>CM042015.1:9366745-9939245 GCA_023525715.1 Cichorium intybus | reverse complement strand
GAGGTTTTGTTTTGCAGAGCTTTAGAGGGGTAGTAGACAAACAATCAAAGTCACCATGGCCAGAGTTTAAATATATGGGTTTATCTCAAAAATGATAAATTTATTTATTTATTGCAAACACAATTTTAATGAAATTTTTTCTATTTTTTTAAAAATTCCATTGAAATTCATAGGCCAAATGCGACCACAATCTTACAATTAAAAAATATAATTTTAAATAAACCCCACATGACTAGACATATGTGTAGGTGTGTATGTGTGTGTTTGACTTTACACACACATGTCCCATCAGAAGAGGTGTTTTTTTTACCAACATGCTTAAAAAATAGAAAATGACATGGACTATTTGTGGAATTTACTCTATTTTTTAAATAACCCACATTTGCCATCTCACCCTGATAGAAAAAGCATGGCTGGAACTATCATCCTCTTCCATCCACCCTAGTCCAGCAACCCGCATTGCGACTCCGGGTGACCTCCTCCCATTGGCAACCATCGGTGCCATTCTTGCTGACATCCTCTCTTTGTGTCCTAATACATTTTGACTATCACATACGCTGGGACGAAGCCATGATTTTAGAATAATGGAGGCTTACTGACTTACATCGTAATAATATCTTAAAATATATATTATATTATATATAAAATATATACACGTCATATATTTCATATTTATTTCAAATTTATAGTCATTTCGGCAAATCCCAAAAATTAGTTATTTTCCTGTATTTCTGATTATCATGACAATCATTTTTGTGAATATCCCTACATCTTATCACTTGTTAGGGGTGCAAACGAACCGAGCCGAGCCCGAGCCTGCCCAAGCTCGGCTCGGGCTCGTTAAGAAATATACAGCGCTCGGCTCGGGCTCGGCTCGTTACGAGCTTTATGGTCCCAAGCTCGGCTCGGGCTCATTAAGAAATATGCAGGCTCGACTCAGGCTCGAGCTCGGCTCGTTTATTTACTGACAAGACTAAACGAGCTTAAGCTTGACTCGAGCTCGTTAAGAAGCTCGTTTACTCTAGTGCAGGAAAATAAAAACTTACTTAATTTATATGACTAAATATGTTTTAATTTTAATTTATATAAAATAAAATAAAATTTATATTATATATAGGCTCGTTTAGGGCTCACGAGCCTAATTGAACTTGGTGACACAGGCTCGACTCGAGCTTGTTTAACAAACGAGCCTTATATTAAGCTCGAGCTCGGCTCGGGCTCGTTTAAAATCGGTCTCAAGCCGAGCTTTTAGCAAGCCGGTCCTGGGTAGCTCATGAGCCGGGTCGGCTCATTTGCACCTCTACTTATATATTATGTGATAAACCGGTTTAATATGTTAAACTTGAATTAAATGATTAGATTTGAACAGCTTACAAGTTTAATTAGTTATTATATACGATTAAAGATGAACTACTTAAGATGTATATGTTAAAGTTACATTAATGAATTAATATTAAAATAATAAAATAATAGGTGAAAAGAGATCAATTGTTACGGTCTTGAGCATGAGGTGAACCGTGAACACTATACAAACGCACTATTGTAGTAATAGCATTGTTTTGAAAACCGGACTGGACCGGCCGGTTCAACCGGAACCGGTGAAGTTTCCGGTTTTTAAGGCCAAAAAAACCGTTTGCTATCTGACCCGCTAAAAACCGGCGGTTTTTTATGGTTCGCGGTTCGACCGTCCCGGTTTTTTAGCTCTAAGAACCGGTTTTCTTTCATTTGTTTTTTTTTTTAATTATTTTAAGGGGCCTTTTTTTAATCAATTTTTTTTTTTAAAGTAATGGAAAGCGGAAGTGTGGAACTGATATGTATGCGTAATTCCAATTCTTATTCACTCGTAAAACCTAGATGTTGGCTCCTCCATTTTGACGACCAAGCATCCCGAATTCCCGATTCCCTCTATTGCTGCCGCCTGCCAGCGATTGGCCCTTCGGCTTTTGCTCCTCCGGCAGCGACTGCACCTCCACCTCCGGCGACAGCTGACTGCACGCCTGCAGCTTGCATTGCTGCTGCTGTCTGCGAGACTTCGACTGCCGAGTGGTCCTCCGGCAGGTCCTGGACCATTTTGCCGAATTACTCCTCATTCTTCAACCAAGGTAATGTATTTGCTACTGATTTGCTGATTTGGTCTAGTTAGCTATGAGTTTGCTGATTTGCTCCTGATTTGATTATTTCATCTAGTTACTGATTTAGCCAACTGATTCGGGTACCTGATTATTTCATCCGAAAGACAGTCGAAAGACTATTTTCATTGATATTTTTAGTTTGTAGTTTATTTGGAATTTTTTGAATTTTTAATAATTTTAAAAATAATTATTACGTAATAATAACGTCATCCGGTTTTTTGGATCGGTCCGACCGTTGAATCAGTTGAACCATCGAACCGGTACGACGGTACGACGGCCGGTTCGCTTGCCGGTCCGGTTTTCAAAACCTTGAATAATAGTCGCCAAGTGGGCTTTAATTAGAGATAAGGGCCTGATAGTCTATCTTATTGGCTTTAGGTCGAATTACATGGACTGCCTTTTGGTATTGGTCCAATAAAATAAACAAGTAACAGTCCAATTAAAAAATGATGGGGAAATTAAAGAAGTAAAGAACGAAGGTAATGAAAATTTACCGGCCCGCCCCCCTATTGGCTCGGCCGTTGATACGCTTCCCACAATCGCCTACGCTTCCGGTCTTCATTCCAAGAGAACCCCACCTCCGCCACTCCAGCGCCGTCCTCCACCAGCCACCGCCGGTAAGCCTCTATTCTCCCTCAAGAGACGACGGCATTCAACAATCTCTCGATTCTCGCTCTGTTAATGGGTTGAATTGGGGGGAGGGAGTTTTCTCTTCGTTTATTCTGGAATATTACTGCTGAAAAGTTAAGAAGGAACTATGAATTTAGTTGATTTTTTTAATCTTTACCAAACAAAACCGGAAACCAAAAGTTGAGTGCTGAAACAGTAGATCGCATAATAGTGCAAGGGTCAAATTGTAATTTGTTATTAGTCTTTGTGTTTTTTCCGCCCTTTCTCCCAATTCCCCCCTTTTCCCTCTCGCGAGAGCGGCACCCGCTGCTTTATAAATACCGCTTTTTTCCGCTGCTCGTTTTCTCACTTTTCCTTTTCCTACTTTCGTCTTGGTGAGCACTTGTCAAATACTGAAAGAGACTCACACTCTCTCTTCGCCGATTTCAACATAATTTCGTACATTTCACGCTTCGCTCTTCGATCGGTGATTTTCTTCTTTCATTTCTTTGAATCTGTTTATTTAATCTGTGTTAATTGCAGTATGTTTTCTGGTAGTTGGTAAAATTGAGAAAATGCGGTGAACCTCGTTTGTAATTTAGTGCGTAAGGGATTTTTGACGATTAGTAAGATGCTATTCATTTGTTTTGAGAGATTTATCGGAGAATAATTTTGATGCGGTCAGGATAATTTTAAGGGCTGATTATTATAATGTTGTTGATAAGGTTTATGATTAGTTTATTTTGGAGGATGATTGAGTACTTATTAGCGTGCTAATATAAGCATAACCTGATTTGGATAATGATGTAATTTATCTATATATTAATTTGGTGGTTGGGCATATTTTATTGTTTTTCCTTTTGTGCTGTATTTAGGGATTTAACTGTACAAATGGTTGTCCCTTATACTTTCATTTAATCTTCCATGATATCTTTTCTTTCTAAATTATCTTAGCATATAATCCCCCAGTCTAATTTTCCAACAATCTACTTCTAGAGCTATATGAGAGCTTTTTAAGTTGAAAGATATATATTAAAACTCATCATCCCTGCAGATTTATATTATTGTTTGGGTTCACAGATTCCTTTGTTACTTTTACAATATATTAGGTAATTTAACAAATAACCAAACATTTTTATCAACATTGCAAAATTCATAGGACAGGGATAATAACTATTCATACGCACCTATATAGTAACTTCAGCCAACTGGTTGCTGATAGCTGTTTAATACACTAATTCCATAACTAAAACCTGCTTTTATATAGCTAATCATCATTAGTAATTTTCCTGATTCACTGTACCATTTTGCCTTCATCTGGTTACAATCATGATTACTTTTCTTTCAGGCTCTTAATCTACTCATGTCTGGTGAAACTCTTGTGGGTGCCTGCAATGGCACTGTCAACACACACCCTGTCCCCCAAAGAACTTACCAAGTTGTTGTTGCTGCCACGCGGGCAATGGGTATTGGAAAAGATGGAAAATTACCATGGAGGTTACCTTCTGACCTCAAGTTTTTCAAAGATGTCACCATGACAACATCGGATCCAGTGAAAAAGAATGCTATTATAATGGGAAGAAAAACATGGGAAAGTATTCCTTTAGAACATCGACCCCTCACTGGTCGCCTCAATGTTGTTCTTACTCGTTCAGGAAGTTTTGACATTGCAACTGCTGAAAATGTTTTAATGTGTGGGAGTATGATTTCTGCTTTGGAATTGTTAGCATCTTCTCCTTATTGTTTATCTATCGAAAGGGTGTTTGTTATTGGTGGTGGTGAAATCTTGAGGTATGTACACAGCACTGTTTTATATTTAGATCTTTTTTTTTTAAATAGTTTTTTACTATGTACATAACCCATTTAAAAACCTTTTTACAGTTGGAAAATGGTGCTTTTTCTTAGAGATTACTTTAATCACTTATAAATCTTTAACTACTTATTCCTTTTATTTACTTTATACATTTTGTCCCCTACCTTTAATAACATTCCATTTTGCACCAATCATATTTACATATTAAATCTTTACTATTTTTTGGCCAGTTAATCTACTTTATTAAATATACAAAATTGAGATGAATGTATTTTATATAAGAATATATCATCAGAACAATTAAAAGGACACTGATACTGAATTAAAAAAAAATGATCATTTATTATTATTTTCTTATTTTTATATTTTTTTAACTACATACGTGATATGTTTTATAACTGCATATGTGTGCTTCTAATCGACAAATCAGATGATGGAGCTTTATAAAACATTTCATGTAAACCTTATAAAAAAGCTTCTGAAAAGGTTTATGCTAATAAGTTTTTGATAAGTAAAATTTGGTGGAAAGCTTATGTGGCAAAAGCAAAAAGCTTTAAATGGGTTATAAGTTATAAACATTAGAAAAGTTCTTATTTTTCGGCTTCTTTGTATTTGTCTTTAATTGATTACAATCTTTATAATTGCAGGGAGTCCCTAAATGCACCTGGATGTGATGCTATCCATATTACTGAAATTGAAACAGACATTGATTGTGACACTTTCATACCATCTATCAATACTTCAGAATTCCAACCATGGTATTCATCATTCCCAATACTCGAGAATGGAATCCGCCATTCCTTCACTACATATGTTCGTGTGAGAAACTCCGGAATCGAACCTCCTAAGGTGAATGGTTCATTGTCTGATGGTCATTCAGACTCACCAAAATTTGATGCAAGAATGTTCTCTTTTTTGCCCAAAAAGATTTTTGAAAAACATGAAGAATATCTTTATTTAAAACTTGTGGAAGATATAATTTCTAATGGTGCTTTAAAGGGTGACCGTACAGGAACCGGTACTCTGTCAAAATTTGGATGCCAGGTACTTTTACCTTATTACCCTTTTCCCTTTTGCCCATTCTTTTCTTTCATAGTGTAACTCTTCTTTTGTATTGCTTACAGATGCGGTTCAATCTAAGAAAGTCTTTTCCACTCCTTACAACCAAGGTATGTGCATTTCTTTAAATCATATTTAACCTATTTATGACCGATGATTAATATAATAATATCTAATTCCATGTTATTTTAGTCAAATTACTTATATACCCTTTATCTATTTCTACCAGAAAGTGTTTTGGCGTGGAGTTGTGGAAGAGCTTTTGTGGTTCATCAGTGGGTCAACAAGTGCAAAGGTAAATCTTGTTTTTTCAGTTACAACATAAATAGTAAAAGACGCAAATGCCCTCCTCCTTTTTTGAGTCTTGATGTGTGTGGTTATTAGGTTTTACAAGATAAGGGAATTCATATATGGGATGGTAATGCATCAAGAAGCTACCTAGACAGGCAAGTTCACACCTTTATTTCCTTAATGCTTGCCATGAGATTTATTTTTATTTTCTATCTGATTATTTATTTTTGCTATTTTATATTTCATTCATACTTTCAGTATTGGCTTGGTGGATAGAGAAGAAGGTGACCTGGGCCCCGTTTATGGGTTTCAATGGAGGCACTTTGGTGCAAGGTTAGTTGTCTGTGCAAATGACGTAAATGCCCTTGTCATTTTTTGGCATCCATTGGACTAGGAATAATACTGATGTCAATGGACAAAAATTACAACTTTTGTCCCACTCAAAAAGTGGGACAAAGACTCGCTCTTGATCTCTTGTCCATGAAAAAGACTTTAATACCCTTGTCATTTTTTGGATATGTAAACAAATTAATATTGTTGCAGGTATACAAACATGCATGCTGACTACACCGGTCAAGGGTTTGACCAATTGCTAGATGTCATTGACAAAATTAAAAACAATCCAGATGACCGTAGGATAATTATGTCAGCATGGAACCCTTCAGATCTCAAACATATGGCACTTCCACCATGTCACATGTTCGCACAGGTCTTTTTATTTCACCATTTTTTATATTTATTAATCCTTAAATAACATATTATTTCTTTTTTCTACAGTTTTATGTAAATCAAGGAGAGTTATCTTGTCAAATGTATCAGAGATCTGCTGATATGGGCCTTGGTGTTCCATTTAACATAGCTTCATATGCATTGTTGACTTGCATGATCGCCCATGTTTGTGGTATGCATATTTTAAATTCCATTAATTTGTTGGTTAATAAAAATTAATATTTTTTTTATGGACAGATCTTGTTCCTGGTGATTTTATCCATGTTCTTGGTGATGCTCATGTTTATAGCACTCATGTCAGACCCCTTCAGGACCAGCTTCAAAAGCTACCTAAACCTTTTCCTGTAAGTATAATTGAATTAGAGTAAATGACCGTTTTACCCCTACTATGAATATTATTTTGTTGTTTGAATGTATGATTACAGATATTGAAGATCAATAGTGAGAAGAAGGATATAGATGGTTTTGTGGCTGATGACTTTAAACTCATAGGATACGATCCTCACCAAAAAATAGAAATGAAAATGGCAGTATAGATCCGATTTTGGTAAAGTCTTATTTTTATTTTTGGTAATAAGATATATTATTATTATTATTATTATTGTGAGATTGTTTTAAATTTGAAGTGTTACATGCAGGCAGCAATGTGCGTCGTGTTTTTACATATCGACGTGGATAATGACATTATGGTAAAATTATTATTATAATATAGTTAAATGGGAATCCCTTAGTTCCACATATTGGTTAAGGTGATTTGGGTATGTAGTTATGTTTTGACTGTTAATGAGGATTCTAAAAAAAGAGCCTGTTATGACTTGTGTGAGTTGTACATTGGGCTAGGGGAATTGTACCTTGTAGCCTGTTTAGTATGAATGCAAAAACTATAAGACTTTTATATCCAAGTGTGGTCATACATGCTATGTCAAAAGGACAATATCTGTAACTTTGAAAATGTTTGGACCGTATCCAAAGAAAATAATAAATCACAAGGACTATTTTTGCGATATTGTCTATAACATATAACTAAAACTAATCATAAGCTTAGGGAAAGATTGAAACTTTATTTAAGAATATGGATTACTTGAAACTATGTGAAAACTATTTGAATAATGCAAACTCATATAAGTCGAAGAACATACTAAAGGATGGGTCCGTCCAAACAGTGTATGGACCTAAAGCAAAAGTAAAAGAGGATTTTCAAATTTTCTAATATATAAGTAGACTATTACACACTTTATTTAAAAGAAAATTTTAAAAGAGTCCATGTGTATTATTTTAGTCTTTTTCTTTGTCATGTTTTAGTCGATAAACTTATTTTTTTGTCCCACCTTCGTCTTTGTCACCGGGTACTGTCGGTTTGAACATGTCGTGGCATGAAAGTATCTACATAAATTTAATTACTGGGAATAAAAGTAAGGATATTGACTTTGACACCTCATTTAAGTTCATTTTTAGTGAGACTGTTAAATGTGGCAACCTTCTCGTCACTAACCAATTATTGAGAACGCTTATTAGATGCTAAACATTCGTGTGGACTAAGGGAATTATGGTTACTGTGTAAAGCAACGATGGGAGAAATGTGTGCAAACACTGATAATTGACTAAGTGTTCGCTGAAAATCACGACACTATCATGTTTTGATAGCGATACGACCGATAGTATGTCGCTATGCGTAGATTGCACAGATCAATCGCGACTTAAAGCCTTAGACCAGCTCATTTGGGGCATTTTACCCAAGTGTTGCAGTAGCAGAAGAGGGTGATGATCTCCTGATGTTGTAGGAGTTGGAATAGAAGGGAATCAAAGGGATATCGAGGATCTAACACTACTTAGTCAGATTTGGAGTTTCCATGACAATAGGAGAAGTAGACTGACATAACTAGGCTAAGGATAACTATGACATCACTAAGGTGTGTACATGCTAACACTCAATACTAAACTACATATAATTGTTGTTTTTATAGCTATGATATATACTGTATATCGAAGTGCATCTGAATGGTAAGATAAAATGTCACGTAGTGAATTGTATGCCATTAAATGATAATGTCCCAAGACTAGAACTTAAAACTGCTAGATTAACAACCGATGAAAATAGGGTATCGTTGAATAGGTGGGAAGTCAATACAGACCTACATCACTGATGAGAAAAGGACACAAGCTCTCCTTGGATCCATGACAAGGGCTGGCATTGTCAGAATACATTAGGGACTGTTATGTGGTAGCAATAATGTAAGACCCGTTTTCCAGGTAATAATTTATATTGCGTCAAATTTTAAATTTTGATTGATGAGACCCTTAGCGGCGCTATCGTTAGGGGATAATGACGCTAATGAGGGTTTAAGTTTACATACGCGGTGGTCCCGTTAATAGCGACGCTAACTCCCAAGGTTAGCGGCGCTATCCGCAAAACCATATGTTTCGGGTGTTGAGCCCTATTTAAGGATGCTTGACCCTAAGAGGTCTCCTTCTATCAGCACCCACCGTTCTGTGAAACCCTAATTCGAAAACCCTAGTCCTCCTTGGTGATCTAGCTTCATTTCTTGAGTTTTGTAGCTTGCTTGGAGAAGAAGGAAGGAAGCTTGGTGTCAACGGAAGCTCCTACAGTCAAGATCCAACTCACTCTCTAGTTTTTGGACCTATATAAGTCATTAAGATCATTGTTTTGATGGTTTTCTTCTTGGGTTTGGGAGTTTAAGGCTAAATATGGTGGTTTTTGGTCCATAGTGGTTACATCCTTGGAGTTTGGGAAACTCCAGTGCAATAAGTCGACTTTTACATCCTTTCTGGAACTCTTGAGCCTTGGATGAGGGCATGCTCAAGCCCTATTGAGTTTATGGGAGCTTTGCTAAGTGTTTTGGGACTCCTTTTGACCTAGATCTTGGATTTGTCATGGATGACCATAAAGTTAGTATTTTTATGGACCAATAGACCCACTGAATGAACCTTGGAAAGTTATAGCCTCTGTCTTGACGGATTAAGTGCTTAACAAGGAAGTTGCAATATTCGTAGTTAGCGGCGCTAAAGTCCAAGGATAACGTCGCTATCTTGGACGGAACTCATTTCTAGGAAGTTCACCTTAGCGGTGCTATGGATGCTTCATAGCGGCGCTAAGTGTTGACTTTGACCGTTGATTTTTGACCAGTTTGATTTTTGGTCAAACCTTAGGGATGCGGAGAGTTGGCCATGTGGGTTGACCTCGGTTGGGTTAGGTTACTAACTCGTGCCTATTGGTAATTCAGGAGGTTCGTGCGGACTGATCATTATGGATCCTTCGTATGTACGAACATCCGACGATTTATGTGAGTCTCCTCACCTTACTATATGCAATGTTACATGTCTAGGAAAGCAAGGTGTTTAGCTAATACAGACTTGTATGTTGTATGCTACTAGTAGGGGTTGTTTGTATTATTACTACTATATAATGGCGGATCGGGGGTAGCCCGAGAGCCTGACAGATTGGGGACAGCCTGTGAGTCCTCAGACGTACTATTGACGGACGAACTAGGGATAGCCCGCGAGTCCATAGTTGTAGGCGGAACGGAGACAGCCCACGAGCCCGATTGTTCGGGAAAGCCAGGAGATCGACCTATGATGTGTATTGTGCGTTGGAACATGTTGCATCTTGGGGAACTCACTAAGCGTCGTGCTTACTGTTTTAGTTTTAAATGTTTTAGGTACTTCCGGTGGAAAAGGGAAGGGCATGACAACGACATCCATGTTTTAGACTTCCGATGTTATTTATGATTCTCGAACATTTGACGCTGATTTCAGAATTTAATGTTATTTGACTTAATGGAATGTTTTGAATGATTAATGACAATTCTCTACTCATACTCTGATTCTAAAAGGAAAATTTTGCCTTGGAATTTGGAACGTTACAAATAGTATGTGAGGAATAGAAAGAATGCCATGTGTCATTGGCCTAAATATACAAACCTAACTTCCAAAGTGATAACTAGTAACATCCGCATGTAGATGGGTCAAGCCTGAGAATGTGAGTAGGTAAATCTCCCTTGAGGGAATAAGGCGATGTACCTATACTTCATGGTGAGGAACTGCCTTAATAGATAGAGATATTGATGAGTACTGAGGATCTGCCTCAATACATAGAGATATTGATGAGTATTGAGGAACTGCCACACTAGATAGAGAGACATGAATAATACTGAGGAACTGCCTCAATAGATAGAAATATAAATATATAGTGAGATACTGCCTCAATAAGACAGGGATATAGACGGGTAGTGATGATCTGCCTCAATAAATAAAGATATAGTTGAGTAATGAGGAACAGTCTCGTAGAATAGTGAAATGGAATCCTCTTGAGATCCAGTATTGGAGGAGAGAGATGTGGAAACCTGACTAGGAACGACCTCAGAAGGTATAGATGTGGAATCCAGTAGAGATCCGGTCTCAGAGGATAGATATATGGAAACCTGACGATGAACGACCTAGAAAGGTATAAATGTGGAAATCCCGTCGAGATCCGGTCTCAGAGGATAGAGATGTGGAGACCTGATAAGGAACGACCTCAGAAGGTAAAGATGTGGAATCCTCTCGAGATTCAGTCTTGGAGGATAGGTATGTGGAAACCTAACGAGGAACGACCTCGGAAGGTATAGATGTGGAATCCTGTCGAGATCTGGTCTCGGAGGATAGATATGTGAAAACCTGAGGAGAAACGACCTTGAAGGGTATAGATGGGGAATCCTGTCGAGATCCGGTCTTGGCGGATAGAGATGCAGAATTCTGACAATGAACACAAATATCATATAGTAATCATATTTTAGTAAGAAAATCCACATTATTCAAAATTCTATAATTTTTTAGAGGAATACTTAAACTTTTCGAACCTGATTTTTTTTTACATAAATCATGTTTAAAAAAAAATTCTTTTTCTCATATTTCAAACATTTTTAACTTCTTTAAATTTTTTCTGACACAAAGCATGTTCAAAAATTATTTTTTCTTAAATTTTAAATTGTATTATCGTTTGCGAACTACCTTTTTCGACAAATGTATTATGAATTTTTGAATAGGTGCAAAAAGTTTGGAACCTCTTTCTAGTTTTTAGTCTATATAATGGTTTTGTTGCTGTGTTTTAAATGCAAATTCCAAATTCCAAATTCCAAATGTCTTAGAAGGCCATAATGTTTCTATAATATATCGTTGTATAATGTTTTATTGTAGTTTTCTAGAGTTATCATTAGATCAAGAGATGCCATCAATTAATGTGACCAACCACGAGGGAGTTGCATGTTAGAGACACACAACACTTGGTCAAGACAAATAGCCTAACAAGCAGGTTAAACCTCGTCTTAATGATAGACTTTTTCATAATAGAGACTTAATGGTGACAATGTGATCATCTAATCAAGAGTAGCCATTTAATCAAGAAGATAACCAATATGTGGTTTAAGGTCTTTGACATGTAACATATGGTATGCTATAACGGAATCCTAAACTGCAAAAACACAGTCTTAATGACAGAGTTGGTCTAAATAGAGCCTACATGGTATGTTCTCACATATGATGTAAGACCCGTATCCTGATTATAACATATACTTAAAATAAGAGTGTTAGGAATTATATGATTTTTGGTAGTTATAAAGCTAAGAAAAACTTTAGTTACAATTTCATATAAAATCAGCATTTTGTGTCATTTTTAGAAAAATCATAATTAATTCTAGGAAAATCGTTTGGACCTCAAACCAGTGCACAAAGTTTACAAATTGAGTCTAGTATAATTACCATAAATAATAGTAAGCTTGAAAATGACATTATCTATGGTAAAAAATGCAATCTTTACTGATTAGTTCGGAATTGACAGATTAGATAGTCTGTTTTCAAAAATTCATAATAAATCATAGAAAAATCTTATAAATACGTAAAATACATCCCTGGAAAGGTATTGAGATGAATTTTCTAAATATCAAATAAAAACGTGAATTTAATGGGTTTAAGATCGGCTAAACCAGTCTTGAACAGACTGATTCTAGAAGGCCTTTAATTTCAACAAAATTATATTATTAAAATCTTTTGTCAAAAGTGTCATGCCATTTTTTATTCAAGAATTCAAGTATAAATACCCCCCAAAACATCTCATAAACCACACCAACAAATCTCAATCCAATATATAGAGGTTTCTAAGCACTAGAGTGTAAGAAGTGAGTGAAAGGAAGCTCAAAAGCCTAGCGAAGAAGTTATAGGTTCCGACGACTGGTCATAAGGTAACTACAAACTTTTCTATAGCTTAATTAGGTATTGTAAAATAGTTTTTGTATTAAGAAGTAGAATATTTAATAAGTATAACATATGTTATATTATACTCATTTCTAACAATAGTAAACAAAAACCTTAAAATGTCGTTATTATAACAATTTGTAATTCCGAAAATAATACCGATTGATTTACTTACGAGGACGGTGACTAGGCCGATTACTTGGGATCTGGTTGTTGGATTTTCCGAAAGGCTAAAATGCTGAAAGGATCCTGCCACCCCATCTAATCTTCTACCTGGCTGTTCTTTACTTGATAAATCATGGAGTATCATATTGGAATTACTGAAGGGTTTAATGATACGACTACAATATAGTTAAGGATTAAGAAATGATAGATTTCTTATTATGTTAACAGTTAAAGTTGAAGGAAATACAAAGCCGAGAAAGATAAACGATATAGTCAACTATAATCAGGTGAGTCTTCTCACTATACTATAGGTGATATTGCATGCGTAGGAAGGAAGATATGTTAGACTAAGGTGATCTTACCTGTTATGATAATTGTATGAATTATTGCTATGATAATGATTGTTTGTGGACGGAACGGGATAGCCCACAAGCCAATAGACGGAACGGGAATAGCCTGCGAGTCATTAGACGGAACGGGATAGCCCGCGAGCCAATAGGCGGAACGGGAATAGCCTGCGAGTCATTAGACGGAACGGGAGAAGCCTGCGAGCGATAAGACAAGAACGGGAATTGCCTGTGAGTCTTCAGCGGAACAGGGATAGCCCGCGAGTCTCACGGACATATGAATGGTTATGATGTGTTGTATGTTATGTGATGGATCGTATGGTATTTTTAGGAACTCACTAAGCTTCGTGCTTACCCTTTCCCTATATAAACTATTGTTTCAGGTATATCAGGTACCATGGATGGCAAGGCGTGACGTGTATACACTGTGCTGCTTCATTGGAGGACTGTTTTTGAATTAATATTCCGCTATATTGAAATTTCGTTAACTTCTGTTAATCCTGGGGTGTTTTCATTAAACTTATAAGTTATGGAATTTTATGAAAATTAATTAAGTGGCTTTTCTTGTATTGAAGTTTTCGTTTAAAATTTTTTAAATTTACCCTAAATTTTGGGATGTTACAAGTTGGTATCAGAGCACAGCTTGAGAGAATCAGGCTCACTTAGTGAGTTCTGGACTCAAGTTGAGGCTTAAGAGTTTTATTAAAACATTTTTTACGAAAGAAAGATGTTTTATGAAGGGTGAACTGAAGACACAGTGTGTACCGCCAGCCGACGCCAGTATGAGAAAAGGGTTAAGTATTTAATATTGTGGATGTTAAAAAAAACATATGGTATATGTTTGCTGAAATGCCTGGTAGAGATCACACATTGTTGTATTATTATCTGCTATTTGCTAATAGAACTGTATGCTAGTGCCGATAGGTTGCTTAGAGATTTCCACTAAGTTGTATACAATATGGACTAAATAGTCATAGAATGTGTGAGTTGACCTTATTGCATGTTCCTTGTTTGGTTGTTGCCTTAGGGAAGATTCTCTTATTTGAAAGACTGTTTAGTTTGATATTGTATACAACTACGTTCGCGAAACAACCTGTCATCACTGGAGGAAGTTCCGTCTTAGTTAGAATAGCAGGGTGGGGGTGGGATTCCAAGTATTCCTAGAAGGGTTGACATATGCCTTGTAAGGGCATATGTGTTAAAATTATCGGTAAGAAACGAATTGGATATTTCGAGACGGGTCTTGGAACAAACATGGATAGGTGTGGAAGGTAGTAGTAGAGCTCCTACTATCAAAAGCACAGGATCCACGTTCGAGTCGGGAGTTCGTCACGAAGGATCCAAGGAGCTGAATATGTGAGTGTCTGGCATAATTAACTTAAATGCTAGTGTAATGTGGTAAACTTTTATCCATTCAATTTTTGAATGTTGATTGTGAGGTTCAGTAGGAACAGTTAAGATGCGATCATACCAGTTTGGTTAGACCGATCATGCTTAAGTTAATTACTGAGCTTAAAGACTGTTGAAAGGGAGAATGCCAAAATGCTATTGTGGTAGCTATTTTTCATGCAACTAATGGGCGCACAAGTCAGACAGGGACTAGAGGATGTAAGGGTGAGTTTTCCAACTCACGGTCAAAGAGGTGCAAGCGGCGCCTGAGATGATAGCGGGTCGTGTGGGTTGAGAGTTTGGATCACTCACTCGTGATTGAGGTAACTGACGATAGAGGTGTTGACTAGGGTCGCAAGCGGATGAGTAACATATGGTGGTTGATGTAAACATCTTTACATTATCGAAACATGTTTATTGAGATAGTGTTTGCCCCGATGCAAGTTGTTGGCTGAGCAGAGTGGGCTTGTTTTTCGTTCGAGAGAGTAAGGGCTCGTAAAAAAAATTATAAATCGAATAAACAGACTTGGACTTTAGTCCAAGTGGGGGAGGAATACGAAATTAAGGGAACAACATGAATATTATATTGAATCGATGAAATTATTAAAATTATAGTAACATGTCAATATATTTAATTCATTACTACAACTTTATATTAATACATTAAGAAAAGTTTATAGAACTACTAACCTAAACTGAAGAATCAGAAGGAAGCGAAAAAAGATCTTCTACACTCCACTCTTTGTCATCAGTAGGTCGACTTGTACCTTCTTGAGAATTTGGAAGGGGTATGTATTCAGTTATTGGAGGAGGAGCTCCAAGGTGTGGGGTCTCGATAGGGTTGGAACCCGTAACCCCATGATTATGGGCTAAAAACTGACTCGTTTGGGGAGTGTGTAAGTAGGGAAGTGATGAGGAAGGGTTCCAATTCGGAACCAGTTGGGGTAGCTATAAGGAGGAAACCAGGCTAGGTTACCTACAGAGCCTCCAAAATTCCCCTCACTCACAGGCTCGAGTAAACCAGGATTAATACTACTCATACCAGAATTAGATGGCAGAGATTGCTGCTGTGTATGAGTTCTGGATGAAGTTTCCCCTTTTTCCAGAAATTTTCTTTTCTTATATTCAATCTTATGAGCAGCTTGTATCAGTTTCTTTGTGCCGTCTGTTAGACCCGATTGTGATCCTTCAATTATTGCTTCTTTCTCTCTTTTTAGGTTGGGTATTAAATCTTTCGATAATCGTGTTGCTCCACTAAACTCGTAACCAAATTCCTGTGACACAAATAACTTTAGTAATTACAACTTTACGATATAAAAAAATGTAATTCCTTACCTCAACACGATCAATAAGAGTTTGCAGACTCGTAAGTTGTCGTTGGGGCCAATGATTGATACCTAATTCTCTACAGCGTTTTTTTAATTGTGTCGTTCCAATGTTGAGTTCCTCCGCAGCTTTCTCAATTGGTTCGTTAAAGTGTTCAGCTATTATTTCCCTACTTAATAAATGTCTGAAACCCCTTCCACTACCACCTGCTATGTTTTCTGAACTAGAAGGTTCAAATCTAATTGTATTGTTATCATTCTGGATCATTTGAACATGATCCTGATTTTTTGACCCAAAGATGGACATTGATTCATCAAAATTAGTGGCCTCTATCGGTAATAATTGTTGGTTTTCAACTAAAATACCAGGATTTTGAAATCCTTCTAGGTTCCTTTGAATCACCTGAAGGTGATTTTGGTATTGAAAACCAACCCCAAACTCGGGATTCATATCAATATTGATGTTATCAATCGTCTGTAATTGATTATCATTTTGAATGTCAGCCATAAATCCTTGATTCATGGGGATGATCTCACTGCTCATTGAGGGTACGTCGATGAATGGATTGTACTCATTTAGATCATCCACAAATGGGTCTACAAATAACACATGTCAAATGATAAAACAAAACAGAATACTTATAAATGGATCATTCAAAAGAATTTAACCTGATAGAAGGCATGGAGTCTGATCAAGTGCAAAGTCAGATGCATGCACCGGATCATCTGAGTTAATGTTCAACTCGGGAAAAATTTCCGGCTCATCGTGGAGATGCTCTATTGGTAGTATATCTGGAAGACTGTACCATAATTCAAAATCAAACAAAACATTAGAAAGGTAATCGAAGTATGGATGATAGATGTCTAGAATGTTAGAGTCACCGAACTCTATTAAGAATTCTTGGTTTGAAGTACCCTCTCCTTGCGGAAAACCAGGTCCAGGGTTTGACAGATCGCCCATTGAAGATCTGTTTTCCATGACTCGGCTTTAAATATGAGTTCGTTTATGAACAAACTAGTGATAAGAGAGGACGAGACTGAAAATGAATGTAGAAATGAATGATACTACATACCTGTATATATAGTATCTTGCAGCTGGAACCGAAAGGTCACACGGAACTAAAAGGACACCTCACGTTTTAATTACCGAAATTCAAACTAACTACAGTAGATGCGACTTTTCACTACCCCAAGTGACATTTTTTCAAAATTCTCTGCTTGACTCTGGTGAGAACGAGATAATGAAGAGACTCTTGAAATAAAACAAAATTTTATGTCTCCATATAATGGAAATAGTTTAAAGAGTGCTCAGTACTTCAAAGAAAAAAAAAAGAACTTACGAAAGATGATGTAAATTTTATATTTTTCGGTGAAACAAAAATTTTTGGAGATTTTACAAATATAGAATTATTTAGCCAAAAAGTATTTAAAAGAAAATATTGAATTGAGAAAAATGTGTGTTGAAATATGCGAATTCATATAAATACAAAATAGTGTTAAAAATTAGGTGTTGCAAGTTAACTAGGTTAACTATGTATACATGAAGATTAGAAAGTACTAAATATGTACTGTAGAAAGTACCCGGTCAAGTTGATGTGTGGGACTGTGAGAAACAGTTAGAGTTTTACATCTAGAGTAACTAGAAGAAAAGAAGTATGGAGTGAATGAGAATAATAGGACCTTAAGCATTATTACAGAGACATGTGAAAGTTGAAGGGAAAGATAATGAAACCTTGTAAAGGTTCGACAATAAGATGAGGAGGATTTTTGAAGAACATAAGGACTCGATGGGAAATACATAGAGGCGCTCGAGAATGCGGATTTCGGGACGAAATCCAAATAAGTGGGGGAGACTTGTAAGACCCGTATCCTGATTATAACATATACTTAAAATAAGAGTGTTAGGATTTATATGATTTTTGGTAGTTATAAAGCTAAGAAAAACTTTAGTTACAATTTCATATAAAATCAGCATTTTGTGTCATTTTTAGAAAAATCATAATTAATTCTAGGAAAATCGTTTGGACCTCAAACCAGTGCACAAAGTTTACAAATTGAGTCTAGTACAATTACCATAAATAATAGTAAGCTTGAAAATGACATTATCTATGGTAAAAAATGCAATCTTTACTGATTAGTTCGGAATTGACAGATTAGATAGTCTGTTTTCAAAAATTCATAATAAATCATAGAAAAATCTTATAAATACGTAAAATACATCCCTGGAAAGGTATTGAGATGAATTTTCTAAATATCAAATAAAAACGTGAATTTAATGGGTTTAAGATCGGCTAAACCAGTCTTGAACAGACTGATTCTAGAAGGCCTTTAATTTCAACAAAATTATATTATTAAAATCTTTTGTCAAAAGTGTCATGCCATTTTTTATTCAAGAATTCAAGTATAAATACCCCCCAAAACATCTCATAAACCACACCAACAAATCTCAATCCAATATATAGAGGTTTCTAAGCACTAGAGTGTAAGAAGTGAGTGAAAGGAAGCTCAAAAGCCTAGCGAAGAAGTTATAGGTTCCGACGACTGGTCATAAGGTAACTACAAACTTTTCTATAGCTTAATTAGGTATTGTAAAATAGTTTTTGTATTAAGAAGTAGAATATTTAATAAGTATAACATATGTTATATTATACTCATTTCTAACAATAGTAAACAAAAACCTTAAAATGTCGTTATTATAACAATTTGTAATTCCGAAAATAATACCGATTGATTTACTTACGAGGACGGTGACTAGACCGATTACTTGGGATCTGGTTGTTGGATTTTCCGAAAGGCTAAAATGCTGAAAGGATCCTGCCACCCCATCTAATCTTCTACCTGGCTGTTCTTTACTTGATAAATCATGGAGTATCATATTGGAATTACTGAAGGGTTTAATGATACGACTACAATATAGTTAAGGATTAAGAAATGATAGATTTCTTATTATGTTAACAGTTAAAGTTGAAGGAAATACAAAGCCGAGAAAGATAAACGATATAGTCAACTATAATCAGGTGAGTCTTCTCACTATACTATAGGTGATATTGCATGCGTAGGAAGGAAGATATGTTAGACTAAGGTGATCTTACCTGTTATGATAATTGTATGAATTATTGCTATGATAATGATTGTTTGTGGACGGAACGGGATAGCCCACAAGCCAATAGGCGGAACGGGAATAGCCTGCGAGTCATTAGACGGAACGGGATAGCCCGCGAGCTAATAGGCGGAACGGGAATAGCCTGCGAGTCATTAGACGGAACGGGAGAAGCCTGCGAGCGATAAGACAAGAACGGGAATTGCCCGTGAGTCTTCAGCGGAACAGGGATAGCCCGCGAGTCTCACGGACATATGAATGGTTATGATGTGTTGTATGTTATGTGATGGATCGTATGGTATTTTTAGGAACTCACTAAGCTTCGTGCTTACCCTTTCCCTATATAAACTATTGTTTCAGGTATATCAGGTACCATGGATGGCAAGGCGTGACGTGTATACACTGTGCTGCTTCATTGGAGGACTGTTTTTGAATTAATATTCCGCTATATTGAAATTTCGTTAACTTCTGTTAATCCTGGGGTGTTTTCATTAAACTTATAAGTTATGGAATTTTATGAAAATTAATTAAGTGGCTTTTCTTGTATTGAAGTTTTCGTTTAAAATTTTTTAAATTTACCCTAAATTTTGGGATGTTACATATGATTTGGCGAACAGTTGAAAGATGACATAAATGTGAAAAAACAATTGGTTAATTGACATGATATTTCTTGATGGTAGAGGAGACAAACATGACTACAAAAGATTTAGCAATTTGTATTCACTTCTTGGTTTTATGGCAACACGAGTGAAAGTGCGTCGATAACTAATCTTTTACACGAGTTGTCATCATCCAAGTAATAATTATTCATTCTTAAATTATTAAAGAAATTGTTGTTAAATCAACACACGTTCTTTATAGGGAAATCGTCATAAAATGTAAAAAATTGTACGTATTAATTTCAAAATTTTATTATGTTGTTATGACTTGTTAATTCTAATATTGACATTTGTTTTGTATAATTTAAGGGGTTTGCTGCCAAATAGCACACATATAACTGCATAATCTCATAATTTTATTTATAATAAGAAAGAAAATTTCATACATAGTACATTTGTCCTACATAATCTATATCGTTGTCCATAAAAACTAGGAATGAATTTTTATCTTCCGGTCTCGATGATCACTCGCACGAAAAATTAGTATTCGACACACTTTAAGTTTACAACAACATCTTGTGTGATCATCACTTGCGAAATGTCCCGCCAACTCCTACGCTGAGTGGGATGATTCATTGCCAAATGTCCTTCCAACTTCTAGGTTTGGCGAAGAATGTCGACAGACTACTCGTCACCGAAATTTACTCCCATTATTGTTGGCAGGCTTGGCATTTAAAGACATACTATTTCCCACGTGGTCTTTGGGCGAGTTGACGTCAGTTACTCAAATGATGTGATTTACTTTTTTGTAAAAGGCAAACTGTAATAAGCATGAATATCTAAGCGTTTAGCTTTATTTCTCTTGGTTTGATGATAACTTGAAGACAAACAAGTTGGAAATTTTTTATAAACCGAAGATTAATAAAAGTCTTCATTTTCAAACATGTCCTATTTTTTGGCAAATGTTCCTATTTTTGAAAATGTACTTGATAATGATTTTCAAATGTTTAGGATTTTCAAATATGTTCATGATTTACGCACATGTTCATAATTTTCAAATATAAAAAAATTATTTTTTATTTGTATGCTACCAAAACTAGAATACACAGGAGAATTATTTACTTATATTTGAGCAAAACGATTAAATAAAAGCAATTTCTATAGACATTTACAATGTTCGAATATCATTTTTATGGCACATACAAAAACGATTAAATAAAAGTAATTTCTATAGAAATTTACAGTGTTCGAATATCATTTTTACGGCACATACAAAGACATTTCGAAGAAAACCTTCAATATGATGGTTGGTTAATGAAAATCATATAATTTCAATAAAGGGCCACTATTATTGTTTTGGAAAATAATAATTAGGTTCGAAAATATAAAATATTGGAATATCACGATCATATGAGTTTTTTTTATCATTAAAGCAAATATCTTAAAAATAAGACTTCAATAGCATATCCAAAAAACTGATACTGTTACATTTATGAATCCAATCAAGTTATCATGACTTTTTACTTAATTATCAAACTCAACTACTCAAGGTTCTTAAAGTATCAAAACCGTAGTTATCAAACTCAAAGATCTGAAAAAGAGAGTAGCTCCAAACATGTTTTGGGCCGGAGCAACAGCAAAAAGAAAGAATCGTCTTTAGGTTACCACTTTTCTAATCAAATTATCTGACCCTCTAATTGAAGTTTTGATAAAATGAAGATATTTATTAAACCGGGTCTCATAAATAGAAAAAAAAAAGCATCGTAACATTAACTAAATTTCAATGGGTTTTAATTAATAAGCATCGTAACATCAACTTAATTCCAATTTCATTAACCAACAAATCAAAAAGGATTTTAAATTATATTTATTATTATTAGCTTTTATAAAATTATAATCGTTCGTGTTTATTGATAATCTAATACCTCCTTTTTTGTCCTTCAAATTTATTCAATCGTTTATACACCAAGTGGTTGTACGTAGAATTTATTATTTATAAAATCCTCCGGATTTATATCGTTTGTAGATAATCGAAATTCACGTTATTATTAGTCAGAAACCGTCATTCTTGATCCGTCGACCAAGTTATACACCATCTTCGTTTGTCCAGGCTTGTGCGTACGTATAAATCAGAACATTTTGCTGAATAGGAAACATTGAATAGTGTTCGACTAAATATTTGTGTTCGTTATCTATATAACGATATAAAGCACTGTGCAATTGTAATATTTGACAAAAAGAGTTTAATGGTAAAATGTGTACAAAAAAGTTTAATGGTAAAATGTGTACATCATGAATAGTAAAATCCACGTCATCCGCCACGTGGCTGGTAACCTATACTTCCGGTAACGCGAATGATATTTTTTGAACAAATGATAAACTTTAATGGTCATATGTGTAAAAAGTCTATAGTTTGTTGGTAATATGTGTACAACAAAAAGTTCAATGATATTTTTTGAAAAATTTTGATACTTCGTGACCCTTATAGATCATTTTCCTTTACTAAATTGTAAAAATTATAAAAGTTAATTTCATTAATTTGACACTCGTTCAAATTTGACATAACCGTTTTGATATAATTTGACATAATTTTATAAAATTATAAATGCCGTTCGTTGTGTCGTAATTACTTTAAAAAAACTATTGTTTATTGTTACGAAAACGTAAAAATTATAAAAGGTGAATTCATTATTATTGTTTTTCTATAATAATAATAATAATAATAAATCAAATATTATTAATAAAAGAAATTAAAAAGAACAAGAAATAGACAACAAACAAACAAAATAAACAAAAGAGTAAATTACACGGATGGTCCCTGTGGTTTACCAAAACTAACACTAAGCACCCAAGTATTGTATTTACACTAGATGAGTCACTAAAGTTTCGTTAAACCAACACATTGGTCCCTGTGAACGTTACCGTCAATTCTCCAACGTTAAACCCCCAACATGTGCCGTTCACGTGGGGGTATATTCGCCATTTCAATTTGGATACTTCGTTGCAACTTATTAAAAGCGGGAAACACATCTCCTTTACTTCAAATGTCGAACATTATCAACACACACATTTGGTCTGGGAGAACTCGAGGAATTCACGAAGCAGTTATGGTCGTCTGCATATGTGGGAGGCAAGCAAGTCTGTGTACCTCATGGACTAATCTTAATCCAAGGCGGCGTTTCTGGAGATGTCAACAATGTGGGTTTGTGGGTTGGTCGGACCCTCCGATGTGTCGTAGATCGTTGATGATAATTCCAGGTTTGTTGCAAGCGAGGCGGATGCATATGCATGAAATAGCTCGACTTGAAGGTGAACTCAGGGTAGCTCGATGGTACAGGATGGTTCTTGTTGTTTCGTGGATTTTTTTCCTCATCTATTGGATGTTTACTACATTTGAATAAGTTTGGGTATTTAGTAATTAGTTTACTGTTAATGGAATCCTGTTCGTAGAAATTCACATTTTGGGGTGTTTGATCTTCATGTTTATCGTAGTATGTACTAGTACTGTTAGAAAATTACTACTTCATCTTTGTGAAATCTGTTCATGTATGAACTGTTTTGTAATATCCATCAACATATGAATGAATGTTAACTAAATTTCCTAGCATTTCTGTATGCTCACAAGGTCATCGTGGTAGTAATCTCATTCTTATATACATTAAATCACAGCAAATGTATAGAAGGTTTTGAGGGGGTGGGGGTTATTGAGATTTCAAGGGGGTTTTTGAGATTAAATCTCAGCAAATGTCTAGATTAAACAAACATTCGTAGATATATTTCGTCCAAAGAAAAAAGTACATTTTGATGTTGTAAGTACCGATTGTTAAACAAGGAACCAACATACTATAGACACCGACAAACTACATGACCTAAACATACTACGTTACCCAAAAGCTTTCTTGTACCCCTTCGGCATCCCTTTGGTTTACTTCTCGGACTCAAACTCATATTCGATGAGCTTGTGTTTTCCTTTGTAGATCTCGACTTCGGTTTCCAATACTTTCTGCATGTCGTAGATAAGATTCATCATCTTCACCGCGCTTCCTTTGCTCTCCCTCATTGTCTCCTGAGCTATCACGTAGTTCATGTAGCATGGTCTTGTATTCTGCTCTTCGAAAAGTTCTTTGCGCACATCATAGTCTGCTTGTATCATGTGTTCCAACTCCTTTATGAACCTACGATTCTTCTCCGTTTTGTGGATTAGGTTTTTCAGCATCGCTTCCAAGTCTTTACATTTCATGTCGGTAATACAAGAGGTTGTGTGTTTGTTGTTGGCGTGATGATGTGTTATGCAGAAACCTGGATGCACCTTATATACTAAAGAGGTAGTTGATTGGTATGGAAGCGGTGGAACTAAATGATCTGCAGATGAAGAGACGTTTACACGGCGAAGGGAAGAGGTTATAATGACCTAGCGAAAATTAAATGTTGTAGTTACTAGGAGGTTATAATGACATAGGGTTAATTAAATATTGTTTACGGATTATTGATATATTTTTATTTGTCATTTTCTTAATGTAGTACGTATATATTTTGTAACTTAGTTGTAGATAGTTTTCTAAGTTTTTTGCCACGTTTAAAACCCACATAATTAATAACAAACACACAAATATCGAAATATCAAACACACAAATAAGTACTAACAAACACACACATATTGATAAAAGTTCACAAATTCAGATACAAACCACCCCAAATACATAATTCAAAGTCTTAACTTAACCCATACACATAAACTACTTGTTCAACAACATAACAAAAAGTCTTCACCATCACAGACCCACAATCGAATACATAACTTAAACTTAATGTTTTTAAACATAACCACTGCCAACAATTACCAACCATTACCCCTTACCAGTCTTCAAACCAACCTCACATCTGATTCACCCCTTTTCCTTTGTCACCTTGTCCCTTGCAAGATCTTGAATTATGACCTGGATTGTGACACATGCTAGATGTGACTGTCACGTATTTCTTAGAAAATTTGTACACGCTTCTTTTCCTTTGAGTTCCTTGGGAATTTGATTCATCCGGCCCCCTCTTTCTCTTCATTCTTGGTCGTCCCACCTTGTACAAAATTATCAATAAAATACTTACTTAGAATTGTAATATGAATCATCAACAACAGGAGATCTTTGTTATTGAACTACTTACCTGAGGATGATGTTTTGGGAGCATCAATGTCGTTGGACAAGCAGATTTTGGCCACAAATCTGGCCCATTTATCGGTTCAATTGTACACTGGTACATCCGCTTCCATGTTTCCAAACGGTAACATGGATGCACCATCTCCTCTGGATGTGGGACTCTTTCCCCATACGATGCCTTGTCCCATAAAGCAGCAACATCATGCTTACAAGGTATGCCAGTCAATTCCCATCGTCGACAAGTGCATTCTTTAATCTTCATATCAACAACAAACTGCTCACCAAATTCTGTGCTCACATGATACTTATCATTTCCATTAAAAATGCTTATACATTTCGCAGCCCCTTCCTTAAGTTTATCCATGATTGATTGGGCTGTTGGGGTCAACAATCCCTCACATTTTGCTATGTTCTTCTGGACACTCACAATTTTTTTCATAATGTACTCATGAATGTACTCCAAACATGATATTATGGGTTTGTCTTTCCCATCCACAATTTTCGAGTTAAATACCTCACAGACATTATTCAGCAGGATATCTGAATGACAACAACCTACAGACCAATTTATTGTTACAAAAAATGCAACTGTATCTAATTAAATTTCAAACAATATTACCTGAAAAATGACTCCTACTCCAATGTTTTGGTAGGATTTTGTTTAACCACGCGAAAGCTTCCTTGTTCACTTTTTTCAATTCTTCCATTGCAGCATTGAATTGGGGTTTCGTAGCAGCTCGGGCACATTTCCACAGTAGATCCTTAATGGGATTGCCTTTCCAATGCAGTCTCATGTTGTCATGAATATGACGTACACATTATCGATGCTCAGCTGCTGGGAAAACACTTGATAGTGCTGGGCATAATCCCTAATGTTGAAAATACAACCGAACAGTGGTTACCTATGTAACAGTTCGTAGATTAACAAATTAAAAGTTGAAAACTTAAACACATACCTTTTGTCGGTCACTTATGAATATGAAGTTTGTATTATGCCCAATATCCAGATCTTCACCTAAGCACTCCAAAAACCAAGACCACGAAACTTTGTTTTCTGCCTCTACAATGGCGTATGCAACTGGGTATATGCCGTTGTTGCAATCTAGTCCCATAGCACTTAGAATCTGACCTGGATAAGGGCCTTTCATGAAGGTTCCATCTAGACCCAGTAACTCTCTTTGCCCTAATTTAAATCATTCCTTCAGAGCACCCAGACAGATGTAGATGCGTTTGAATGTCCTCGTCGGTTGACTGAAAACGGGACACGATTCAACACCAATTTTTATGGTCGTCCCTGGATTCCTCAGCTGGACTTCCATTGCGTAGTCTCTCAGCATAGTGTACTGCCTTTCGTAGTCTCCCCTGATCATATTTCTCGCGATGGTCTTAGCTTGATAAACTTTCATGAACGTCAAATTCAATTTGTAAGTACGTTGGAGTTCCTCTCTAAGGGCAGAGGTGGGTATGTTAGGGTTTGTCTGGAGTTGTTGGAAAATTTTATTAGCGATATATCCTTGAGTACACGCTTGTATGTCCCTACTAGGCAAACATGTATGGACTGGGTAATAAGTTTTTACCCTCCACCTGTCATCGTGATTGGTTTGGGACACGTGTAGGGTCCAAGGACAATCAATTTCAGAGTTTCTTATTTTTTTCGACCTATCTGTAAAAAAGGTCTCCTTCCAAAATTGGGCCCACCAGGCACATCCCCTAAACATCGACCACGAATTCTAAAACCATCGTTTTTCACCATTCTCAGTTGCCTGTTAGTGTACACAGACAAATTTTGTAAGGCTTCCTTAACAACATTCTTATTTGGAAAGTATTCCCCAACCTTGAAATCAATATCATCGGATTTCCCATTTGAGTATTCAACTTTATTCTCCATGTGCTCTAAAATTTTTTCTCTATCACTCTTGTGTGGATCGTAGCTTTTAAACTGTTCGTTATCTAGTACAAGCATCTCCTCCTGTTGGTTGAGTTGTTGAACATCTTCTTCTATTGGGGTATCCATGACAGTATGTATAAAGCATTGCTCCACTTCGTCATCAGCAACCATTTCCTCTTCCTCCAGGTGGACACTACTTCGATCATCCATATAATCCTCAGGGCCACTAGTTGAAGCAGCTGCAGCCACTTCTGTGAACTGTGTCAAATGGACATTAGTTTGTTGTCCCTTGTCGATAGGTTGTGATATTGTTTCAAACCATAATGCCTCTGTTCCACTTCCTAAATTCAAACTAGGATATGTGTTAATCTCCCATTGATACTGTGTATCATCTAGGTTAAAGGTAAATACAGGGTCGTAAACATCTGCTTGAAATGTAGACAAGTTCTGTACTTCCCAAAGTTGAGAGTCCAAAGGGAACATCTGGGCGGGTACCCCTTCCGTTATTGATGGATTATACAACACCATATCCAAGCAGGGTTCGTTGACAATACCTGGGATTTCTTCCCCGTGTAAGGGTTCGTTGAGGTCAAACGTCAACTGCCTACTACAAGACGCCTTTAAAGACGGTGAATTTTGAATCTTTCGTAGTTCCGGGGATATAAGAAACCCGTCTTCGGCGAGATAGTTAGGGATGGGAGACTTACCATGATTGTTGACCGATGACGCTCCGTGTTCGACAAAGAACTGAATCTGACCTACGATTGCCACATATCTAGCTAGGATTTTGTAATCCGACGGACAATCTAAGGGAATCAAACCCTTTTCTAAGCTTAACCCTGGGAGAACGTAATGGATGAACAGTGGTTCATGTGTATCCACACATAATACCCTAAAGATGGACAGTATTACTTCCTGGTTCAAGTCAGTGACATCTACATTGTCAACGAACGTAAGATTACCATTACAATATTCCAAAGTCGGTTGCATGTGAGACGATCCTCCATAGTGTAGCTCCATGGTGAAGACATTATCCTTACCGACTGAAAAATGTAACGTCAATGTTTATCAGTTCCGATACACATCAACATTCAAGATTATTCTATAAACAATGAAGCTTACCGTATTGATTAAAGGCGGAATCGTCTTCGTTATTTTCTCGAATGACCCACATTGTGTTCGACTGCTTCAATACTCAACGCTTTCACCTTCCCTTTTAACCGACTGTGTAATCTTCGAGCCGATCGTATCTTCAGGTTGTATGAAGTGGTTGATGATTTGACGCTCATTAATGGCGGTAAATCATTACCTGCACAAAATCTAAAAGGAAAGGATGAATATACCCCCACGTGAACGGCACATGTGGGGGTTTGACGACGGAGAGTTAACGATAACGTTCACAGGGACCAATGTGTCGGTTTAACGAAACTTTAGTGACTCATCTAGTGTAAATCCAATACTTGGGTGCTCAGAGATAGTTTTGGTAAACCACAGGGACCATCCGTGTAATTTACTCTAAACAAAAAAATCAAATCAGCTTACAACTAGAATGTAAAAGGGTATGTATAGATTTATCCAATTTCAATATATCCTTGTATCTTATTACATTTGATACCCGAGTTAAACTAAAAAACACTCCTTTCATGTCGTTTCAACCGATGCCTTTAAAGAGAAATACAAATACCATAACCAAACTTATCTATCTTGTATTTGAATGTTCATACATATATAGTTTGAATAATCTATTTTGAATTAAACTTAAGAGAACATAAGTTAGTGAACTTGTAACACTTCTCCCATCCCTATTAATTTAAATACAAGTAACATGACAATTACATCCTCTATAATTGAGAGGCACTTGAATTGTTTGGTAATTATATTTGTATATATCTAAATTCCAACAGATTTATAAGCAATAATCCGTTGAGAGACAATGAAAGTCACCAAAAAAGTATATAAAACAAATTCGATTGAAGTTCAACCACCAAAAATATTTACACATACATACATAACTCTAAAATTAAACTCAAGTTGATTTTTTATAAGCAAAAACTTGACTCGAACCATGTTTAAAACTCAAACCCAAACTCGATAAATTACAACTCAAACGAGCTCGAAAAAAACTTGACTCGCAAGTACAAGAGGTATTTTATATTTTCTTTTTCTTTTTTTGTTCTTTTGCAAAAATAAATATTTTACATCAAAGGCTATGGATCTATGAACCAGTATACACCATGGGAGAGAACTCTTCATCCCTCAAGATTTTCTGTTGTCTCGCGATAAAAGCCTCCACCGTCCGCCGGAAATCTTCGCAGCTCAATTCATCCTCCGAATAGCTCTTCTCCGTCGCCGCCCTATCTAAGTTCTTCGATCTGCCCATTTCCGTCACCGACCGCCTCAGTTCCCGGTGAGTTAGTTTCTCCTTGCATTCTACTCTTATCGGATTCTCCGATCGGCTTCTGGAAATCTTCCTTTTGGTACTAGGAACGATGACCGGAGCAGGAGGAGTCGGAACAGTAGTAGTAGTGGATGTAACAGTAGCACTATTTACTACGTCCCTCTCGTAGCTTTTAACGTATTCGTAGCATAAATCCTCATTTTTGTCGCCATCGTTGTTTTCAGCAGCTCGAGATTTCAAAAACAGAATCAATATTATCGCGTTTCCGATCACGAACACGAACTTAGGGCTTAATACCGTGAGAGTGATTCCTCTGAAATAATCACCAAAAGCTTTAGCGGAAAACGGTAGTTGAGATGAAAACTGAGAAATCATGACTAGAAAAATGATCATCTCCATGAATCGGAACAAAGTCGTGATTCTGTGGAGCTTCCGGTACTTCAAAATGGCGTTGGTTTTTTCCATTTTGATATCGAGAGACTTCATTTTCGATGCTTGTTTTGAGTCCATATGCAGGATTCACTGAATTTTTTGTAGATCGTCAATGGAGTTTTCGAATTTCAGTCGATGAAAGGCTTTGGTCGAGTAATCATTAGGGTTAAAAGGGGAGTGATGGCCATTTGGTGGTAGTGGAAGTTTAGTGGTTTTTCTTCTTTCCCTGTTCGTGTTTGGGCTTGGAATGGAGGATTTGAAAGTGGGGTGAGTATTTATAAGCCAATTTGAATTATTTAAAATTTCCTTTCTGCTTTTACTTTTCGCAATCTCTTTTCTCAAAATACAATAATAATTCCATTACCACAAAATTGTGATACTTTTTATTTCATTATAAGTGATTCAAATGTCATATCTACATAGGTTCGATTAAAGGCTAATTGATAGCAAATATTTTCGAAACATTAGTTTATATGGGAATAAGCATTTACTTATTTTTAACATATTGAATAAGAAATTAGTTTAATAGTATTTAAAACATAAAGTTAAGAGGATATGTGAGGCGGAATGGGTGAAATATGTGAGGGGGACGGGATAATGGAGAGATGGAAGAAATGTAGCATCCTAATTTTAGGGCAAATAAAATTTTAATTAAGTAATAAGTAGAATAAATAAAATAATGAATATAAATAAGTAATTATTTTTTTTTTTTTTTTTTTTTTTTTTTTTTTTTTTTTTTTTTTGGTAACCGAGGACCCCATCCGACCCATCCTTTGGATGACCCTGATGAAACAACCTCGGGGCCCACGCACACCTGGCAGCAGGGTGGTCCGGGTCAATCACCTACGGGGGTAGAGAGGTGGCCAGTGGCCATCCCCTGATTGAAACCTAACACTCCCTATGGGGAAAGGGAGGGAGTGGGATTAGAACTTGGAACCTCTTTATGGGGGAAGAGAAAGAGTCCTAAGCCTTATCCACTAGGCCACCAGGGTGATGGTTAATAAGTAATTATTTATTGATGAAGTTAAAGGTTCCAAGGTTATGGAAAGTTAAGGTTGGTTTAATTTAAAATTTTAAGTGAGACGGACTAAAAGTGTCAATTTATGAAACTAGCTTCTTGGTTTAGGGATCGGCATACTAAGGAAATTGGGTAGGTGGGTTTAGAGTAGCATGATTAGATATTTAGAAGTTGGTTAGTTGACGTAGTCAAGTTGTGGTCAAATGTGAATAAAAGGAAGTTGAGGGAGTGAAGATTATAAGTGGTCAAATGTGAATAAAAGGAAGTTGAGGGAGTGAAGATTATAAGTGACCAAACTCAAGAACATAAATTCTCATTTTCTCCCATCTATCAAGATATCTTTTCCTAACTATATAAACATCACTGGTTTTGTCGTATTTTCAGAAGATTTTTCGAAGGCAATTATTGTCACAAATGTGTGTATGTGTGTAATATGAATTTACGTGGCGTAGATATATTATTTTTTGAAACTCATGCATATCGTAAATCTTATGCGAGTCTATTCATAACCAAGCTACCGACCCATTTTCCTAACTGAAGCTATGAATACAACCTCATTACTAAGAAAATGGGTCGGTGATTTACGATGTTTGGTATGTGGATGCAAATCCAACATATATAAATCCACTTAAATCCAGATTGTTTGGTCTGTTTTAGGTGATTTAGCTCTTTAAATCCTAAATAATCAAGTTTTCTACATATAAAGTATGTGTCACGTCATGGTGAATCGTTATCATGAGTCAAATTTCATTATATATATATATATATATATATATATATATATATATATATATATATATATATATATATATATATATATATAGATGAAACAATCACAAATATTCATTTTTTATCATGGTAAAAAAACATATATACAATCGAATCTCCATTTTTCTTTGTCTAGAACAACCAACAACAAAAACAACTACATGATAATTATGCAAATATGAAAAAGTTGGTCCACACGAAAAACAATTATCAAATGTGAGGTTTTTTCCGAAAAAGAAATATTTTTTCTGAAAAGAAATGAGGTCTTAATTGAGTAAAATTAAAAAGTTTGAGATCTTTTTCAATAAAAAAGAGCCTTTGATTTATACTGGTAAAAATATAAAATGTAAGACTTTTAAAATGTTGTAAATTTTAAAATAAGAATCATTGTATGTAAGTATGTAACTGGAGCACAATAAGTTTACTTCCATGCCCAAAGAAGATTGACACTAACGTTTGTTTATGTAAAAAGGTTTTAAATATCAATTAAATATCACTTAAAAACAAACAAAGAAGCTTTATGAACCAAAATACACAAAAAGTTCAATTATTATGGGGTAAAAAATGAGTCAATTTAACAGTTAAGAAAAAAGTAGTCCTTCAGTCTACTAAACTACAACACTATTATGTAAAAAGGTTTTAAATATCAATTAAATATCACTTAAAAACAAACAAAGAAGCTTTATGAACCAAAATACACAAAAAGTTCAATTATTATGGGTAAAAAATAGTCAATTTAACAGTTAAGAAAAAAGTAGTCCTTCAGTCTACTAAACTACAACACTATTATATGTTGGGTCAACAAAAGTATAATTAATTTCGTAAGTCTTATACGGTATCCTTGCTCTTCGTGAATAACAATCATTTATATTTGTTTTTTGTAATCACATATTTGATATTACCATGAAACTAATAACTAAACTCAACATCGTATCGTTTATAAATACAACAAGAAGTACCGTAATTTAAGGAAAAAAGTTGAAGAAAACTTTTCGATTATTTAAAAAGCAGACGGTTAAGGGGCTGAAGTGGATTTAAGTACGTGGCAAAAAAATGGTCACATTTGAAGAAACATGAATGGGCCATACATAGCCACACTCCTTTCTTACTAACTAAGAAATTGCCACGTAAGTTAAACGTTAAAGCGGCAATTGGTCTTGTATCTTAAATTCTTAATACGTTCATATTATCGAGACCCCATTCAATACAATATGATCTTGCTTTTCGTTGGATAGGAGCAGGCCTACTTGCATATATTAGATTATGTTAGATAGTTTCAGACCTAAATGAATAAAATGTGTTTGGTCTCGTTCAGATATGATTTTTAGCATTATCAAACGTCTGAATTCGGACCGAGTCAGACATTAGGTGTGACCGGACCCGGTCAGATGCAAATCAAACACAACCTTAATATTTTTTTTATCTAATACACCTTGTATTATAATATTGTGTTATTGTAATGGATGTTTGGATGGAAATCATGTATAGGTTAGTGATATTAACCATGGGCGTACTTAGGGTATACATGCTTTATATGTATACATTATAATTATTGATTTCTTGTATTTTCTAATATAAAAAAGTATGAAGAAAAATTGTGGAGTATGATATGTAAAAGCTGTTTATAATATACATTAACTGAGAATCCAAAATTTGCCTATGATATCTACTGTTCACATTGAAAGAGAAAGGTTCAATCAAAAGATGGATAACTTTATTCACTAAATTGAAATCTAAATTGAAGTATGAAGAAAAAGGAGATATAATAAGATACAATATAGTGATAAAAATAAATAAATTTTCGAAAATTTGTAATGTTTTAATATTTTTTTTATTATATATATATATATATATATATATATATATATATATATATATATATATAATCAAATTTTTTACTTTATTTATTTGGAGATATATAATCAAACTATTTGATGGATTTATTCCATAACATAAATTGAATATGTTCGATTAATATAAAAAAATTACGTATTTTAACCATAATTTATTGTTACTCAAAACACCTCCTTTATCTCATCCTTTGTTTTTGAGCTTTGGAATTAAGAGAAGGGAGAAACAAAGGACGAGTATGATGGAGAAAACAGTTAAGCAAATGTGTTCTCAAGTTGGAAGGGAAAGAAAAAAAAATATTTTGGATTCATGGTCAAATGACTTTTAATCCCTAATTAGGACAATTGTGTCAGAGTTCATTAGCTTCATAACTTGGTTTAAGGAGTACGTTGAGCCTTTAAAAGTGTGCTTAGCAAACTACACGAAATTGCAAAGGGAGAAGACCACGATGGGAAGTCTAGGGGAGAAGAATAGTTCATGTGGAGGAGGTGTTGAAGCTGCTACATGTGGTTGAGGCAGTGTCATTGGAGTTAATTCGGATAAAGGTAGCGGAAGAGGGTGTCACGATCGCATCCCCTCACCCCCTTGTTGCAGGTGGGTTATAATAAGATTGATCTTGTAAGAAGGAATATGAAGTCATAGTAGAATAAATCCATGAAAAAGACAACATTTTTTTTGTCTTTCCCTCTCACTTCACTCAAAATTGGCCTATGTTTTATTAAAAACAACCTTGCAACACCAAATAGGAGTTAATTTTGTTAGGTTTAATAATTATAAATTCTACATACGAACGAATTTTGTAATTTAGACTATGTTTGATAGACTAGCTGAAAAGCTAGTTGATAACAAATAAGCTAGCTCCTAGCTGATAAAAATGACATTTGATAAAATTAGCTAATAAACTAGCTGAAAAATTAATATGAAATAAAAGGTATGCAATCATGAGCTTTTAATAAATAATTAAGGGATTATTTAGGGACAGTCTAAAAAAGCTTCATAAACTCGTTGAAACGCTAGTCTAAGTAGTTTTTTTAAAAAAACTAGCTTATAAGTCAGCTTAAAAGTTACATTTTGGCTTGACAAACATAACAACCTAAAAAGCTCTAAAAATAAGCTAGCTGTAGGGTGCCAAACATAGCCTTACTCTTCATAATTTAGACAAAGAACTAAAAATAGTTAATGTTCTTTTATATGTAACTAATGAAATTTAAGGTAGATAAGTCTTGATTTGCTCATGTTGCTGGTCTTGGTGTAGAGTCTCTAAGAAATGCCACGACTCTTTCATCAAACCATGACTTAATATGAAATTAACGCAAAACTCCATTTGATTCAGAACCATATCTCCGTCAGAATAGCCTTCCTTCAACATACTCGGCAAATCATCATCCTTACAAAACTTAATGGTGCGAAAAAATAAAAAATTCATGGATTGATTGCAAAATTATCAAACACAGAGAGCAGTGACCAATGTGGGTTTTGTTGTATTCGTGACGATTAGGAGTAAGTAGTTGTAAGAGTCAATTAGTAGGTCCATATGAGAGGGAAGGAGGAGAAAAGAAATATTTGGTGAAGGATTGAGTTGGTGGTAGCAGTTCTTGAGGGTTTACCGAAAATGTGGCAACATGGTTTTCCCGATAGGAGAGGGAGAGAAACGACGAGGTTTTTCAGGTGGTCGAGAGAAGAGGCGGTGGCAATGGAATGATAGAGGTGGGGGCACTAAACAAAATGAAGGGTTTAGAAAGCCAAATGGATAAGAAGGTGGTGGCATTGGTTATTTTGTAGGTGCGACGATTTTGCAGGTTTTGTAGTCGTCAAAACTTTTCCAAACCCAATGGTAGTCATAGAGTAGCGAAAGAAGAGTAGATGATTTTGTGAGGTTGAAGGGAAGTAGCACCGATGGTTATAAGTATGTTTCGATGAGATATAGAGACAATGGTGGAGGGTGTGCTAGTTTTAGTGGTGGTGATGGTGAGTAATGGAGATATTGGTTAGAAGACAAAGATAATAAATGAAGGAAATATGTTAGTGAATTTTAGGGCTAAGTACTGTATTCTCTAAGATGTGTTCCTGGAGCTTTTACTTTCACCTATCTAGGAGTCCCGGTGGGGGCTAATATGAATTTAAAAAAACATTGGGTGCCGGTAATCGATCGCTTCAATTCAAAGCTGTCCGGGTGGAAAGCAAAAAACTTATCTTTTGGTGGAAGATTAACGGTCGTCAAGTCGGTCCTTAGTAGCTTGCCCCTATATTACTTCTCACTATTTAAGGCTCCGTCTTGTGTTGTTGATCGGTTGGAACAAATTCGCAGAAGATTCCTATGGGGCGGGTTTGAAAATGCGAAAAAGATTAATTGGGTTGCATGGTCAACTGTCACAGCATCAAAGAAGAAAGGCGGACTTGGGGTTGGTTCTTTGAAAGCCCAAAACGTGGCCCTGTTGGTGAAATGGTGGTGGAGATTGAGAGATGGAACACAATGTATTTGGAAGGATGTGATACGGGCCGTTCACAATTTACAGTCGAGACCCATCCATTATATGGCGAGGAACAACTCTATGGGTGTATGGCGTAACATTACAAAGGTAGAGGCGGAGCTTAACAATGTTGGTTACAATTTTTTTGACGCTTTCTCTCTTAAAATCGGAGCTGGGAATTGTTTCTTATTTTGGAAAGACAGGTGGATGGGAGATACTACGTTACAGATTAGATTCCCAAAACTATATGAAATTGAGAAGAAAAAATCATGTTTAGTTGGTGATCGAATCTCTAGCAATGGGTTTAATTGGAATTGGAAGTCCGGTTTCAGCGATCCTCTTGTTGTCGCTGAGTTATGCTCCTTATTACATTTAATTAGCGCTGTTAGATTGGAAAACAATGAGGATAAGTTGTATTGCAAAATCTCTCCTGATGGTTCTTTCGCGGTTCATCACATGCGGATGTGGCTTGATGATAAGTTGACTACCACTGGTTTTGTCAACATGCCGTGGTCAAAAATTGCTCCGCTAAAAGTCAACTGTTTCGTCCGGCGGGTAGGATTGGGTAAAATACCGGTGGCGAAAAGTTTGGAGAATAGAGGCATTAATGTGGGTTCTGTCATATGTAAGGTATGTAATCTGGAAGAGGAGAATGTTGACCACGTTTTCATTAGATGTCCCCATGTTATAAACGTATTGAACTGGATCTTCAATTGGTGTGGCATTCCTGCTCCTACATTTAATTCGGCATTAGAACTCATAGAATTTGGTGCGAGATGGGGGAATTGCCCGAAGAAAAGGAAAGTGTTGACAACCATAATCCAATGTATGCTTTGGAGCATTTGGAAGGCGCGGAACGACGTGGTTTTTAAAAACTTGCGCAAGCATCATTCGGCTATAGCAGGAGATATTATTTTTACTTCTTTTAACTGGTTAAAACATAGGAGCAATGCATCTTGTAATTGGGTTGAGTGGGGACTCTCTCCATTTTCTGTATTTTTGTAAAACTTCTGCTTTTTTTGCCCCTCTTAGCTCCTTGCTAAGCTGGGGTGCCTTTATATTTATTTGCCGTTTCCAAAAAAAAGTACTGTATTTTTTAGTTTTCAAAATGATACATTGGGAATCCTATCTACGAATATCTATAACCGTAAAACCCAATCAACTATGGCATCAGGCGCATAGTTGTTAGCTTTTTAATAATATCTTCAATGTTCTTAGAAAACTATTGGGCTAAGCACATATAATGTTGGAAAAGTAGTGTGCCCATTGTGTGATGTACTCCTACATGATAGCTTCATTTTGATATCTCATATGCACCAAATAGATTTATTGCGAATGAGATATTGAACATTAAAGTGTTGTACTTGAAATAGATGTTGAGAAAGTTGAAGACTCGTCCCATATATGAAGACTTTGGATGTTTGAACCACTTTATATGTGGTTGCATTAGATCAATGTTGGAATGAAACACACCAACCTATTAGTACTCTAATAATGTATATAGATGTCACACATAATTTATTTGCTTGTTTGTTTCCAACTTCCATAACATCTAGAGACTTTATTATATGAATTTATGTCCATAATAAATATTTTTTTGTAACGTTATTGTTTTAATAAGTTTTATGACCATTATGATTAGCATTAATTGTTGTGTATATATAAGAGTTTTTAATTTAGTCGGAAGAGATGACACAAATTCGGGTCATATCTTCGAAACTTCGAATAAGAATTTCCATGTTTTGGATTGTATGATTCGGGTTCGGTTTATATCAACGGGTAATATAGTTGCCAACATATACAATTATATTTGAAATAACTAAAGAGGTTCATATTTTGGGGACTCAGCCCTCTGCTCCCATGAGATACGTGTTTGTCGTGTACGACAGTCTAATCCAAAAACTTATCCTTTCAATTTCGCTATTTGGATTTCAACACTTCAATCGGACCGGGTCATATATCCATCGGGATCACCAAATTCCAAATCACATGCTACCGGAATCACCAATCTAAATTTCTTTTAATCAAATCATCAATTAGTTTATAAATTTCAAACACACATGATGACAACTTTAAATTCGTTAACCGATTCATCGGTTTTATGTTTAATTATTTGATAAGGTATTCCCATTACAAATTGACAACACACTATTTTGCTCCAACAAAGCTCTTGCCTTTGTGATAAGAGTTTTCTGCCTCCACAATTCAGTCCTCCCACGAACCAATAATAGAGTTTAGCCTTTTCTCTTCAAGTGTCATTAAAATACTGCAAAAGAGTCATTTTTGTAGGGAACTTCCGATTTGACATTTAATATTTCTTTTTAAAAGTTTTAAATTTTCTTTAAAAATTGTTCCAAAGAAAGACCCGACTTGTATTGTCACATGATCATGCATATAACTACCTCTGGGTTAACGGGGTTTTGAACTTGTAATTTAAAACTTGGCATTCCGGTAACAAGAAATGAAATTGTAATAATGTGTTCTTAATACTTTGATATATAAATATTCCATAGATTTAATTATCTGATTGAGCAAGTGCCAGTTAATTATTTTAAACTAGTAATAATATTATTATAATTTAAATTATGATATCCTTATTTATACATTTCCTTCAACCTAATCCGAACACTTTAACTTTAATCGTAAAGACTAGTAGACTACCCTCTATTTAACAAAGTAAATATAATTTTTGTTAGTGTATCTATCTTATCATAAACCCGAAAAGGTTTACTCCAGACAACTTCAACCGTCTAAGAACATATTGTGTTAGAGATAAATGAGGTACTCAACTACACATTAGCAAAGAGCTCCCAAAAGAATACACCCATGCAAGTGTGCAACCATTATCAAGCCTCAAACATGCACTTTTAATTTTAGGGATAATGTCTATAAAGGCAATGAACTTTGTTTCATATACACATTTTATGTTTTTTTGTCCACATTTGGTCATCAAACTTATTTGTTTGCTTGATTTACCCATGAAATTTTTAAAGCTTTCAATGACATTTTCTTTTCAAGATTTGCTTTCAATTTCTTGGTGTTCATACTCGCATATCTTGCAACCGGTAACTCACAACCCATGTTTAATTCAGTTGAGCAAGAATCAGTGCACCGAGTGCTTGAATCTCATCAACTCTGACGTCTCTCTTCTTTGACGACCTCTGCTCCTCTGCTCCACACAGGGTCATTTGTGACTACGACACCGTCACGGAATCCCTGAATATTGTTAAGCTCGGGTTTGGGTACGTTGTCGACTACAACTCGAATCTAACTTGCTCAACAAACTCTTCATTGAGTGATAACATTGGTACCATGACGAGCTTACGTCGGTTGATCATTACCGAAACGAGTGTTTCCGGCAAAATCCCGATTGGGTTCGGAAAAATTGTTGAAGTTTGATTTGAGTTCCAATCGTTTCCGGCGAGATCCCATAGACGATGAAGGGTTTAAGGATTTTGAAGTTTTTGAATTTGTTCAGACTCAGCTGGCTTTCGGTTTCGACATGGGTTTAGACTCGGCAAACGGTGATTCAACTCCACCTCCGAACAATCCGGATCCTACAATTCATTGAGTCTTCAAAGATCGGCACCTGGAGAAGCAGCACAGGCAGAAGCAGTAGCGCTGTTTCGGTCTTGGGTGACAATGTGTACCGGGTAGGTTTTGATCAGAAGCAGATAAAAGTCTTCAATATCTAAAAGGGAACTAAAACGAGGGTATAATTGTCATTACACATGCTTTTTCTGTGGATAGATAAAAACTCACCCTGGAAATATCAGGTTTCTTAATTTATTGGTCATATTCGTACAAAAAAAAAAGTTTAATAGTCATATGTGTATAAAAAACATAATTGACTAAATGTAAATAATTTTAAAAAGTTTATGGGTAAATCAAACATCAAAATAACTTCAAGGACTAAATATGAACAATTATAAAAGTTTATTACCATATCAAGTAATTATCTCTTTATTTTAGGGTAAATTTCATAAAAGACACTAACTTTTCAAAAAAATTCAATTTTGACACTGTGTTATTTTTTTTCAATTAAGTCACTAAGTTTTCAATTTTTTTCAATTAAGGCACTATGTTTTCAATTTGGTTTCAATTTTGACCATTTGACCGGTTAACCCGGTAGTCAGCTAACGTGGCATGATGACGTGCCAGTCTTTGATGATGCGACGATGACGTGGCATGCTGACGTGGCACCCGAGTGTCAAAATTAAAACAAAATTGAAAACATAGTGACTTAATTGGAAAAAATTGAAAACTTAGTGTTTTAATTGAAAAAAATAACACAGTGTCAAAATCAAAATTTTTTTTGAAAAGTTAGTGTCTTTTTTGAAATTTTTCTACATTTTTTAAAATGATAAATTTGTCTTTTTACGTTTTTAGAACGTATAAATATATTTTTTATAAGTATAAAGACGTATTTTTATACTTTTAGAAGTATACATACATTTTCATAAGTATATATACATATTTATACTTCTAAAGACGTAAAAAACGTATTTATACTTCTAAAGACGTAAAAAATGTATTTATACTTCTAAAAATTTATTATACTTCCAAAAATATAATAATATGTATTTATACTTTTAAAAACGTAAAAACGTATTTATACTTCTTAAAATGTATTATAATTCTAACCTAACGAACTTAAACCAACATAAAAATATATTTATATTTCTAAAAACATAAAAATATATATTTATACTTCTAAAGACGTAAAAACATATTTATACAACTAAAATGTATTATACTTCTAACCGAACGAACGTAAACCAACATAAAAATAGGTTTTTATACTTCTAAATGAAAAAACATAAACGGACGAACTTAAACCAACATAACGGAACAAATATAAACAAACAAACATAAATTAACGAACAAATACTTATTTTTATGTTTTTAGAAATATAAAATACGTTTTTTTTTACACATAATCACGTATCGTATCAATCAAACGCATGTTTATAGTGGAAAAACAGTGAAAACGAACTTAAACCAACATAAACGAACAACATAAACAAACAAATATAAATTAACAAACAAATACTTATTTTTATGTTTTTAGAAATATAAAATACGTTTTGTTTTGCATATAATCACGTATCGTATCAATCAAAAGTATGTTTATGGTGGAAAAATAGTGAAAACAAACTTAAACCAACATAAAAGAACAAACATAAAGTAACGAATAAATACTTATTTTTACGTTTTTAGAAATATAAAATACGTTTGTTTGCATATAATCACATATCGTATCAATCAAAATCATGTTTATAATGGAAAAATGTCAAGAAAGAGTTTTAAACTCGTTTTATAATACGTATTTTATTGATATATACATGTTTATATGCAGAAAAATGTATTTATATTTTTAAAAGCATAAAAATATATATTTATATATATTTATGACAATGTATCTATGTTTCTAAAAATATAAAAATACGTATGTATACTTGTAAAAAAATATATTTATACGTTCTAAAAACGTAAAAAGACGATTTATCATTTTAAAAAATGTAGAAAAAATTCCAAAAAAGACACTAACTTTTCAAAAAAAAAAAAAGATTTTGACACTGTGTTATTTTTTTTCAATTAAAACACTAAGTTTTCAATTTTTTCCAATTAAGTCATTATGTTTTCAATTTTGACACTCGAGTGCCACGTCAGCATGTCACGTCATCGTCGCATCATCAAAGACTGACACGTCATCATGCCACGTCAGCTGACTATCGGGATGACCGGTCAAATGGTCAAAATTGAAACCAAATTGAAAACATAGTGACTTAATTGAAAAAAATTGAAAACTTAGTGACTTAATTGAAAAAAAAAATAACACAGTGTCAAAATCGAATTTTTTTGAAAAGTTAGTGTCTTTTATGAAAATTGCCCTTTATTTTATCAAAACACCAGACATCCAACTCTAGAACCAATTAAGCTGTGCCTTGAGGACATTAGTATTTATTAGTTATTAGTTGTTTAAATGATTCAAAATTTTAAACAATTAAATTTTTTTTTGATTATCTTAGTGTTACAACTTCAAGCAACATCTATGCAACCCAAACAGTCGCATCACCCGTTTTTATTACAACCAAATTTCTTATTATGGTTATCTAGTATGATCATATAATCAATTTCACCATGCATGTCCTATCATCCCCTAATACTTCATAGAACTAATAGCCCACCCACGTTAATTCGCCACCCCTAGATAAAACAGTCAAGTTCTTATAATTAGAATACCACAACAAAAATTTGAACAATATGACTTATACATTTAAACCTAAACCTCCTACCTATGGTTTCAAACAAGTTAAAGCCGATTAAAGCTTGATATGAAAAGGTTAGCCTACTCGCATGCTTGATTCAATGGCTCAATAAGTATTCCTATTGAAGGATCAAGTTTGGCTCGATAAAGATTTGAACTCGAATCGGGAGCACAAATAGTAAAAAAAAATATATACATCCGAATTGTTCTTTATAAAATGGACTTCATTAAAAAGCTTGAATAGATAAAAAAGATTTACAATAACTACGTTAACAAGTATAGCCAAGTTTAACCAATGACATTAATACATAATGTTCTAGACTGGAACTTGAGACGAGTCTCGAGTCTCGACTTATTTATACAAGAGAAATTATATTTCCTTCTATCTTTTCCTCCTACATATCATCCTATCTATGTTAAATGATGACACGTGTCTTAAAATATCCATTAATTTTATTAAATGTGACATCTATCATCATTTAACATGAGTAAAAAAAAATATCCTTGATTGAAATCTCCCTAGTTATTGTCTTATAGATGTTGTAGTTCAGACAAACAATCCGGAAATTAGTATCGCAAACTAATTCCGAATAATGGAAAAACCCAAAGCAGACGGATCGATAAATAATATTGAGAATTATGTACCGATTAGTCGCTAATAATAAATTCAATTATTATTATATTACCCAATTTCGTCCAGAAATCATATTTGATCATACGCGACCAGATCTAATTATAGAAAGGTAGAAGGAGACTGTCCCGTTATCGGACGAAATAAAATACGAGACAAAATATTAAAACCAACCTGAAGATCGTTGATTATAGTCCTTGAGACTGCACGGATTGACTCCTGTCCTTAAAGGTTTTTACGGCGCTCGACGGCTGTAAGCTTTCAGTGTAAAACCCCAGGATTTAATGCAGAATATCGTTCGTTCCAACAGCTATGGAAGAACAGATAAACGCAAAGCGAATACTCGGAGACCACAGAGAGAAATCGCAGAGAGAGATAGAGAGAGCAGAAAATTGAGGTGTGTATAAATGAGACCCCAGAGGCCCTATTTATAGGGGTCCGAAATTATCAGATAACAACTGATTTGAATTTGAAAAAGATTCAAATTCTGGATAAAATCTAATCCAAAATCGGATCTGATATAATTTATCCCGATTTTCGAGTCTGCTAAGGCGCGCGGCGCGGTTTCTTGATTTCCGCGACGCGCGTATCAGTTGACCGGGTCGGTCCAACCGATCCGACCCGAACCCCATTAAAAATAAAAGCTCCTCAGCTCCCAGCGACCGATGCGTCGTGCGAAGTGCAAAGTGCGCCTAATCGCACCATCTCGCGTCCACGGCCCGGCTCGGCGCGCATGTGGGCTTAGCCCATCCCTTAACCCACTAAAGCCTTTGAAGACTTAGAAAAGGAATGAAGTTATAAACCCACAAAACTTTCTCTCCCCTACCAATGTGGGATACAAGGAAAATCACCAACTTGTGAATTCCTTAAAATTCCAACAATCCCCCACCAAGTTGGAGAGTTTCCTTTCATTCAGACAAATGACGTCACCTGGGTGTCACGAAGATTAAACCCAAGTTTATGTGAATAAACAAGAAGAGACCGATCCAATGGTATCCTTATAGGTTTAAACCAAGAACCTTGTGACCTCTCCGGTTTACCCCCACACATCACCTGCCGTCTTTGCGTTCTCACTGAGCGCGAATATGGCCATGCGCTCTAAATCCTTTTCATGACCCTCTAGAAGATAAATCACTGATCTTCATTTGAGGCGGCACCACCTCTAGGTCGTATAGGCAAAGTTTTACAACAGCTTCGTTGCTTAAATGTCTCCAAAACTTTGTTAAGAGCCTTAGCTCAACCTCGTTCTCGGCAACGAACGTACTATCCTACCTCACATGGATCTATCATTTTGATAGTACCTTCTATCGTCAGTGACTTCGTTATTACCCTTTAAACTTGAGAATTAGGAGCACTAATGTCAAGTTGGGTTTCCATCACTGAACGATTCTATAGTGGTTTTAGACCCATGACTCTCGTGGTAGATTGTACCAAATCTCTCGTCAGAGGTTTGGTAAGTGGATCTGCCAAGTTCCTACTCGTCTTGACATAGACAACCTTGATGGTACCACTTTCAATTAGTTGTCTCACAAAGTTGTGTCGCAGACCAACGTGTCTTGACCTCGTATTACTAACCGCATTGTATACTTTAGACAGTGTGGCCTCACTGTCACAGTACACGGGTATAGTTGGCATTGGAATATACCACAATCGGATATCCAAGAGTAGATCTCTAATCTATTCTGCCTCTTTTCCTGCTGCTGCTAGGGCAATAAGCTCAGCTTCCATCGTTGAGTGGGCTATACATGTCTGTTTCTTGCTCGCCCAAGAAATAGCTCCGCCAGCTAGAGTATAAATCCAACCACTTGTGGATTTAGAATCACTGATGTGATCTATCCAGCTGGCATCAGAATACCCTTCTAGTATTCTGGAAGTTGATGTATATGTCAACTCAAAGGTACTTGTCATTTTCAGGTAACCCAGTACTCTACTCACTGCCTTCCAGTGATCCGTCCCTGGATTGACAGTATACTGACTTAGTTTGCTTACAGCGAAAGCAATGTCAGGTCGAGTGCAATGCATAGCATACATCATGCTGCCAATCGCACTCGCATACTCCAGTTGAGCCACCGCTCTACCAGAGATGATTTTAAGTTTCACACTTGATTCAAAAGGAGTGTTGAACTCTTTAATGTTCAAGTGTTGGAACCTTTTAAGAACTTTCTCTATATAGTGAGATTGACTTAAAGAAATCTCATTACCAGTTCTTTTCACCTTGATACCAAGGATGGTATCTACTTCTCCTAGATCTTTCATCTTAAAGTTCGAGGATAGGTATTTCTTCGTCTCAAGAATACCTTCAAGGTGAGTGCCGATGATCAACATATCATCAACATATAGTCATATGATAACTGTGTATTCGGCAGTGCATTTATAATAAACACATCTGTCAGCATTATTGTGCTGAAATCCGAACGCAGTCACAGTGGTATCAAACCTCTCATGCCACTGGGAGCAACTTATCTTGCTTTAGTTATGGCCCTTCGACCAAATAAGAGAAAAAATCGTCTCCTAGATTATTTTCTTTTCTAGCCCTTGTACTTCTCCTTGGTTCTTCTACAACATTAGAAGGTCGAATATTTTCTCGAGAAGTACTAGGTGCTATTGTGGGGTTTGTGTTTTCAACATCTTTTGAAAAACTTGTCCTCAACGAATTCCACATCTCTGGATTCAACTACGACACCTTATGCATCATCCAATAGTCGGTATGCTTTGCTGTTCTGAGCATATTCAATGAATGTGCTCTTCATAGCTCGAGCTCCCAATTTGGATCTCTTGGGATAAGGTGTTCGATAGTAGGCTCTACACCCCCACACTCTCAAACAAGTAGTATTTGATTTCCTTCCCTTCCACAGCTCATAAGAACTCACAGGAATCACACGACTAGTGATCATATTGTACACATAGCAAGTGGTCAATAACGCTTCCCTTCACAGATTATGTGGCAAGCCGGATTGGTTCAACATACAGTTGACCATTTCGACTAAGGTTCGGTTCTTTCTCTCAGCCAAACCATTCTATTTGGGGAGTGAACGGTGAAGTTCTTTCGTGTTTGATTCCTTTCTCTTCACAGAATGCATCAAAATCACGATTAAAGTATTCTCCACCTCTGTCCGAGCGAAGAATCTTTATGTGTTTCTCATGTTGATTTTCGACCTTGGCCTTATACAGTTTAAATGCGTCAAAGGCTTCGTCCTTAGTTCGTAACAAATAAACATGTAGATAACGGCTCGAGTCATTACAGAACGTTATGAAATATCTCTTGCCTCCTCGCGTGAGAATTCCATTTAGTTCACAGATGTCAGAGTGGACAAGTTCTAGTAATGATGTATCACGATTAACGCTTGGAAAAGGTTTCTTTGTAAACTTCGATTTTACACAAGTTTCGCATTTTTCAAATTCTTTATTATCAAATTTTAACATTCCTTTAGATTGCATCTTTTCAATGTTTTTAAAATTTGTGTGTGCTAAACGTTTGTGCCATAAAGAAATTGAACAAGCGATATAAGCAGAAACAATGACTTCATTCATTTCAAAAACCAGATACATCATTACTACTAGTATCGCTACCATCACTAGCGATACTACTGATATCACTATCACTATCACTAACTCCATCACTGAAATCAAAATCTAACACAGACACATCAGGACCCAATCCTTCGCGATCAGCAGCTCCTTCGACCAAGTCAAGCCGATACATTCCACGCGTGTTGATGGCTTGACCAACGAAGAAGTCATTCCTTGTGAATTCCACACGCCCATTTTGAATCACCAGCTTGTACCCATTATTGTCAAACTTATCAGCCGATACGAGTCCCTTCGAGATTCCAGGAACATGCAACACATCCTGGAGAGTGACTCTGCAACCGTTGCGGAATTTCAACACCACTGTGCCTTTGCCGCGAACTCGTACTCGATGTCCATCAGCACAAACCACTACAGTCCCCTCAGGCACGGGGCCGTAGGTGCGGAAGCTCGACTCGCTTCCACAAACATGCACTGTGGCTCCAGAATCCATGAACCAATCTCGGGCCGCCACTACCCGTGTGAGAGAGGAAATCATGTTGATCCCTCCGAGACCCACGTTCGCCACAAGGTGGGTAAGTTCCTCAACAGCATTTGCGGAACCATTAGAAGGGCCAGATTTTCGTTGGGGGCATTCCCTTGCATAGTGCCCAGTCTCTCCGCAGACGTGGCACTTTCCTGTCTTCTTGGGTTGGTTGTTATGATGCTGACGGTTGGGCTTGAAGTCCTTCTTCTTGGGACCAAAGCCTTTCTTGTTCTTAGACCCAAGTTTTCCCTTTTGGCCAAAACCCCCACCAGACGCGTGATTCACACTCGATCCGACTATACTTTGTTTGTCCCTGTTGCGAGTTTCCTCCTCAATACGGAGGTGTTTCAACAGATCATCCAAAGAGTAGTCCTCAGATTTGTGCATCATCCTCTTGGAGAAATCTCTGCAGGAAGGTGGCAATTTCGCGATAATTGCACCTACTTGGAAGAGCTCCGGTAGAGCAATGGAAAGAGTGGTCAACTTGTTGACTAAGACCTGGAGCTCATGCACTTGCTCCATAATCGATCTGTCATCCACCATTTGGTACTCGAGGTACTTTGACACAAGGTACTTGTTAGTACCTTCTTCATGTGCCTTGTACTTGAGTTCCAAAGCTTTTCAAAGTTCTCTCGGATCTGTAATCGGCGCATACAGATCATAGAGGCGATCGGAGAGGGAGTTCTTGATATGACCAAGACATAGTTGCTCAGACTCTCTGCGCAGAGCCCTTTGCTTTTCCAGATCAGAAATTGCTTTCAGATCTGGCTGCTTTCCAGCCTCAGGAGCCGGATTAGCAGGGATCGGGGGCAACTCAGGATCCAGAAGATAACCGGGTTTAAGAACAGCTAGCAAAAACTTGACCTTATCAGCCCATCGAGAATAGTTCTGACCATCGAAGCGGTCGAGTTTGACAAATTCTTGGTTCATCATGTTGAGGTTCATTGAAGGCAATTCAGTAGCCATTTGTCTGAATATTTAAACACATTAAAAACCTTTAAGATTGTTGTAGTTCAGACAAACAATCCGGAAATTAGTATCGCAAACTAATTCCGAATAATGGAAAAACCCAAAGCAGACGGATCGATAAATAATATTGAGAATTATGTACCGATTAGTCGCTAATAATAAATTCAATTATTATTATATTACCCAATTTCGTCCAGAAACCAGATTTGATCCTACGCGACCAGATCTAATTATAGAAAGGTAGAAGGAGACTGTCCCGTTATCGGACGAAATAAAATACGAGACAAAATATTAAAACCAACCTGAAGATCGTTGATTAGAGTCCTTGAGACTGCACGGATTGACTCCTGTCCTTAATGGTTTTTACGGCGCTCGACGGCTGTAAGCTTTCAGCGTAAAACCCCAGGATTTAATGCAGAATATCGTTCGTTCCAACAACTATGGAAGAACAGATAAACGCAAAGCGAATACTCGGAGACCACAGAGAGAAATCGCAGAGAGAGAGAGCAGAAAATTGAAGTGTGTATAAATGAGACCCCAGAGGCCCTATTTATAGGGGTCCGAAATTATCAGATAACAACTGATTTGAATTTGAAAAAGATTCAAATTCTGGATAAAATCTAATCCAAAATCGGATCTGATATAATTTATCCCGATTTTCGAGTCTGCTAAGTGCGCGGCGCGGTTTCTTGATTTCCGCGACGCACGTATCAGTTGACCGGGTCGGTCCAACCGATCCGACCCGAACCCCATGCGGTTTCTTGATTTTCGCGGCGCGCGTATCAGTTGACCGGGTCGGTCCAACCGATCCGACCCGAACCCCATTAAAAATAAAAGCTCCTCAACTCCCAGCAACCGATCGAAGTGCAAAGTGCGCCTAATCACGCCATCTCGCGTCCACGGCCCGGCGCGGCGCATGTGTGGGCTTAGCCCATCCCTTAACCCACTAAAGCCTTTGAAGACTTAGAAAAGGAATGGGGTTATAAACCCACAAAACTTTCTCTCCTCCACCAATGTGAGATACAAGGAAAATCACCAACTTGTGAATTCCTTAAAATTCCAACAATAGATACTAACACAATTACGGGAGATGCATCAAATCTATCTAACAAGATGATAAAGTAATAATTTGGAGAAAAAAAATAATAATAAAGTCTAGCCGTCGTACCATTAACCATAACTAACTTTTTTATAATATAGAAAATGCATACTTATAATAAAGCTGAAGGATTATCTAGTAATTATATAAAGTTTGGTTCATAGCGCCACGCAACTGCTTATTATTGTCTACAACTTTTGACTATGCCCATATAAAAAGTAACTTTTAACAAATATCCCGTTCTTTATTCTAACTTTTTTTTTTTGGGTAATTTTTCGGATAATTGTTTATTAGAATTAGTGATTTACATAGTGAGCCGTTATTTCTTTATTTTGCTTTTTTATTATAAAATTAGGTTACAAACCGTGGTACACAGTTGATAAATAAAAATAATTTATATATTAAGAAAAATATTTTATTTTATATGTACAATGTTATTGATTAATTTTTTTGTAAAGTTCAATGTTAAAATTGATATTTTTTTAAGAAAAATGTCCTATAAATGAGCATCAATGTAAAAGAAATATATATATTCCAGATCATCCAAAAAGATTTTGAGAAAAAGTCATTTGTTCAAAGTATATGCTATTAACAACCTTTTTTTTGCAAAGTTCAATGCTAAAATCGATATTTTTAGATGCTATTAACGACTTTGCAAAGTTCAAAGTATGATGCTATTAATGACTTTTTTTCAGTAAATATCCTATAATGAGCTTTAATGTAAAAGAAATGAAACTTTTTGATCATATAAAAATATTTCAATAAAAGTCATTTTTTCAAAGTATGATGCTATTAATAAACTTTTTTTGCAAAGTTCAATATTAAAATTGAATATTGCTGGATAATACATATTGATCCTTAGCATGACAAATTTAGGTAAAATCATTACGAATAATAACCATGTGGTAACCTTGCATACTGATTGTAAAAAAACCCACAATAAACGCTGATTATTAGCAAATGCTCATAGTCAATAGTATAAAATCCCATAATTTGAATGTTCCAAAATTTTAATGTTTAACCTTTTTTTAGATGAAGTTGGACTCTAATTATCCATGTTACAAAATACAAACCACCTAATCTGTTAGATAATTCAATCCAAAACTTCTATTAACCAACATCATTGTAGCATAACAGTCCAATGCTAATTGCAAGAGCAAGATCAATTTCAGAAGCAGAAAAAGGAGTAAAGAAAGCTTGGCAATTGTTGCAAATATCGCCAATATAGAAAATGAAATAAACAACTTTTATTCAAACTATCTTTAATGTTAATCCATAACATTTTCCCTATACAAAACCATTTTCTCGAATGACCATTTTACCATAAAACCCACATTACCATTTAAAATTATATAAATCAAACTCTTTAGTCCAATGCAAGCCGATTACAATTCAAGAAACAAAAAATAACTAGTCGGTCGGAAAACTCTAATCATGCTAATTTATGGCCAGGACTAATCTTACTCACAATTAGGTTCTTAAAAGAACAATACAATATTATTTTCTAATAACCAAGTAAATAGGAAATTTGACACTTAGATATGGAACAATTACTAAAGCACATTTAAAAAAAATTCTAATAACTATCAGTTACTTAAACACATAACAATAAATGCCCAATAACAATCTATTACTAAAACACATTTTTGCAAAAAATCTTCTAAACATCTTTGTGTAAAGATGCTAACCATCTTCACATACCTTTATTGAAACACATTCAATCTTATTCTTGTAGGCTATTTTTATCCAGCAAGAGCAACTAAATGTAACTTCGAACACAAAAAAGATTATAAATCATATAGATAGAAACATAGAGACTTGTAATTTAGTTACCTATGATTTAATCAGCGGGTGCTCAAACATCATATCTGACATCCTACTCCGTTGCCTCCAGAATTAACAAAAAACAAATTTATTACAAACATATCAAATGAGCCTTAAATCAATTTAAAAAAACAGACACGTCTTTAAATCAATGTACAAACAAAAGTAAAGCATTCAAAGTGATTGCATATATCAAATATAAACTCTTATATGCACTAATAAAAGCAGATAATTAGAAGTCATATATAATCACATGCGGAACTATTCATACACACTTTGACAGAGATACACACAAACATATACCTTACTAATAAAATATATCCGGAGCTATTTTAGTCAACATCAAATTATACTATTTTATAAATATGTTATTTTCATAAAATAGTAGTTCATTTTTTATATAAGTTATCAAATATTGTATAATCGAAATCAGATTCTACTATCTAACTGTTAACATACTCGAGTAACCTTGTACTTACCGAATGATATTTTCCCTCATTTGGAGATAATGACATTTATTTAATCACCAAAGATTTTTTAAGTCAACTGCTGCTTCTTGAACCCACCTCCTTTACCTTGCAATATCCAGAAGACTAAAAAGAGATTTAAAACTAAAAATTAGCTTCAAATGTAGGTTGCTATTACATTAGTAAAATTACATTTTATTCATTTGTATTTTGAATCAGCCATGAATGTATGCAAAAAATTGTAAATTACAGATCTCGATTGAACATGAATAAAAAAGTATTGTAAAAAACACATGGGACCACCTACTCACACACATACAAACACACACACGCACAAAGAGAACCATACGCACAAGTCACAACCAGTTACACAAAGCCACACACACACATACATAATAAATTCATATACACGATCAGATAAAAACATAAACATAGACAAACTGTTAGACAAAACGTCATAATTTAAGTTTAACAACAGAAAATAGAGAACAAACAAAGAACCAATAGAGAATGTATTCAACCCAGTTATGTAGTCATTATTACATAGAATTGATAGATATAACTATATGGTTTGGTTTGATTAGCGTAGGTCACATTCCAAGTAGATAAACTAATCTAAGTGGATAAACTTGGTTTGACAATTTTCAAACCAAACCAGTCAAGTTAAATGGACTGAGTTGGCCACACCAAACCTCGTTTATGGTCGACCGATTTAGTCTTTGAACAAGGATTGCCATCGTCATATTATTGGTTATTGTGACTCTTGAGAAAATGAATAGTGAGAATCAATAGTTCTTTTATAAACCAATATTTGGGTTGACTGTCGAGATCATCGTATCGTGCATCTTGATATAAGTAAAATAAAGAAAGCAAACCGGCAAAGGGTGCAAACGGGGTCCTCTTATACAAGGAAATAAACAATATCAAGTAGGTTAACATTTACTACATATTTGTTTAATATGTACATGTTATATAATACAAGTTAATTAAAATGGACCGACTAATCATTACCCAAACCTTAATATTAGATTTCAAGGGTTATAGCCTGTTCAAAGCAACCAAAATAACAACTTAATTGTTTATTCAGTTTTAATCGAACCATACACATTTAAAAGCAAGAAACTGCGTTAAGTTTTCAAACATAGTTGAAAATAAAAGGTATGGGTCCATTGCACTACCTTGTGTGGGTTTTGACCCACTTTGGGGTTTATGTGGGGCAGACAGGGGCTGGTCGGTTTCCTTTTCTTTTTCCCCTTAAGCAATAAGCATCAATGGGGTGGTTGCAATCTATAATTGTTAAAGGGTGAATTGATTCTATTATACAATTAATTACATGTTTCTTTTATCAAGTTATATAACGAAATGATTTCTTATCAATATGTATGTTTCAGTTTATTCTAAAAAGTTGTTAATTTATGTATGTATATGTTGAAAAAGAATTATAATTTATATAAGTTATCAATACTAACATTTTGCGTGTATAATATTTTTATGATTTTTAATCGTACAATTTAGAAATGATATGCGTTGAGCTTGAAACAAATGATATGTAGTCCGCCGATTAATGTTGATCATTTTCAACAAGAGATTGATGATTCAATGACATCAACGCTACTAACTGAGTAAGAAGGTAATCGACGTCTTACGAAGCCTAAGAGTTTATTTTCTAGTGTGCGCTTAAGTCTGATTGCAGATAGCGCGCATGGCTAAGAAAATAGAAAGAGCTTTTCTCGCTTGCTTAGTAAAATCAAAATTTTGGCGTTATCTTACAGATAACAACGACGTGGAGTTAATGGCACGGACCATTGTCGATTCTTTAGTGTGTTTGAGCGGAGCCATCTTATCTACTAAATTAGCTAGAAGCTACTCCTTTTTTATAACAATTTGGTTTGTACTCAAAATTTCCTTTTGTACAGTTTTGACTGAGCTTTTAGTTTTATTACAAATTTAATCCAAACTATTATTAAAAAGAATTGCCCAAACTTTTTTAGATATTCTTTTTTATAGTTTTACTTTTAGCTCAACTTTTAATTTTTGTTACAAATTTTTTCCCGGCCTTACCTTTTATTTACAGTTGTGATCTAATTTCAAAATTTTATTACAAATTTAGTACATACTCTTTTCAGAAAAAAAAATAATCCAACCTTTTTATAATTTTTGTTTACCTTTTAAAACTTAGTTTTTTTTTTACAAAATTATCTTATATAACTTCTTTTACCACATTTTTTAAAAGTTAAATTTTATAACTATTGGGTTGTACCTCATTTTTTTTACAGCATTGGCTTTGCTTTTAATTTTATTACGGATTTGATCCAACATTTTATTAAAATTTTCCTTAACTTTTTATACTTTTATATCTTGTACAATTTTAGCCCATCTTTTAACTTGTATTACAAGATTTGTATCCAACTTACTTTTTATATAGTTTGTCTCAAATTTGAGTTTTTATTATTTTGTCATACTTTTTCCAAAACACACACACACACACACATATATATATATATATATATATATATATATATATATATATATATATATATATATATATATATTATATATATATATATATATATATATATATATATATATATATATATATATATATATATATATAAACTTAGTTTTATAATGTTACATTTTTATAACCTTTTTTACCTCATTTTTTAATTTGGTATCGGTGAACTTGTGCTTAGAAATAAGTTTTTTACAAAATTACGATTTCATATTATTTTTTTAAGTTTTTTTATAAGTTTTGATGTATATAAGGTTGAAAAAACATGTAAAAGTCATTTTTTTACACAATCGTTTTATCAGTTCCCTCATATGTATAACTACAGTATCGTATTGTAAATGATGTCTTGCTTATTGTATATATACAAATTTTCTTTAACATCACACGGAGATATGACTCTAATTATATATATATATATATATATATATATATATATATATATATATATATATATATATATATATATATATATATATATATATATATATATATGTATATATACAAATTTTCTTTAACATCACACGGAGATATGACTCTAATTATATATATATATATATATATATATATATATATATATATATATATATATATATATATATATATATATATATATATATATATATATATATATATATATATATATATAATTTGCAACTTTGAGTTTGTGATTATACAGTACTGCCAGAACCATAATTACTAAATTCAGATTATAATATATATGCTAATACAATTGATACAAATCCAAATAAACTTTTATTTTGAAATAACAATTTTTGATTATTCTTTTAGCAAACTTTTATATTTACGTTTTTTTCCCTCAACTAATTTCGAATTAATTGTTTCATCCCTATTTATTATAAAGTTATATTACTGGTATTTCGTAAGTTACGACTCCGGTCTCTTATTACTCCCTCCGTCCCAAAATTATTGTCCACTTTGAAAAGTTAAAGTCTTTTAATTTAACTTTGACCACGAATATCTATGTTTTTGTTATATAGTATTTGACAAAAAATATATAAACGGATAGTTTTTTAAAATGTTTTTCTATTGGTATAATTTTCATAAAAAATAATAGAATACAAACGGAATTATTTAACGACAAAGTTGAAGATGAAAGACTAAAAAAATCAAATGTGGACAATAATTTTGGGACGGAGAGAGTATATTTTAAAGTTACATTTTTCGTCCCTTATATAATTTTTTTTTTATTGAGCTGCTTTTTTCAATATACCGAGCTTACGCAGCATCGCGTGGACAGTCCAAATACTAGTTAATAACTTTTAACATAGCTACATAAATGACAAAAAAACATAGTATAAATTAATAAAACATATAACTTATTGCATATTGTCATCACCTCGTTTCTAAACCATTATCCCATCGAGATTTTTTAAACGACACCTGATCTAATATCAAAATACACAAATGTCTCTATCTAGACTTGGACCCCAACCCCTTAACGCTCCGTTCTCGAGTTTACTTAACGAAGGAAAGGGGAAGAAAATGAGGGATGATGTGTTCTTGAGTATTTTTAAGGAGAGAAAAAAAAGGATTGGTGTGTTGAGTTTTTTTAAGGAGAGAAAGGGGAGGGAGGGGAAGGGAAGGATGCCTAATTTACACTTGAATACAAACCGCCCAACTTTGGGCTGATTGGGAGGGATTTCATCTCATCTCCTTCCCTTCATTTTCTTTCCCTTCCCTTCACCTCCCTTCCTTTTCTTTTCTTTCAATTTTTAACTCGAGAACGGAGCGTAAGGGATGGGACACCTATTCCAACTCGTTGATACCATTAGACTATAAACATTTTGGTACGTTGCTATACATTTTGTACAATAAATTTTATATGTTTAATGAGTTTTTGTGCATATTTATTTTTTAAGAGAAGTTTTCGTAAGTACGTATATGTCATTGCTATTTTTATAGTAAAATGTTATTATACGTACATGTTTTCAATGACATGTTTTGTCTTATAATCAGACATGGAAAACAAGTTAGTAAATAAAAAAAGGCAAAATGATACTGTAGCCCAATGACGTTTCACATTTTGTTTTAAAAGGTCCCTTTGGTTTTTTTTCCTTTTAAGGAAATAACGTTTACAAATTACGTTTTAAAACATCCTTCTACCCCAGTTGAAGGGGTCACCCGGTTACCAACTTAGTCAAAGGCCTAATCACCAAAAACATCTATCCTAGTCATCGTCCATGTCACTTGTGAGGGTATTACGTGTCACTTGTGAGCTAACACGTAAGTTAAACATATGAAAGCCTCCTAACCCTTGTTACCTTCTATGCTCTCCGCCTCCCCTGTACCCTCTCCATCTCTCTGTGAAATCAAATGGAGGAAGATTGGAACCGACCACCTTCATACTCGTCTCTGCCTCCTTCTCCTCTCGACCAGGTCTCCGACGAAGTCGCCATCTCTTTCATCACCTCCATCTCATTCCGGTTCCACAATAGTGACTCCTCCAAACCGACTCCGCTTCCTCCGACGAAGCCGCCATCTCTCTTACCGTTCAGCATCCAACTGATCCCGATCTGAAAAAGATGACTCGTCTCCGATCTGAAAACCACCGGCTGTATACACGATCATTTCTTGAATACCGCCGCCTCCAGTCCAACCACCGGCAGTTGCAACTCAGTTAACTTGAAAATCGCCGATTTCATCTCCTCCTGGTGGCCGTTTCCATCTCCTCCCTGCGACCGTTCTCTCCTCCCTGTGGTCGTTTCCATCTCCTCCTGGTGGCCGGTAAATTATTATCTCATGTTACCGGTGATTCCGTCAACGATTCCGGATCCGTTCTCCCACCGATGAGTTGTGCCATTTTCATGTTTGAATTTGTTTTCTGCTTTGAATTTGTTGTGTTCTGATTTTTGGTTTCTGATCCGTTCTCCCACCGATGAGTGGTTTTTGATTTTTGGTTTCGGAAAATGGCGGCTTTGTGGGTTTTCTTCGAATTGATTCAAATCAATACATAGACGTTAAAAATGAAATTGGGATTGGGATTTGTAAGGAAGATGATGAGTGTGAGCGATGAGTGAAATACGAGTGGAATATTGGGGGTAAAGATGATGATGAGTAAGTAGCACCACGTGTACTACTTACTCCACCTAAGCACCTTGTAACCGGATAACACCTCTTCAATGACCTTAAAATCCGGTTATTGTAAATTTCATACCCTTAAAAGCCCAAAAAAAAAGTTCAGGGACCTTTTAAAACAAAAGGTGAAACGTCGTTGGGCTATAGTGCCATTTTGCCATAAAAAACCATGCATTGTTATTTATACATAATGGCACGTTATATATTTGTAAGTTTTTATGGCGAGGTTGATTTTTATAACAATTCAGAAAATTGAAACAAAAGTAAAGTCATGATACCATTTAATGGGAACATCTATATTTGATCCCAATGAGTGACTTTCCAAGAGAAATCTCGTTCGACTTTAGGTCATTCTTCAGAGAAGATTTGTCCTACTTATGTGTAGTAGTGTTTACATAAATCACACTAATTGTGAAAATGTGAGTGTTGATACTATGATACTGAAAAGATAATATTATATATTTTGTAAAAGCCAATTGTGTCTGATGATTATATATACTTTTTAAGTTTCATGTTAAGTTATATTTTACAATAACAATAATAGTAATTGTTATGTGGCTACTCGGGTGCAAGGTGGAAGTGAGTGTTGAGATTGGTGAAGAATGGTTAGAGGTGGGGTCGAGTATTCTCAACTTATGAAATTGAAAGTGTTAATTAGTGGGTTTCAAACTGAGGACAGCGAAGACAGGTATGTGTGGGTGATACATAAGGAGGAGGAGTTTTCCAAGAATAACATCGGGTTGTTCATTGATGATACGATGTTATCTCAAGGGATTAGACAAAACCAAATGGAATAGGATGGTTCTGAAAAAGCTAAAATTTTCAAATGGAGATTGGTGTTGAATCAGATTCCAACTAGGACTATTTTTGGAGGATAAAGGTATTGATGTTCTCTCAGTTTTGTGTTCGATGTGTTTGGAGGACATTGAAGACTTGTCCCACTTGTTTGTCAAGTGTGAGGTGGCGGCTAGGACATGGGATGAGGTTGCTCACTGGAGTGATTCAATTTCTCAAACATAAACAAAGTCGAAGACATTATGAAGGCGGTTGAGGATTGCTATACTACTAGAGGCAATAAAGACATCTTTGAGGCCATTATTTTCACTATTTGGATCTTATGGAATTACGAGAACTTGATGGTTTTTAAAGACCATAAAATTAGGAAAGATGAGATTATAGGTCGTATTATACAATATTATATTGATTGATATAATGGTAGAAATAGAAAATTGGTCGTTTATTGGACCAATTAGTTAAAAATTAAACCCTCTATGTAATTGTTCCTTGTTTCTTTTTATAAAATTAAAAAAATTATGTTGTTAAAAAAACAATAAAATCAAGTAAATATAATAAAAATGAACATGACCGGTACATACCACCCATTGGAAAACCCAAAATAAATAAAATAAATAGAAAACCCATTGACTAACATAAAGTGAAAATAAGGAAATGACCTCAGTCATTTTGATAATCAAAGCAAAGTTAGATTAAATTATTTTAAGAACAAAAATACGTGAGAGAACTTGAGATTTTTCCTATCAAAAGTTTTCACTCAAAACATCACCACAAGCACTTAGACATGTTGTCTCAGATAATTCAGCTCGAAAAAAAAAATCGAAAAACACAAAAAAAAAAACAATTTAAAAATCGAAATATGCATATGTGCACATGATGTGTATATTACACATTTTTTAATGTGCACATATACACATTCAAAATATACACATATATACATTCAAATGTGCACATTTGCACATTTATAAAAACAAGAATAATTTACAAATTTTTATAACGTTTGAATTGCGATTAACCTAGATGAGATATCTAGGTTCTGTGAGGGTGTTTTGAGTTAAATATGGTGTATGAAAGAAAGTTATCAAGTACTCATACAACTTTGAGTTCTCGAAAGAACTTTTGCGACATTTGTTAAACATAAGGGTCAGCATTATTTGATTTAAACGCAAATTCGCCTGAAGCAAACGTTAATAAGGTTTTTCGGGTTCGGGTCATTCTAATAATATGATTTGATTTTCGGGTTAGCGGTTTCATATAATTGGTTAGGCAGCTTGGGGTATGGTTTGTGATTTCTTATTTGGGGCCAACCCAAGAAAACCATTTAAAAAATCTATTATTACCTTATTTATTAAATAGTTTATATCACCCATTTACCACACCCCCTTTCAATTTTCAAATCGCTTTACACATTACATGAGTACACAATTTTTAGTTTTTACACACTTTGAGACTTATTCCCAAACCCAAATTGCAATTACAACCAGAGGTAAAGAACCTTCTGACACGGTGTCGTCAGCTATTACAACAAGAGGTAAAGAACCTTCTGTCGCATTGTCGTTGGCTTCTTCGTAGACGACGGTCAACAATGCTTCTCCTTTTACATCTAATCTCCGTCGTCAGCTGCTTCTCCTTCTACAAACTAACATCGTCAATAGGGTTTGCCCTTTCAAGTCTGAAGTCCCAACCACTAACAGGTGAACAGGATGCTAAAAGTATGAATGTCTCTGGTATTTCATTATGTATGCTTCAAAATTGAAATAGTTCTTGTTAATGACGAATGGTCCTGGTTATTAATTTTTTTTGTTTCTACATTATCTATATTCTCATGTCTGTATTCTTTTTTTTGTCTCTAATCTATTTGATTTTTTCTGATTTGAATGGTTCTTGTTAATGTCCGAAAGATGGTTCTAGTTAATTTGATTATGATTCATGGTTGAACGGTTCTGAACTTTTGATTAATTTTGTTAACTTGGTTCTTGTTAATGATTGGATGCTTTTGCCTTAAGGTTAATGTTATTGGGGTTACCACACCGAAACCCTGAATAACTCGAAATCCTGATAATCTGAAACTAATATGGTTCGATATCGAACGATTTGGATGACCACCATAAAACTGATTAACCTGAAAACCAAAAACTCGTATTGATACTCTCTGGTTAAACATAGTATAATACTTGTGATTAAATGGACATACATGATAAAATGGAATATAAATAAGTTTAATAAAATAAAAAATAGAACCCATTCCTTATGGTACATAATAGTGCCGTTTTATATAATAATTCTGATAAAACTATATTATAATAACATACACTATCAAACAAAATTATGAAAAAGGGTTGGAAAAGAAGGGGGAATTGGATGGGGATTGGACAATAGCATATTTGAGTAGGACTTCCACTTTGATCAATCTCTAAAAATTCCATGTCTCGTGCAATTTCCTTAATAATTTCGGAGTTATTTATTAACAAAATTATATATAGGGGTATCTTTCATTTATTTGTGTAAAGCACCGTATTTTTAATTTCCTAATATAAAATTATAACTTTAATTTATTTATCAATGCATTTTAAATAATTATCCAAATATACCATTTTGTACTTTTTATGATAATATCTTTTAAATTCGGTAATGTATAGATGACACTAACAAAATTTGATGGATTTTTTATTTTTAAGATCAGGATTATAATAAAAGGAAATAAAATTATAAGTTTTTAATGACTAAATCAATAAAAACAATTGCAAATTTCTATAGTATATAAATGACGCTTGTCATAAAATGCCAAATGATTTGTCATATTGATATTCTATCCCCCTCTTAGTTTCGAGGAAATGTCAAATTTTACAAAAAAGTTATAGTCCTTATATTTTAATATACACAATCACAAAAATACGATCAATGTGTAATATTATAACAATAATTACAGAAACGGTTTCTGTATTTTTAATGTTGCAAAGATTACATAAATGGTCTATGGGTAATAGCATGACAAAATGATGGAAATAGTTCTTATCTTTTTAATTTTCTAAAACTTATGGAATTAGTCCCCGCCTCCTCGGTTTCTAATTTTGTAGAACTACATAAATAGCCCTTATGTAATAGTATAACCAAATGAGAGAAATGGTCATTGTGTTTTAGCTTTGCAAGAAATATAGAAATACCCTCTATGTAATAGTGAAAAAACAAAAGTATAGAAATGGTCACTCTCTAATAGCAAAGTACTAAAATGGTCCCTATGTACTTTTGGCGGAAAAAAAAATATTGTATTAGTTTATTTAGTCGAAAATATAGGATTAATAAACTAATCACAATACACGTGAATCTCCACTAGTTAATATTTGATTTCATACATTAATGAAACTAAGGATTCATAAATACTAAGTACGATTGTCTTTCTATGTAATACCCCTCATATGATCTTATATGAAAAAGCCATTTAGAAGTAATCACCATATTATTTTAAAAATCAACACTCTTTTAGAAAATATGAGTTGCGCAATTTGGTCTCAAAACGTAAAGTCCTTAACAAAGTTAAAAGTTTGTTAAATCATACAAGGGTATATAAGATGAAATAGAAATAATAGTTTAAAGTAAACACATTATATATAATTAAATCGAATACAAAGTCTTCTAGAATCTCTACAAGCTACATCTTTAATTCGTCTCTCTAACCTCCAACCTAAGTAATGTTCAAATAAGTTAGGCTTGGAAAAGCCTACTAAGTATATCCAGGGTCAATCCTTAGAGGGAAAAAGATGATGGCGGTCATCCAATCCCAAGGCTAAACTCCCTAAAACATTTTCAAATCGTAATAGATTCTTAAAGCTCCAAAAGTCTCATTTATAATAACCAATTAAAAATATAAAGGATTAAATTATCCAAAGTTGATAAAGCTCGACAAACAACAAATTTAAGGATAAACCAACGTCAAATAATCAAGTCGTTAACAATAAACAAAAGGAAGTGATGCAATGTATATGCTACTACTCTCAATCCTCAAATCAATCTCAAAATCTAATTCACTAATGGCGAAGTTTCTGAAAAATATGAGGTTAGCACAGAGCACCCCTCAAAAGTATATCTTACAGGAAAATGCATATTCTAGAAGGCTATCCTTTTGTTGAGCAAGTATAAAACCACACAAGGGGTAGCTAACCACCTTGTACAATTTGAGGCTTATCTAGAAAGCAAATCACCTCCTAACTAAGCTCTTGTCCTAAGTTTGAATTTCTATGAGTGTCATTTAAATTCATAACCCATCCTATGTGAATACACAAGTAGGATACTTAAAACAAATGCCAAAAGCATTTAAAATACGATACATCCACATATACTCCTGGTATAACTGACTTTGTGCTTCTAGCCTCTTCTAATCGCCTTGAATAGTCTTTTAGCTTTCTATGTGTTGGAAAAATGCCCAGTGTCTCAAAAAGTATGAAATATTTATATAAATACAATGGTCCTTTTGGGTACATAAAAGGTATGATTAAAAGGACAAAATAAATTCAATGTGGAATTAAAGGGACTAGTTTGTTAATTTGTTATTGTATGAATTAACTAGAAACTATAAAAGGGACAAGGAGTAATTAAGCTAGATATGATAAGTGATTCAGGTCATCACTTATGGGCTTGATAAGAAGTTAAGGTATCTTATACGGAGTGGGCTTGAAGAAACCCTAGGGATGCCTCATCTATAAAAACGAGGAACAATGGAGGCAACTTGGAGCACAAGTTTGAAACCCGAAAAGGTCCCCTTTTAAGCCATCTCCTATCTCATTTCCTCCCTTCTCCCTTGCTCACGTTTTGATCAAAAACCTTATAGAAACCATAATATGCAACCTTCCACCCTCTTCCCTCACTCTTTCGGCCTCAAGCTCTCTCTCCCTCTCTCTCTCTCACATGCACACTCTTCCCCTTTGGTTCTTTACCATCCTTCTTGGACTATAAAGACCAAGATCTTTGAGGTCATTATTGGAGCTTTCTTGGAGTTAAAGAAGATTGGAGGTGCCTATAGTTTTGAGGTGGTGCATTCTTGGTGCCCTTTTGATCTTTTTATTGGGGTACAACTATATTAGAGGGGTGCTACTTTGGACCCTTATTCATCCAATATTTGAACATCAAATGTATAAACCCTAAATTTCTTGTTAGGATTAGTATTGTTACATGATTTGTTGAACTTTTTTGGTAACGAATAACCCCAACTGGCCCATCATTTGGACGACCCTAATGAAGCAACCTCTGGGCCCATGCAAACCTGGCAACACACGTGGTCCAGGTCAAACTCCTATGGGGATGACAGAGAGGAGAACTCGGTCTGAGTTGGCTCTATTTCAGGTTAAAAAGGTTATTTTTGCAAGTGTTGGCTGGATCTAAAGGGTTGGAGCTGGTCATTTTCACATAAATTATTACATTTTCGACAGAAACGAGCAATGGAGAGGTCTGGAGACTCATTCTCATATTCTTAAAGATTCAATCGAGTTTCATACATGATTGTTATGTTTGGTATATTTTTCCGTTTTCCTTCCTTGATTATATGTAGCTAAACCTTATTTAGTTAGTATTGGGTGATTCTCTTGGATGATTATCTAGTTATGAATGGTTCTTGAATCTTTATTGAATCCATGATTGAAACTTTGTTTTAATAATCATATTGTTGAATGCTTTTATTTCGAGAGTTTAAGTACCGAATGATTATAATACATATTTGAAACAAACTAGTACCAAGTGATTTTTATGGATGCTTATTATTTCATTTCAAAACCATGAAGTTTTAATCTTTAGAGTAGAAGTTAGGCTTTTAGCTTCCTTGAAATTTGGTGGTTCTTTAAAGTATAATGCGAGTCAATTTATTTAAACCAAATGTTTAACACACATAGACCATGTCTATAATTTTTTGTTATACATGGAGCATGTCTGAACTTTGTTATACAATGACTATTTTTGAAATTTTCTGTTATACAATTTCTATAATTTCATATATTTTGTATAGAAGGACCATTTTTGTAATTATGTTTTAGAAGTGGAATTTTTTACATAATTAAATTACACATGGACCAATTCTGTAATTTTTTCACTGATGAATCATTTATGTTATTTTAGGCCTGACAATTGTGTCATGTCGGGTTGACGAGTTGACGGGTTGAGATAGCTTGACCAGAACCCGACTCGTTTAATTATCGTGTCGTGTCACATCAACCCGTTTATTTTCGTGTCGCGTTGGTATGTCAACCCATTTACTTTGTAAATATGTTGTATCATGCTAGATTGAAACAATGAATACGTTGCAAGAGTAAGAATTTGGGAGGTGGAAAAATAAAAAGCGAATAGCTAGAAGGAGTAATAGTTTGGGAGTCGGTTGGACAAAATTTACAATAAGTTTAAGGAACGAAGTCTCAGTGAGGGGAAAGCGGCCTAGTGTAGTCGTGGAGTTTGGTATATTAATGAAAAAAATGAAAACCTAAATTTATGTTTTGACTCGGGCAAATTAATTAGTGAGTTCTACATTACAAAACAATTTAACCTAAAGTTTCCTTTGACATTTGACTTTGGTTTCGGGCCTGTCCAATTTACATAAAAAATTAAAAGAACTTGCATATAAATAAATGAGTCATTATCGAGTTAAAATGTTGGACACAAACCCAACCCATTTAATTTTCGTGTCGTCTCGTGTGAACTCTTTTAATTAAACGAGTTGAAATCTCCAACTCAAACCCGTTTTTTTTTGTATCGTGTTCGTGCCGTCTCGAAAATCGTCACCCCTAATTATTTTGTCTATTTGAAGACTACAGAGACCAAGATGCAATTCTTTCATTTTCTAAGAAACGCTATAGCCAGGGCCGGCCCAAGGGGAGGGCGACCTGGGCTACAGCCCAGGGCAGCAACGGGCTGTAGGGCATCATATTCACTATACCTATAATGGGTGTATATCTTATTTGGGCTCAAGTTAATAATCCATCAGGCAAAATTCTGGCTGCTATTAAGGCGCCAAGTAAAAAATTAGAATTAATTTGAGCGGCACGCTTCAGTTTATAGGTAAATGCAACTTCGCACTGTCCACAACTAAATCGATGAGGCTCATTCTAATCAATGAGTTTCCTTCTCTTATCGTGTTTTCCTTAGTCCCTAATCGCCTTTTGATTTTAAGTTCGAGTCCTCCTTCTCTATTTTTTTTATTTATGTTCTGAGTTCTCTTTATCTGTGTTCTTATTTCAGTTTTGAGTTCTTCTTCTCGACTTCTCTCTTAGTCCCTGTAAGAAATATGTTTTTAGTGCCATAAGTTACTCCGGTGAAAATGCTTGAGATCGTAATATTTTTGTTCATATAACAAGATATTAATTTGGTTTTTCTGAGAATCGTAATTCATAAAAGGAATCCATCGCTTTATCATTACGGTCATCGTTTATAGAAATAATACTAGAATTGCATAAGAGTTATCACATGCAGAATTTTGGATTGTTACTATTTGGTTTCCTTATTTTATTATATTGTTTAAAATGCAATCTTCATATGTTAGTTATGAATCGCCCTTTCATTTGGTCTTCTGTGGCCAAGGGGAGGAGTCTTTGAGAGCCCTCTTTGATGGCATTAGCTTGGAAGTACAATCACAAGTTGGCTCTTATTTTCATTGTGTCATAAGAATCAATATCCATTTGCTGATGTGGGTTTATTTTGTAAGATTTGATCGTCACCCCATCTACGGGTTTATGGTTTCTTCTTGTTAGGTGTTATGCTCGCTGTCACCCAAGGGCTGTGAACTCTTGTGTAACACCCGACTTTTTAATATAAATACACCCTTTATTTTACATGCTTTAAAACATATTTTATTCAACAAAATATTATACAGGGGAATATATTACAAGCCAAAAGCACACAAGTAGTATCTGGGAGTACGAAATCTCCTCAAAGCCGGGCTGCTACTATCTGCTCTAACCCCGAAGCACCTCTTTCCCTTTAGTAAGGTCTATATCACCTGCACAGTTAGTATCCACAGGGGTGAGCTATACAAGCTCAATGAATAATCGATAAGCGTTACAAAAAAAATACACAACACAGAATTTTCAGCTTCCACATCATATCATGGTTCCCAGCAATATCGAGTCCTAAGGACTCAATGTGCATCCCCTGAGTGAGTGATAGAACTGCCGGCCGATTAAGCCATCACAACACTTGTATGTGGTCCCACCACAATTACTGCTTACACGACCGTCACAACGTATATATGTGGTCCCAACCACCAACAATAGTCAGTGGCCCCACAGGAAAGGTGGTCTCAACCACGAGTACCGAGTATGTGACCCCACGGTAAGGTGGTCCCAATCACATGAACCGGTAATGTGGCCCCACAGGAAAAGTAACACTTAGGTATCGATTACTCACCTGGTTGTTGACTAAAGCTTTTGTCTTTTTCTGCCTTGTATCCTCTTCCAACCTTGACTGTTATCACAGTACAAAATCTATCATTTATAAATATTCCATTCACCCTTTTTAATAGTTCCAAAATAACACTTCATGATTTATCAAGTAAAGAACGGCCAGGTAGAAGATTAGATGGGGTGGCAGGATCCTTTCAGCATTTTAGCCTTTCGGAAAATCCAACAACCAGATCCCATGTAACCGGCCTAGGCACCGTTCTCGTAAGTAAATCAATTAGCATTATTTCGGAACAAAGTCTCCATAGCCTGAGTTATCTCCCGGCTCGAACTTGGTTATTTGATATAAGTCAAAATGACTAGCAATCGTTCCCTTCATATTATATGCAAAATACTATTATAATTGTACTAAAGGTTTGGAACTTACTTTCCGTATGTCGAGACGACGATCGCTACCCGAACCTATTGATTTCCCTCTCTTATAGCACCCCTTCCTTACTAACACACTCCTCTATATCGTAAGGTTGTTTGGTGTTTGTTGTGGTTTGAAATGAAGAGGTTGGGCCTCTATTTATAGGGCTCAAAAACACTATTCACGACGTCATCACGACATCAGCGACACTATTCACGACGTCATCATGACGTCATCACGACATCATCGTCGATGTCATCACGAGGTAAGCGCTTACTTCATCTCTCGGTTACTATTCACGCCGGAGTTACTATTCACGACGGAGCACTATTCATGCCGGAGTTACTATTCACGCCGGAGTTACTATTCATTTTTTTTTGGAAAGCCGTCGTTACAAGTTCACCCCCTTTATAAGATTCCGTCCCCGGAATCAAGCAAACAATTGGGGGTACTTCGCCTTCATTTCCTCTTCGGCTTCCCAAGTTACATCCGAGCCCTTGTGATATCGCCACTGTACTTTTACCATATTAATCTTCTTGTTCCGTGGCTGTCTCACCTTGCGGTCTAAAATCTTTTCTGGCTGCTCCGGGTACCTCAGCTTTTCATCTATTTCAATTTTAGGTAAAGGCACTCGTTGGGACTCGTCAAACAGAGTCTTTCTCAAATGCGACACATGGAAGACGTTGTGAATGCCTCTTAGCTCCTCAGGTAGCTCTAACCGGTAGGCTACAGCTCCCACCCTTTGTAATACCCGGAACGGACCAATAAAGCGAGGACTCAGCTTACCTTTCTTTCCAAAACGAATCAGACCCTTCCACGGGGAAACCTTAAGCATCACCATATCGCCAACCTGAAACTCTATAGGTTTCAATCGACGATTAGCATACAGCTTTTGGCGGTTTTGAGCAACCTTCAAATGTTCTCGAATTTCTCGAATTTTCTCCTCGGTTTGAGCTACAATCTCGGGTCCAGCTAACGGCTTTTCCCCTAACTCTGTCCAACATGTCGGAGTACGACATGGTGCTCCATACAATGCCTCGTATGGCGCCATCTGAATGCTGGAATGATAGCTATTATTATATGCGAATTCCACCAAAGGCAAGTGATCCTCCCAGCTTCCACCAAAATCTATAACACAGGCACGAAGCATATCCTCCAATGTCTGAATAGTCCTTTCACTCTGTCCATCAGTCTGAGGATGGTAAGCAGTACTCATTAAAACTTTCGATCCAAACTGCTTTTGGAAGCTCTGCCAAAACCCAGACATAAATCGACTATCTCGGTCGGATATAATGGAGGATGGTACCCTGTGTCTACAGACTACTTCATCAATATAGATTCTGGCTAATTTGCTAACTTTATAATCTTCACGTATGGGTATGAACTGAGCGGATTTGGTCAGTCGATCCACGATCACCCATATTGCATCGTGTCCTCGTGGCGTCCGAGGAAGTTTTGTCACAAAGTCCATAGTGACCTCGTCCCACTTTTTCATTGGAACTGGTAGAGGCTGAATTTCTCCATACGGCTTTTGATGATTGGACTTTACTTGTAAGCACGTTTGGCACCGTTCCACATATCTTCCTATATCCCGCTTCATTCCCGGCCACCAATACATCGGTTTCAGCGTCCGGTACATCTTGGTGCTACCCGGGTGTATAGCATAACGAGAACAATGCGCATCCTCGAGGAGTAACTTCCGTGCCTCACCCTGCTTTGGCACCCATACTCGACCTTTAAAGGTCTTCAATCGCTGAGAATTTTCCTCGAGTTGGTTAATATAGCTAACCATGCGTTCACTTTTCACATGCTCCGCCTTCCCTGCTTCCTCTTGGGCTGTTCGAATCAGCTCAGGTAGCCGACTAACTATGCTCATACAAGCAGACACAACCCTAATGGGTCTCTCCTTCCGACTGAGCGCGTCTGCAACTACATTCGCCTTCCCTGGATGGTACAAAATCTCGCAGTCATAGTCTTTGAGTAAGTCCATACATCTCTGCTGCCTCATGTTCAACTCCTTCTGATTGAACAAATATTTGAGACTCTTATGGTCCGTATAGATCTTGAACTTTACCCCATATAGGTAGTGCCTCCACAACTTTAATGCTAATACTACAGCAGCTAGTTCCAGATCATGTACCGGGTATTTTTTCTCAGCTTCCTTCAATTGTCTGGATGCGTATGCAATCACCCTGCCCCTCTGCATTAAGACACATCCCAGACCTACCCTAGAGGCGTCACTGTAAACCAGAAAGTCTTCTCCACCTTGTGGTAATGCAAGAACTGGGGCTTCACACAAAGCTTGCTTCAGCTTCTGGAATGCAGCTTGCTGTTCTTCCGTCCATTCAAACTTCTCACCCTTCTTAGTTAATTTGGTCAAAGGAGCTGCAATAGAAGAGAAGTTCTCTACAAATCTCCTATAATATCCAGCTAGCCCAAGAAAGCTGCGTATCTCTGACGGATTCCGTGGCGGCTCCCACTTCATTACGGCCTCGATTTTTGATGGATCCACCTTTACTCCCTTGCTGCTGATAACATGTCCTAAAAACTGAACCTCACGAAGCCAAAATTCACACTTTGAGAACTTGGCATACAGCTTCTCTTGACGAAGTAATTCCAAAACTTGACGTAGATGCGTCTCGTGCTCTTCCTGGCTTCGGGAATAGATCAGTATATCATCAATGAACACGATAACAGAGGTATCAAGAAATGGACGACACACTCTGTTCATCAAGTCCATGAAAGCTGCAGGGGCATTGGTTAACCCAAACGGCATCACCAGGAACTCATAATGTCCGTAACGGGTACGGAAGGCAGTCTTCGGGATATCTGACTCCCGAATCTTCAGCTGATGATATCCCGATCTTAGATCAATCTTAGAGAAATAGGATGCTCCCTGAAGTTGATCGAATAAATCATCAATCCTGGGCAATGGATATTTGTTCTTTATGGTGATCTTGTTCAGTTCTCTATAGTCTATACACATTCGCATAGACCCGTCCTTCTTTTTCACAAACAGGATAGGTGCTCCCCAAGGTGAAGTACTCGGTCGAATGAATCCCCGATCGAGTAATTCCTGCAACTGCTTCCTCAACTCTGCCATTTCTGATGGTGCCAATTGATAAGGAGCACGAGCAATAGGGGCTGCTCCTGGAACCAAATCGATGGTAAACTCTAGCTGCCGATCCGGAGGTAATCCTGGAAGCCCATCGGGAAAAACATCAGCAAACTCCTTTACAACGGCGACATCTTCAACGGATCGTTTGGTAGGCTCTGTCGAGACCACACATGCCATGTAAAATATTCCTTCTTTGTTGTTATGACGTCGTACTTTGGCAAAAGACATGACAGGCATCCTTGTACGTGGCCGTTCACCTTGAATTATTATTTGCGACCCGTCTGGTGCCAGAACTGCAATTCTTTTTCTTTTACAATCGACTTGAGCATCATTGGATGCTAACCAGTCCATTCCTACAATTACTTCAAATTCTCTGGTGGTGATCGGCTTTAGATCAATAGGGAAAATGGTCCCGCTAATCTCAAGCTGACACCCTGGCATCTGTTCAGAGACATATACATATCTACCACCTGCTACTTCTACCTCCAGTTCTTCATTCAACGGGGTTAAGGGTATCGAAATTTGGGGCATGAATGATGTGGAAATAAAAGAGTCTGTGGCTCCGGGATCAAAGAATACATATGCAGGGATCGAGTTTAGTTTAAAAATACCTGTGATAACATCAGTCTTTTCCCGGGCCTCCTCAAAGGTCATCTGGAATGCTCGGGAGACTACTGGTCCACCTCGTGTCTCCTTCCTTTCTCTTCCCTGCTCCTCCCGTGTCCTGTCTCGGGATCCTCCTGTCTTCAGCTGTGGACATTCTGATCGGATATGATCTTTGGCTCCACACTGGAAACATACTCGAGTTGTTTGGTTACAATCTCGAGCATAGTGTCCTGTCTTCCCACACTTAAAACAATACAATGGTGAGGGACTAGTAGGACAATCTTCCGTATGCTTCCTCCGGCATTTGTCGCACCATTTGCCTTCATCCTTCCGAGTCTGACCCCGCGACCCAGATTCTGATTGTTGGGACTTCTTCTGAGAAATCCACGGACGTTCCTCAGCCTTTCTTTTTGTTTCTGCGGCCCTCCTTTCAGCTTGTTGGCGTTGTAGCTCCGCCTCACGTTCCACCGCCCGATCAACTACTTGCCGAAAGGTAGTCAGCTTGAGTGGCTGTACTACCTCTCGAATCCGGGTTTTCAATCCCCATACGTACTTGTCTATCTTTCTTTTCTCAGTATCAACCTCGTGTTCACAGAATCTAGCTTTCTCCAAGAAATCCATAGTATATTCTTGCACAGAACGAGTCCCTTGTTCCAAATGTAAGAACTCTTCTGTCAGCTTCTTCACTGCTACTTCGGAACAGTATTCTTCAGTGAATTTTGCTTTAAACTGTTCCCAGGTCAACATTCCAAGCAAATCTGAACCCAAAGCTTTACTGAAAACTTGCCACCAATACTGGGCATTCCCAGCGAAAAGGTTGGTAGCAAACTCCACCTTGTCTGCCTCATCACACTTGCTAATCCGGAAAACTTTCTCCGTATGTATCAGCCATTCCATCGCTTGTACGGGACTATCAGTTCCCGTAAATTCCTTAGGCTTGCAACTAAGGAAATTCTTATACGTACATTTGTTTTTCCCTTCTGACGTTCCCTCAACACCTTTGCCTTTATCTGCCACGTGTACTCCACTTTCGGCGTGTCCCTCGTCTCTGGGGGCTCCATCATGCACCTGCTTAGCAGTATCCTCCCTATGTGTCTCTACTATAGTGGGTAATAGCTCCCGTACCACATCAGTAATGATAGCTCGTAAATCCGGCTGGTTCCTTGCTGCCTCTCCCGCCTCCCGGTGCACTGAGCCCTGTGATCGAGATCTGCCTCCCCTGGAAGCTCCCTGCCTAGCACCTCCTCGGCTCTGACCAGTCCTGGTGTTTGCCATCTTCAAAGTTCAACAGAAAGATTAGTCTCTTAATCAGATAACATAAATTATCCTTTTCCAATCCCGAATTCCACTATTTCCTAAGGTTCAAGTCTAGGTATCTACCCTATAGAAACCTAATTCACTTAAACCTCGGCTCTGATACCAACTTGTAACACCCGACTTTTTAATATAAATACACTCCTTTATTTTACACGCTTTAAAACATATTTTATTCAACAAAATATTATACAGGGGAATATATTACAAGCCAAAAGCACACAAGTAGTATCTGGGAGTACGAAATCTCCTCAAAGCCGGGCTGCTACTATCTGCTCTAACCCCGAAGCACCTCTTTCCCTTTAGTAGGGTCTATATCACCTGTACAGTTAGTATCCACAGGGGTGAGCTATACAAGCTCAATGAATAATCGATAAGCGTTACAAAAAAAATACACAACACAGAATTTTCAGCTTCCACATCATATCATGGTTCCCAGCAATATCGAGTCCTAAGGACTCAATGTGCATCCCCTGAGTGAGTGATAGAACTGCCGGCCGATTAAGCCATCACAACACTTGTATGTGGTCCCACCACAATTACTGCTTACACGACCGTCACAACGTATATATGTGGTCCCAACCACCAACAATAGTCAGTGGCCCCACAGGAAAGGTGGTCTCAACCACGAGTACCGAGTATGTGACCCCACGGTAAGGTGGTCCCAATCACATGAACCGGTAATGTGGCCCCACAGGAAAAGTAACACTTAGGTATCGATTACTCACCTGGTTGTTGACTAAAGCTTTTGTCTTTTTCTGCCTTGTATCCTCTTCCAACCTTGACTGTTATCACAGTACAAAATCTATCATTTATAAATATTCCATTCACCCTTTTTAATAGTTCCAAAATAACACTTCATGATTTATCAAGTAAAGAACGGCCAGGTAGAAGATTAGATGGGGTGGCAGGATCCTTTCAGCATTTTAGCCTTTCGGAAAATCCAACAACCAGATCCCATGTAACCGGCCTAGGCACCGTTCTCGTAAGTAAATCAATTAGCATTATTTCGGAACAAAGTCTCCATAGCCTGAGTTATCTCCCGGCTCGAACTTGGTTATTTGATATAAGTCAAAATGACTAGCAATCGTTCCCTTCATATTATATGCAAAATACTATTATAATTGTACTAAAGGTTTGGAACTTACTTTCCGTATGTCGAGACGACGATCGCTACCCTAACCTATTGATTTCCCTCTCTTATAGCACCCCTTCCTTACTAACACACTCCTCTATATCGTAAGGTTGTTTGGTGTTTGTTGTGGTTTGAAATGAAGAGGTTGGGCCTCTATTTATAGGGCTCAAAAACACTATTCACGACGTCATCACGACATCAGCGACACTATTTACGACGTCATCACGACATCATCGTCGATGTCATCACGAGGTAAGCGCTTACTTCATCTCTCGGTCACTATTCACGCCGGAGTTACTATTCACGACGGAGCACTATTCACGCCGGAGTTACTATTCACGCCGTAGTTACTATTCATTTTTATTTTTTTGGAAAACCGTCGTTACATCTTGCTTGGTCACATCAGTTACATTCAATATAATTTTTATAAAGTGCTTTTATATGATGTATTTTTATTTTGATTGAACAATCTTCTTTTCAATCTCTTTTGTTTTTGCAGTAAAGGCCAAAGAAGAAGATTATTAGACTTGGGTGTTGTTGGAGGAGCATTTGGTTAAGTTTAGAAGGCGCATATTTTGCATATTTGTGGTTGTTAACATTGCAAGTAAACTTTATGGTTAGCAATTATAAGCATTGAAAAAAATCGGTTTCTATCTAGTGTCGATTATCATAAAATATTGTTGTATTTGCTTAATAAAATGCACTGAGACATTGTTTTAGATGATTTTTGTAAGTTTAACTTTGTATTGATATGAATTTTAGTTTATTAAAAATCTACTGTACAGTTTTATATAATTTCATGTATATGTATTTTTTTATTGGACGGTATAAACGGATGGGCATTACTATTAGTCTTGCCCCGGACATTGTTTATCAATGGACCGGCCCTGGCTATAGCATGACTTGGCCTTAACATAGAGACCATTTTCGTAATTGTTTCTTATATGAATTAGTTATGTTATTTTGTCTATTTAATAATTCCATGCCAAGATACATTTCTTTCATTTTCTACAAAAACACTATATGGATGATATCTCATTACTATATACGGAAATGTATTGTATTTTCTCTTTACTAGTTAGACTTTTGTGGAAAACTTTTTGTAATGAATGATGAACATGTGTTAAACGAAAGTACTATCTTTTATAATGTTTATGATCGCTGAAATTAGATTTTTAAAATTATCATTCGAGACCACTGAAAGTCGAAACGTCACTTCACTTATTTTTGTTGGATATTAATTTGGTGTTGTGTGCTTATCAACTACTCTACCGATCGCATTATTTGGGCAAAATATTCTACAGAAGGGTTACAATTTCAAACCCAAAATATGCAAATTTTATTTGAAAATTTTAAGAAAAAATTAGAAGTTCCGTTGCCGGGACTTGAACCCGGGTCTTTCGGGTGAGAGCCGAATATCCTGACCAACTAGACTACAACGGATTTGGTTACCTTTTTAAAATATTTTTCCAACATCAACAAAACCAGGCATAGAAAACCAGACTTCATGTTACGGAAAAAACCAGATTCGTACTACGATAAAAAAAAACAATATTTATTATTTTTACATCAGTATTAGTTTATGAGCGTGCATGTGTGATGTGTATCAACGCTTAGGTTAGTCCCTACGTAAATGCTAATTGTAATTGAAATATGAATGATAAAGTTGATTTTCATAAGGATGAACAATGTTACAACGGCAATTATATTCTTTGAATCGCAACAAGGGGTTTTCCTGATAAATTTGTAATTGGAAAAGCTTACTTTATTCCTCTGTAACCAGGTATTTATCAACATACATCCGAGAATCAAGTTAAAAGATTACAAATCAAAACAATCAAAATAAGCCTAACAAACTCTATCTTTATCTTTGGAGATAAGCTTCGATACACCTGGCAGGGGCATACGCCAACATCCCCCCTCAAGTTGGAGCATGTGGATTACAGATGCCCAACTTGTCACGCAAACACTGAAACTGTTTTTCACTGAGAGCTTTAGTAAAGATATCTGCTAACTGCGCAGTTGTATGAACATGTGATGGGGAAATCAAACCGTCTTGAATAGCATCGCGAACAAAATGGCAATCAATTTCAATATGTTTGGTACGTTCGTGAAACACCGGATTGTTGGCAATATGCAGGGCAGACTGATTGTCACAAAACAATTTCATGGCTTTTGGATGCTTAATCCCCAGATCTAACAGTAATGCTTTTAACCATTTCAACTCACATGTAATAGATGCCATGGATCTGTACTCGGATTCTGCAGACGAAAGAGAAACTGTGTGTTGTTTCTTTGTTTTCCAGGATATGGGAGAATTTCCAAGAAAAACCATCCATCCCGTAAGTGACCGCCTAGTAATCGGACATGCGTCCCAATCGGAGTCGCACCAACCTTCTAGCACCAAGTCATTGTCAGATCGGAGAAGAATTCCTTGTCCAGGCGATCCCTTTAAATAGCGAACCACTCGAACAGCAGCCTCCCAATGGTCTTGTCGTGGTTGATGCATGAACTGAGATAAAATGTGAACCACATAAGTCAAATCAGGCCGGGTAACAGCCAAGTAGATCAGTCTCCCCACAAGTCGTCTGTAGGATTCTGGATTAGTAAGGAGGGGACCTTCAGCCTTTCCCAACTGATGGTTTTGCACAATTGGGAAAGAAGAAGGTTTAGCACCCAACAACCCGACTTCAGATATAATATCCAATGCATATTTTCTTTGACACAAGAACAAGCCTGCTGGACTTCTAGCAACCTCAATCCCCAGAAAATACTTCAGTGTTCCAAGATCTTTCATGTGGAAGCATTGACTAAGGTAGGATTTGAAAGCTGAAATTGCCGCATGATCATTACCAGAAATAAGAAGATCATCTACGTAGACCAGGATGTTGAGACGCACGTTGCCACGAGAGAAAGTAAACAAGGAATAATCTGAATACGATTGCGTGAATCCATATTGAAGGGTTTCTATGCAATCAATGAACACAAAATAACCTAAGGTTCACATGCAACCCTAATATAGATCTATGTTTTCTTCTATGAAGATTAGAACTAAGAACCTAAAGGATACAATTCAATTCTAAAGAAGAATCAAGAAAAACCAACCTTAGATCTTATGATCCTTTTAAGCAGCAGCAAAATTATCCTGCCTCAGATGAAAGTCACACCCAGGTGATGGAAGAATCAGTCCAGCAGAGTAAATCCAGAGAGAAGATGGCGTGAAGAATGAGGTGTCAGGGGGTTCCTTTTATAGCCTCCAAGGGTTACACCTGAAACCCTAAGGAGCCTCCAACTGGACAAGGCTTTTGACCACTTGGACCAGGCTTACCAAACCCTAATTAGGGTTTCGCCAATCCCTTGGAGGAGCCTCCAAGTTGGCGCCACTTTTGGTCCCTGGTTTTTCCTGGCCAGTTATTCAACTATTGAATAAATACCAAACCAGTCCCTGCACCTTTTAATTAATTAATTTAATCTCCAAATTAAATCCAATTAATTCTAGATTAAATCTCAATTAATTAATATAGTTTCTAATTAATATATTAGCACTTAAATATATTAATAAACCATATGTATATATTCTATTGATTTATTATACAATTAATAAATCAACTATTCTCTCTACTGAACTATCTTTCCTCCACCCATGAGGGCAACCCAAATGGACTTTGCTTTTAACCATAAGATAAAAGTTCAATTACAAGTCATGGCTTAGACACCTAATCCAACAGTCTCCCACTTGGATAAGTCTATGACTTTAATTGTCTGAACTCTGACCCAGTCAGTTCTGTCCAAAGATAAGTGATCAGATGATCCTCCGTCCAACAAGATATTTTCAGACTCAAGACATGGATAAAATCAATCTGGTCTGATTCACTGTTCCTCGATTTCCGATTTGCATATGACTCTTAGACTACCAATTTAGTCCCGGTTGGCCAACCATTTTAGTCAACTTCAAAATCATCGAGAGGCCTACAGATATCTGTTTCCCGTTAGGGTCAAGGGACGAATAAACTTCGACTCATATACTTATGTCTTTTACCAGACAAATCACTCACAACAATACGTTTTATAACACCGAGTTACCGATGCGTTTTCATATTATCAATGAACAACCGTCTAATAAATCATAACTCATATGTCTTAGCTTAAAGATCAAAAGATATTATCGTCTCAACATTGCTCATGATGTAATCCATGAAGCAATCCATTGAGCGCGGGTTTATCCAATACTCAAATCTCCATTTCCAAGTACTCACGAATGGTTCAGCAATCCAATTGCAATGTCTAATTCCTTAGACAATCTATTACCAATTCATGACAGTCTTACTTCACACTTACTCCCTTAAAGTGTAATCGACTGTGGATATTTGAATAATCCAATTATTCAGGAAGTAAAACATGCAAAATGAAACACAATGATAAAGTACTGACAAGAGTAGTGAACCATAATAAATCTCTATTATTAAATCACAAGAGTCAAATACAATGCATTGTTACAAGTTTCGAACCTATCTAATTACTAAAACTTATATCATCTCTTAATCCAATGCTCCTAGCATGCTGATTATGCTTAATCCTACTCAGAGCCTTTGTCAAGGGATCTGCAGGATTATCTTCCGATGATACCCTCTTCACAAGGAGGTGACCTTCTTCTACCCTATGCCTGATGTAGTGGTACTTTCTGTCGATATGTCTGGACTTTCCATGATCTCGCGGTTCCTTTGTCAAGGCGACCGCACCTTCATTATCGCAGAACAGTTCCAAGGGCTCCTGAATACTCGGGACTACTCCAAGGTCACCGATAAAGTTCTTCAGCCAAGCCGCTTCCTTTGACGCTTCACTTGCTGCTATGTACTCTGATTCGCACGTAGAATCAGCCACTGTTTCTTGCTTGGAACTTTTCCAAGTAACTGCTCCACCGTTCAAAAGGAATACCCAGCCCGACTGAGACCGACCACTGTCTCTATCCGTCTGAAAGCTGGCATCTGTATATCCTTCAACTCTCAAGGTATCACTGCCACCGAGGACTAACACCATGTTCTTTGTCCTTCGCAGATACTTGAGTATATTTTTCACAGCTATCCAATGCGCCCTTCCAGGGTTACCCTGGTACCGACTGACCATGCTTAAAGCAAAAGCCACGTCAGGGCGAGTACACGTCATAGCGTACATGATCGATCCCACAGCCGAAGCGTATGGTACTCGACTCATCTCAGCTATTTCCTTGTCTGTACTCGGACTTTGAGTCTTACTCAGCTTCGCATTACTTTGGATAGGCAGCTCTCCCTTCTTGGAATTTTCCATACTAAACCTCTTTAGTACCTTATCCAAGTATGTACCCTGACTGAGTCCAATCAGTCTCTTCTTCCTATCTCTCAATATTCTAATCCCAAGAATATAGGCAGCCTCTCCTAGGTCCTTCATGGCGAAACATTTCCCAAGCCAAGCCTTAACATCTTGCAAGGTTGGAATATCGTTTCCCATGAGCAGTATGTCATCGACATACAGCACCAGAAAGGTGACTATACTCCCACTAGCCTTGACATATACGCAGGACTCATCCTCGCTCCTAGAGAAGCCAAACTCTTTGACTTTCTCATGGAAACAAAGATTCCAGCTGCGAGAAGCTTGCTTCAATCCGTAGATTGATCTCTCAAGCTTACACACCTTATTAGGATACTTTGCATCGACGAAACCCTCTGGCTGATTCATGTAAACATCCTCAGTCAGCTTCCCATTAAGGAAAGCGGTTTTGACGTCCATCTGCCAAATTTCATAGTCATGAAATGCAGCTATGGCCAGCATAATCCTAATAGACTTTATCTTAGCTACTGGTGAGAAGGTCTCGTCATAGTCAACCCCTGGGGTTTGAGTAAAGCCCTTCGCAACCAGTCTTGCCTTGAAAGTGTGTACCTTTCCGTCCATGTCTGTCTTCTTCTTGAAGATCCATTTGCACCCGACTGTCTTTCGACCCGGTACATTGTCAACCAAGTTCCAAACTTGATTGTCATACATGGACTTGATCTCGCTATCCATGGCCTCTTTCCACTTGGCAGACTCAGGGCCCGCCACTGCTTCCTGGTAGTTAGCTGGTTCATCCAAATTTATCAGTGTCCTATCACTGACAAAAGTGTCCCCATCCGAAGTTATATGGAACCCATAAAACTCGGGTGGCATGCTAACTCTACCAGAATGCCTAAGAGGTAAGGATACATCTGTCGGTCCAACAGGAACTTCATCCTCATGTTGGTTGCTAGTTTCTCCTAAGGTTGCGTCATCTGATGACTCTTGAATTTCTTCCAGATCAATGGTACTCCCACTGTCCTCTTTGAATACCAGTTCTCTCTCTCGAAAGACTGCTCGTCTAGCTACAAAGACCACGTCCTCGCTCGGTCTGTAGAATAGATATCCAAATGACTGTTTGGGATAACCAATGAAGAAACACCTTTCGCTTCTGTCTGCGAGTTTGTCTTGAGTCTCTCGTCTAACGAAAGCCTCACAACCCCAGACCTTGATATGTGCCAACGAGGGAGCTTTCCCCGTCCACATCTCATGAGGTGTTTTCGCAACCTTCTTAGTTGGGACAAGATTGAGGATATGGGCGGCAGTCTCTAAGGCATACCCCCAGAAGTGAATGGGAAGTGAAGCTCGACTCATCATGGAACGAACCATGTCCAACAGGGTTCGGTTGCGCCTCTCTGCAACACCGTTCAACTGTGGTGTTCTGGGAGGTGTCAACTGCGAAACTATTCCGCATTCCTTTAGATAGTCCAGGAACTCGATACTTAGATACTCTCCGCCTCTGTCGGATCTGAGCATCTTTATCTTCCTGCCTAATTGATTCTCTACTTCGTTCTTAAACTCTTTGAACTTTTCAAAGGTGTCCGACTTGTGCTTGATCAAGTAGATGTAACCGTATCTACTAAAATCGTCGGTAAAAGTCACGTAGAACCGCGTGCCATCCTTTGTGGTTGATCTGAATGGACCACACACATCCGTGTGAATAATGTCCAATAGACCCTCACCTCTTTCAAAAGACCCTTTGAAAGGTGATTTAGTCATCTTGCCCAACAGACAAGGTTCGCATACATCATCCGACTTGAGGTCGAATGATTCCAATACTCCATCCTTTTGGAGTTGGGCGATGCGTTTCTTGCTGATGTGCCCGAGCCGACTATGCCACAGACATGCCTTTTCCATGTCACTAGTAGAATCAATATAATTTACACTTTGTCCTAGATTGTCAACACATTTCACAGTTTCATACACACCATTACAAGGATAAGCAGTGAAATTCAAAATACCATTTTTGAAAACAGAAATAGATCCAATATTATTATCAAAAGAAAATTGAAATCCTTGTCTGAATAATGCGTGAAATGAAATAATATTTCTTGCCATTTCTGGCGAATAGCAACAATCTAATAAATCTAAACAAACTTCACTACTAAGCACTAAACTATAAACTCCAATCTTGGTAACAGGGGACGATCTCCTATTGCCCATGATCAAGTTCAGTCTACCGTGCTCCACCTCCCTGCTTTCCCTTAGGTCCTGCATATCAGAACAAATGTGAAAACCACATCCTGTATCAAGGACCCAAGAATTAGAAGATGGTGAGTTTTTAGAGATAGTGTATATACCTGCTGTCGATGGCTTTACTTTCCCATCCTTGACATCCTGCAAGTATTTGGGGCAGCTTCTCTTCCAATGGCCCTTCTCTTTGCAGTAAAAACAGTTGGCTTCATCGGGGTTGGCCACACAAGGAATTTGGGAAGTCTTGGTTCTCGAGCCATTACTGGATGACCCGACCTGAACCTTTTCCCTCCAATTTTGCTTAGGAGGGCCCTTCCTTTTCTTTCCTTTGCCACTTCCAATGGCTAGAACGGGCTGATTAACCGAGGGTACACTTTTACCCTTCATCCCGTCCTCCGCTACTCGAAGCATGCAACTCAGCCATATTAGCCTGATTGTTGTTCAAATGATAAGCCAGCCTGAACTGGTCATAAGAACTCGGCAACGAGTTAAGCACTATGTCAACGGCCAACTGTTCCGGTACAGGCATCGCAAGCTTTCTAAGCCGCTCCACGTAACCTTGCATTCTTTGCACATGAGTGCAGATGGACTCTCCATCTTTGGGTTTGCTGTTCGTGAAGTCCTTGACTACCTCGCACCTCTCGATGCGCTCTTGCTTGCGGAACTTTTCCGCTAGCTCCTTGTGCATCTCATAGGGCCAGTAGTCTTCGTATATTCTCTGCAATTCGGGGTTCATTGTGGCGATCATGATGCAGGCCACTTTGGTTGCATCATCAGTATGTTTTTGGTACGAGGCAATTTCCTCGGGAGTAGCAGTTTCGGGGTCGACATCGACAAGCTCGGTCTCGAGAACATACTCTTTGTTCTCATACCTCAGAGCCATCTTGATGTTTCTAATCCAGTCATTATAGTTTGTCCCGTTCAATTGAACCCTGGAACATAGTGAGAGGATTGAGGGAACACTGGAGTTTGATTGGGGAGCGGATTGATCAGCAGAAGACATCTATAAAAGAAGGTAAGTTTAATTAGATACTTGTCGGTCCTTATATTAACCCAATATAAAATAAGGCTAGGATCCAACTATAACAATTTGCAACATAGAAGAGGGATGCCGTAATCTATAAGCAAATTTTATAAAGGTAGGCGAATGACGATTCAGCCGATTCCACCGCGGAAATATAATCTTATTATAAATGGAATTCCTAGTTTCTTATGAGATTTATTGAACTGTTCAATAGCATGTTTAATCTCGGATATGCCCCACCGTTTGTGACTGGGATGCCGAGGATCACAAACCGGGTGTGAATAACCATGCAAATTAGCTTGGTGCTCTCGGGATCCATTATCATCTCAAATTGATGTGCCGGTAAACCACACACGCTCCATCAACAATGATAACACCCGAGACACCCATTGCCACTCTTTATGAACCCCTATTGGTGTGCCGGTAAACCACACACGCTCCACCAACGTTTCATAAAGTGCAATGTGCAATTTCATGGGGTAGCATCAAATTCACATTTTCCTAAAGTAACTAGATTGGGATTTGTTTTATGGTTCTAGTACTTTCAATTATAGCATTATACTTTTAAGAGGCTTAGCGGTTCTATCATACCCGTTCAGCTAACGACACTCGACTGACCAGGAGAGCGGTGGGTAAGAGTAGATACCCATTAGACTAACATTTTATAGTCAGTCGCCTTATACCCTCTTTATAGGACAGTTTTTGTGAATGAGGCTTACTAGCGGTAGACTAACCAATTTTCTTATATGTATTAAATTAACTTTTAATCATAAATACATATAAGATATATTTTAATCTTATTAAAATATTTTTAGAATTAATTTAATCTTAATTTTCTCAAATTATTCTAATTTTTTTTGAAAATTTAAATTAATTCTTAAAGCTGATTTAATTGGTCTTTTAATTAATTAATTAATTAAACTAATTAAATCTAGGTTACAGATTACCAATTAATCAAATTAATTAACCTGTAATATCCCTTTGAATTTCGAAATTTACATGCCAAATAAAAGGGGTTCAAGTTATTTTAGTTTATTTGGTTACCAAAAATAACAACACACAAATAAGGCAAGCAAATCAAGCAATCAAGGAAGGGATCAAGGAGGGTGGCGGCTAGGGTTAGGAAACCCTAGCCTTGGGATCGAAATTAGCCTCCTCCCAAGGGTTTATTTTCGCAAAAACCCTAAGGCACAAAACAGTTTATGCAGTTCATAATCAATCACAAGAAAAACAAGCTAGCTCTGATACCACTGAAGGGTTTCTATGCAATCAATGAACACAAAATAACCTAAGGTTCACATGCAACCCTAATATAGATCTATGTTTTCTTCTATGAAGATTAGAACTAAGAACCTAAAGGATACAATTCAATTCTAAAGAAGAATCAAGAAAAACCAACCTTAGATCTTATGATCCTTTTAAGCAGCAGCAAAATTATCCTGCCTCAGATGAAAGTCACACCCAGGTGATGGAAGAATCAGTCCAGCAGAGTAAATCCAGAGAGAAGATGGCGTGAAGAATGAGGTGTCAGGGGGTTCCTTTTATAGCCTCCAAGGGTTACACCTGAAACCCTAAGGAGCCTCCAACTGGACAAGGCTTTTGACCACTTGGACCAGGCTTACCAAACCCTAATTAGGGTTTCGCCAATCCCTTGGAGGAGCCTCCAAGTTGGCGCCACTTTTGGTCCCTGGTTTTTCCTGGCCAGTTATTCAACTATTGAATAAATACCAAACCAGTCCCTGCACCTTTTAATTAATTAATTTAATCTCCAAATTAAATCCAATTAATTCTAGATTAAATCTCAATTAATTAATATAGTTTCTAATTAATATATTAGCACTTAAATATATTAATAAACCATATGTATATATTCTATTGATTTATTATACAATTAATAAATCAACTATTCTCTCTACTGAACTATCTTTCCTCCACCCATGAGGGCAACCCAAATGGACTTTGCTTTTAACCATAAGATAAAAGTTCAATTACAAGTCATGGCTTAGACACCTAATCCAACACATATTTCTTTAATGCCGTGACCAATTTTGCAAACCAGCAACGTGGAGCCTGTTTTAAGCCGTACAGTGACTTTCGAAGGCGACATACCATTCCAGGTTTTGGGGATTTGAATCCTGGTGGGAGCTTCATATAGACCTCTTCGTGAAGATCTCCATGCAAGAAGGCGTTGTGCACGTCCATTTGATGTAATTCCCAATTTTTAGCTGCCGCAACGGTCAAGAAAGTACGGACAGTCACCATCTTTGCAACCGGTGCAAACGTCTCATTATAATCTATCCCTGCAACCTGGTGATTTCCGAACACAACCAGTCGTGCTTTAAGACGTTCTATCGTTCCATCAGAGTTGTACTTGATTTTATATATCCATCTACTGCCCAACGCTCGTTTACCTGGAGGAAGAGTTTCCATGGTTCAAGTTTTATTATCTTCCAGAGCACGAATTTCAGATTGCATGGCCATTCGCCATCCTTTGTCAACGACTGCTTCTTTAAAAGACTGAGGTTCCACACCCGCAGTGACTGCGGCAAGAAAATCCCTATGCTGCACAGAGAATTTGTTACAATTCACATAATGCGCTATAGGGTAAGGTGTACCTGAGGAAGATTGAGACACAGGTGATGCTTGAGATGGACTTTCATGTACAACTGTGTGCGTAACAAACTCACGGAGCTTTACCGAAGGTATTTTGGTTCTCATACCACGGCCGAGGTGTTGGGGTTCAGGTTGTGAATCTCCTTCTTGAGTTTGAGAATCGTTCATAGGTGATGTGGGTGTGTTACAGGAAGTCGGATGTTCTGGTTGAGCGTCAGCTGTAGATGGTGCAATAGTGTTACCAGATGGCTCTGGAGCAAGCTGAGTGGGGCTAGATTCATCTAAATCAAACTTGTCATCTTCGACAACCGGAACGTCTATGATGTTTCTCGTATACAGTGTTTCTTTTTCTAAATCCACCACTGTATGGTCCACAAACGGATAAATATCTTTGAAGAATTTGACATCCCTGGACACAAAGAAATCTCGTGTATCTAAATCAAATAAAGACCATCCTTTCTTACCATAGGGATATCCAACAAATACGCATTTTCGACTTCGACTAGCAAACTTGTCACCTTTTGCCTTTTGACTATGTGCGTAGCATAATGAACCAAAGACTCGCAATTCCGTATAAGTGGGAGGTGATCCGAATAGCAATTCATAAGGAGATTTGTTTGAGAGAATATGAGATGGAGTACGGTTGATCAGATGAGCTGCAGTCAACACGCACTCGCCCCAAAAAGACAGGGGAAGGTTTCCTTGAAAGCGCAGAGCCCGGGCAACATTTAAAATATGACGATGCTTCCTTTCTACGCGCCCATTCTGTTGCGGGGTTCCTACACACGAGGTCTGAAAGAGAATGCCAGTTTTGGAAAAATAATCTTTCAAACAATTGAATTCCGTTCCATTATCGGAATGCACAAGCTTGATATGTTGTGAAAATTGACGCTCAATCATGGCTACAAACGAGAGGAATGTTTTAAGAACTTCAGTTTTGTTTATTAACAAAAATACCCATACTGCACGAGAATAATCATCCACTATAGTCAAAAAATACCGTGCCCCACAAGAAGAAGGAGTATTATACGGACCCCACAAATCACAATGAACAAGTTCAAATATACGAGAAGCAACGTTTTCACTTAAAGCAAAAGAATTTCTAGAGTGTTTAGCATGATGACATGCTTCACATGCTTTATTCAACCTATCACTAGAACTAACAGAAGGAATCAACTTTAAAATTTGCTTAGTAGGATGACCCATACGTTTATGCCAAAGTTCAATCACAGAGGAGTTCACGAAGGCAGCGTGTACAGTTGGCATCGTTCTGAAGTAGTACAGTCCATCTCTACGATCACCCGTTCCAATCAGCTTCCTCGATAGACGGTCCTGTACAGCACATTTTTCAGATGAAAAATTAACAAAACAAATCAGATCATCACTTAGTTGTGACACCGATATCAAGTTACATTTCAATTTTGGTACATAAAGAACTCGATTAAGGCATATGTTATTAGAGAGACGAACAGATCCTTGCTTAGTCGCCACAACCTTTTTACCATTTGGAAGTCCCACTAATAAGTTGGGTATATTACGCACGTTAGTTAGACATTTAACATTCCCTGTAACATGACGATTCGCTCCTGTGTCAATGATCCACAAAGTACCGCGTGACTTACCCGTTAAAAGATTTCCAGATTGCTGTAGATTACCAAAAGCAGCAACAAGGGTCTGCCATTGCTCGGCTGTAAAGCTTGGGGGAGAAGATTCCCGAGTAGTATCGTTACTTGCGTTGGTTTGTGCTGCAACATTATGAGCACGAGCATTAGTTTGACCTCGTTCACTGTCGTGGAATGAAGTTGTGCCCTTTCCCCTTCCAGTAGTCTTTTGTCCTTCCTTTTTATGTCCAACCCACCAGTCGGGATATCCCTTCAGTTCAAAGCATTCACTTACGCTATGTCCCAATTTTTGACAGTGGGTACACTTCAACCCAGACTTGTCCACCTTCTCAGAACGACCCTTACCCGAAGTTCCTGTGCGAACAGCAAAAACAACAACTTCAGGTTGTTCTTCTTTGACACGAGAAATTTCACGAACACGTTCCTCTTGACAGATGCTTTGGAATTCCCGGTTCAAAGAAGGAAGAGGATCTTGAGACAGCAAGGAGGAGCGGATCTGCCCATAAAATTCTGATCGCAGGCCCATCAAGAACTGATGAAGACGTTCGTCTTCATGCTATTTTTCATGAGCCTTTCCAAGTTGACACGTACATTTGCTACATGAACAACTCAGTATGGGTTCATAATTATTGAGTTCATCCCAGAGTACTTTTAGTTTTCCAAAATACATTTGTAATACCGTGTTATTAAAATTAGAATTAGAGATTTTTGAGTTAATCTTGGTGTAATTAAGATTAATTAGATTATTGCATGAGTTTGGGTAGTTAGAATTTCATTTGGAAGGAAATTGAAGTTGGAAAATGCTAAAAAGAGGTTACACGGGTCGTGTTGGAGTTACACGGGTCGTGTAGGAGTCCCTTGTGAATGTTTTAAGCATACAGTGAATTACACGGGTCGTGTAATATTGACACGGGTCGTGTAAACCTGGAGACTAAAACTCTATTGCATACCGTGAGTTACACGGGTCGTGTAACGTTAACACGGTCGTGTAAAAAGTGCAGCACGGGTCGTGTAATAACTACACGGGTCGTGTAGTTCTGCAGACCAAATCTCAAATTCATGCCGTAAATTACACGGGCCGTGTAATTTTTACACGGGCCGTGTAATCGCACAGATCTGTTTTAAATATACGATTTTTCTTCATTTGGGGTTAAAAACCCTTTTCGTTTAAAACCTCTCAAAACCCTAGAAAACCATCTCTAAACCTTCTAAGTCGAGATTTGAGCCTATCTTTCACGAATTGAAGCTAGAGATTAGTTCCTTGAGCTTGAAAGGTAATCCTCTTTGATTTTTATCTTGTTTTGACGGTTAAATCTTTGGAATTGAGATGGTATTTCGTGGTTTTGATGAACCACTTTCAACTAACATGAATTAGAGTAAGATTACTTGAATTAGAGTGTGTAATGGAGTTCTAATCTTAGAACCGAGCTAGTAAAAGTGTTAGTTGTTGTATCTCTTCGGTTGAGTAAGCCGGAAGGGTAGAATTGGAAGCTACAACTAAGATAGTGTTATTATCTTTTGTTTGTAACTTGTTCTATCTTATGAATTCTTGATTGTTATGAGTTGAGAATGATTGGGATTTCTGTTGAATATTGAGTATTGACTTGGACTGTTATATTACAGCCAAAGCTAAACAGGATCACATACGAGGTTCTGGAGTTCCATATTTCGATTCAACCTCAGGTGAGTAGTAAATTGTTAAATGAATCATGCTTGTTGAGATGTTTAATGCATAAGAATTATGCTATGTTTTGATTGGTTGAGTATAACCAAATTTGAATATATGGAATAAAGAGTTATAATGTGTATATTACACTTGGGACTGAGATAGTCCGTTGAGCTTAATTAAAACGAGAATTTATTTAGACTATGGTGATATGACCAAGTCTAGCGAAAAAGAGCCCGGTACGCGTAATTCGGGGGTTCCAAACACTAAGTTGTTATCAGGTGAGTACTCTTATGTACTTGAGTATAATTCTACCCTGCGTTAAACTGAGTATATAAATATATATATATATATATATATATATGTTAGGTTGTTATTGTCGTAATCAAATTGTGGAGTAAATTGTTATCTGTGAATAACAACAACCGAGCTAAACATACATATTGATTGTATAAACTGAGTAGATATTAGTGTAGTCACATTAAAGAGTTTTGAGTCAAATTGTATAGCCATGAGGGCTATTGAACTGGAATAGAGTTGGAGTGATTATGTTATCTGTGGATAACAAGAGATGAGTTGCAATCTATATTGAGTATAAAAGTAGACTGCATGTTATAATGAGTGAGTTAAAGAGTCTTTGAATTTGATTACTACAACCATGATGGTTGTTCTAATTGAGTATAAGAGTAGAGTATATGATGTAGAGGTTGAGTTAAAGAGTCTTTGAGTCAAATTGTTATAGTTATGAGAATTTGCATATTATGTATTGCTAATTGTGAAAATGAGTACTGTTGAGAATGTGATTGAGTTTACAAGCAGTACCAGTTACGGTACTTATTGATGAGTTGATGTATACTAATAATTAGCTGGCATTGTAAGCAAAGGTGAATTGCAGGTTTCAGCTAAAAGAAGGAGGTGCTTACTTGCTAATGAGAATAGCAAGAGAGGAGAATGAGAATGTTCATGGAGAAACATATGTGGATTATATTGGAGATTACTCACTAAGCTTTATAAGCTTACACTTGAGTGTTTTGTTGTTTTGCAGGTATCTGTAGCTGTGATAGGGGAAGACATGTGATAAAGAGAAATGGACAAGTTTAGAGCCTGTCCTTTAATTGTAATAGGTTTATTTGTAATGCCTGGTCAAAATTTAAGGACCTTTTGTGTAATTAATGTTTGATAACATCTTGTTTTTCCTGGGTTGAGTGCAAGTATACCCATTTTTGATTTGTAAATTGTTGAAAAATTTTGGGTGTACTTTGTATGAGAAACCGGGCGTTACAAGTTGGTATCAGAGCATGGTTTAAGTGAACTAGGTCTTTGAGTGTAGAGTCCTAGACTTAAACTGAGAAGAGGGAGCCCCTATCACATGCTTGGAAAAGATACTGCTGCAGATGTTAGAGTATGAGTTGAGTATAACTATTATGTTATATTTATTATTTGTTATATTCTGTGTGTGAATACAGGTATTGAGTCAGATGAAGAATGAGTTGAGAAATTGGTCACAGCTGGTTGGACTAATTGTGGATGATGAGCCGAGATTTTGGCCGATATGAGATATCAACTAACGAGGAGACAAGAACTTTAGTTGATAATGAGATCTCAATTGAATATGAGATGAGATACTAATTAAGGCGAGAGTCCAGCTGATGACGAGATGCGATTCCAGCTGATGGTGAGATTCCAGCTGATGGAGAGGTTCCAGCTGATAATGAAACGAGTTTCTGGCTGATGGTGAAATTTCAGTTGAAGATGAAATGAGATCCCGGTTGAGGCGAAATTTCAACTGATGAGGAGTTAAGAGTTGAAATATGTGGGTGTAGCCGATTACACTCAAGAGTTGAGAGCCGAAGTGCGCAAGTTTCATCAAATGAAGAGACGAGATTTTGTTGCTATGAGATATGTGAGTAACTTTACTTAAAATGTTAGATGAAACGAATATATGTGTTTAATTGTTGATAATACATGTATTAGAGAATTGTTATTATAAAGTGTAGTTTAGATTTGTCACATAATGAGATATTTGTGACAGAGTTGTCAGAGGACACTCGAGTAACCACATAAAGAGTACCTTGTGGTTATAATTGAGAGAACCTAGAGTGGTTCAAGTAGGCCTAATTGGCTTAGAGATTGGGTTAATTACCTAATAAATGTGATCGAGACCACATATTCAGTGGGGTCACATATTGAGTAAATGTGATCGAGACCACATATTCAGTGGGGTCACATATTGAGTAAATGTGATCGAGACCACATATTCAGTGGGGTCACATATTGAGTAAATGTGATCGAGACCACATATTCAGTGGGGTCGCATATTGAGTAAATGTGATCGAGACCACATATTCAGTGGGGTCACATATTGAGTAAATGTGATCGAGACCATATATTCAGTGGGGTCACATATTGAGTAAATGTGATCGAGACCACATATTCAGTGGGGTCACATATTGAGTAAATGTGATCGAGACCACATATTCAGTGGGGTCACATATTTAGTAAATGTGATCGAGACCACATATTCAGTGGGGTCACATATTGAGTAAATGTGATTGAGACCACATATTCAGTGGGGTCACATATTGAGTAAATGTGATTGAGACCACATATTCAGTGGGGTCACATATTGAGTAAAAGGTGATTGAGACCACATATTTGGTGGGGTCACATATTGAGTAAAGGTGGTTGAGACTACATATATTGTGGGACCACATAGCGAATAAACGTGGTGGAGACCACATATTCTGTGGGGCCACGTATTGAGTAGTTGAGGTTAAGATCACATATTTTTGTGAGAGCACATAACAAGTACCTTATGGTTGGAGTAATGAAAATTGTTATGACTCAAACAAAAGAAGGAGTGACGATGAGTTTATATGACTCGAGACCGTAGTGGAGACTCGCTAGAGTTAAAGAGGAGATGGATTCAAATCGGAGAATGGTACGAGGTACCATGATCTGATCAGAGGACGGTCCGAGGTACCGTGAGATAGTGTTGAATGATGAGACCAAAGGATGGTACGAGGTACCAATAGTTGAGGCAGAGTGGTGCTATAGTGGTTGTGCTTGTGTGTAAACAGGCATGTACTTTATTATGATGCGGAGTAATGAGACATGTACTATCATTGCGTGCGGATAGATATGAACGTCGCGGTAAACTTGTGTGGCTTGAAACCTACGAGTTGAGAAGAGGACGAATTAGAGGCTGAGAACAGTATAGAGGTATTATGAGATAATACAATGAGTAATACTGTTGAGAAGTGTTGTTGTGAGTATGTGTGTTTATCATGTAATAGTGTTACGAATGTGTGAGATTTCTTGCATGTCGAGCGGGATAGAGTCGTGTAACCATATGATGAGAAAATATTAGTGAAAAGAGTAAAAGAGTAATTGTAGTTGTGATTAATAGGATTCGTTCCTTAATAATCAAACCAATTACTACCAATGAGAAAAATGTGTGAATGTCGAGATGAAAATACTATTTATTCGTATGAGATGATGAATAGTAGATTTTATTATAATGATTTTGAGTTCTTTCTTGAGATTAATGAGTTAGTAGAATAATGAGATATGATCTCACCGTAGAGATTACGGTGTTAGATGTCATGATATTGAGTCGTATGTAGAGATTACGGTGAGCCGTATGTATGACCTATTTGTGTCATTTGGATGAATTAGAGATTGATGTGATAATGACGAAGAGGTGGTGTGAATTTATGCGGTTGTGTTGAGAATTTATTGATAACAAATTATCGAGTTTAATAGAGTAAATGATTTATTGAGAATATGATGCGGTTTATCCACATAAGAGATGATATAATAAGTGAGTACATCGAGAGAAACAACATGAGGTATGTTGTTGAACCGAGATGAAGAGGAGCCATTTTGGCGAGAGATTGTTAACAGTATATTGGGTGAATACCTAATATATGTGTTGAAGTGAAAGTAGAGATAGATGAGATTTTGAAGAGGCATGAGTGAAACATGAGATAGTTTTAAATATTTTTTGATGTTGTCTTTGGGTTGATGAGTTGTATGATGTGAGTGAGACATTTAAATGTCTGTGTGTTTTATGTTGTATGAGTGTTTCTCCAACCCTGATCAATGAGAATGTGCAAATAGGAGAAATCAATAACTGACATATTGTTGTTGGAGGAGAAAATTGAGAGATAATTAATGTGAAAGCGATGAGACCAATTTTCTTATTGAGTTAGAATTAACCGTTTCATGGATATTTGAAATCATTGTGGACAGATGGCAAATAATGATAGTGGTTGGAGTATCGCTTGAAGAGTGAGGTGAGATAGCTTGGTGTCAACGATACCATAACAAAGTGAGTGGCCTGAAAGAGTGAGTATTTTTCCTACGTAGCAGTGATGATAGCCAATATGACTATAGAGATCATCTTGTGAGGATGATGGCGAGTATTACCTATATTATGAGTAAATGAGATGCGACAGTATGTACATGTCATATGAGCTGACGAGAGGATAATATAATTGTTATACGTAATGTTAAATTACGGTGGTGAGGTGGTTGTATAAACCCTACCTATTCCAAGGGATTCCGAGGACGGAATCTTTTGAAGGGGGTAAGTACTTGTAATACCGTGTTATTAAAATTAGAGATTTTTGAGTTAATCTTGGTGTAATTAAGATTAATTAGATTATTGCATGAGTTTGGGTAGTTAGAATTTCATTTGGAAGGAAATTGAAGTTGGAAAATGCTAAAAAGAGGTTACACGGGTCGTGTTGGAGTTACACGGGTCGTGTAGGAGTCCCTTGTGAATGTTTTAAGCATACAGTGAATTACACGGGTTGTGTAATATTGACACGGGTCGTGTAAACCTGGAGACTAAAACTCTATTGCATACCGTGAGTTACACGGGTCGTGTAACGTTAACACGGTCGTGTAAAAAGTGCAGCACGGGTCGTGTAATAACTACACGGGTCGTGTAGTTCTGCAGACCAAATCTCAAATTCATGCCGTAAATTACACGGGCCGTGTAATTTTTACACGGGCCGTGTAATCGCACAGATCTGTTTTAAATATACGATTTTTCTTCATTTGGGGTTAAAAACCCTTTTCGTTTAAAACCTCTCAAAACCCTAGAAAACCATCTCTAAACCTTCTAAGTCGAGATTTGAGCCTATCTTTCACGAATTGAAGCTAGAGATTAGTTCCTTGAGCTTGAAAGGTAATCCTCTTTGATTTTTATCTTGTTTTGACGGTTAAATCTTTGGAATTGAGATGGTATTTCGTGGTTTTGATGAACCACTTTCAACTAACATGAATTAGAGTAAGATTACTTGAATTAGAGTGTGTAATGGAGTTCTAATCTTAGAACCGAGCTAGTAAAAGTGTTAGTTGTTGTATCTCTTCGGTTGAGTAAGCCGGAAGGGTAGAATTGGAAGCTACAACTAAGATAGTGTTATTATCTTTTGTTTGTAACTTGTTCTATCTTATGAATTCTTGATTGTTATGAGTTGAGAATGATTGGGATTTCTGTTGAATATTGAGTATTGACTTGGACTGTTATATTACAGCCAAAGCTAAACAGGATCACATACGAGGTTCTGGAGTTCCATATTTCGATTCAACCTCAGGTGAGTAGTAAATTGTTAAATGAATCATGCTTGTTGAGATGTTTAATGCATAAGAATTATGCTATGTTTTGATTGGTTGAGTATAACCAAATTTGAATATATGGAATAAAGAGTTATAATGTGTATATTACACTTGGGACTGAGATAGTCCGTTGAGCTTAATTAAAACGAGAATTTATTTAGACTATGGTGATATGACCAAGTCTAGCGAAAAAGAGCCCGGTACGCGTAATTCGGGGGTTCCAAACACTAAGTTGTTATCAGGTGAGTACTCTTATGTACTTGAGTATAATTCTACCCTGTGTTAAACTGAGTATATAAATATATATATATATATATATATGTTAGGTTGTTATTGTCGTAATCAAATTGTGGAGTAAATTGTTATCTGTGAATAACAACAACCGAGCTAAACATACATATTGATTGTATAAACTGAGTAGATATTAGTGTAGTCACATTAAAGAGTTTTGAGTCAAATTGTATAGCCATGAGGGCTATTGAACTGGAATAGAGTTGGAGTGATTATGTTATCTGTGGATAACAAGAGATGAGTTGCAATCTATATTGAGTATAAAAGTAGACTGCATGTTATAATGAGTGAGTTAAAGAGTCTTTGAATTTGATTACTACAACCATGATGGTTGTTCTAATTGAGTATAAGAGTAGAGTATATGATGTAGAGGTTGAGTTAAAGAGTCTTTGAGTCAAATTGTTATAGTTATGAGAATTTGCATATTATGTATTGCTAATTGTGAAAATGAGTACTGTTGAGAATGTGATTGAGTTTACAAGCAGTACCAGTTACGGTACTTATTGATGAGTTGATGTATACTAATAATTAGCTGGCATTGTAAGCAAAGGTGAATTGCAGGTTTCAGCTAAAAGAAGGAGGTGCTTACTTGCTAATGAGAATAGCAAGAGAGGAGAATGAGAATGTTCATGGAAAACATATGTGGATTATATTGGAGATTACTCACTAAGCTTTATAAGCTTACACTTGAGTGTTTTGTTGTTTTGCAGGTATCTGTAGCTGTGATAGGGGAAGGCATGTGATAAAGAGAAATGGACAAGTTTAGAGCCTGTCCTTTAATTGTAATAGGTTTATTTGTAATGCCTGGTCAAAATTTAAGGACCTTTTGTGTAATTAATGTTTGATAACATCTTGTTTTTCCTGGGTTGAGTGCAAGTATACCCATTTTTGATTTGTAAATTGTTGAAAAATTTTGGGTGTACTTTGTATGAGAAACCGGGCGTTACAAATCAACGCCATACGGATGGAATAAGCCCACGCATCGAAATTGTCAGTTCGCAATTTGACCGGAGTTATGAAATCGCCGGGTCTATCTTGAGGACCAAGATAATACGGGGAATTGGTTTCAATTTTCGGAGGCATCTTGTCGTCTGCGCCGGTCATTGTAGGGTTTGTGGCTCTGATACCATGATAAATTTGTAATTGGAAAAGCTTACTTTATTCCTCTGTAACCAGGTATTTATCAACATACATCCGAGAATCAAGTTAAAAGATTACAAATCAAAACAATCAAAATAAGCCTAACAAACTCTATCTTTATCTTTGGAGATAAGCTTCGATACACCTGGCAGGGGCATACGCCAACATTTCCCCTTCTAATTATGGATACTCACAGTTATATACTCAAGTATCACACAATAAAATATGTAAGTGAAGTGAAATCAATTGTTGGAATTTAAAAGGAATAGTCAAAGCTCGCTTTTTATGTTTTAATGGCGGATTATACAATGAACTTTACAGCAGACACGTGCAACAAGAAGATGGGTGAAATTGCTTGAAAACAAATTGTTATTCGATAACAATGTCTGTTTATCGTCAAACATTTAAGTTGACTTATTTCCTAAAATATGAATATGCTATGTTTGTCATAAGTGTTTTGACAGCGTTCTTAGGTTTAATCACCTTTTGTACTAATATACACTATTGAAAAGTTTATAGCAACAATGGCTGAGATACACCAATGTCTATACCTCTCTTCTTGTTTTTCTATTCGTTTTCCTCCTAGTCGTTCATTTATTTTTACAAAAAAAAAAAAAAAAAAAAGCAATCCATGTTGTGAAAATTTGTCGCTAATTGCTCAAAAAAAAAAAAAAAAAAAAAAAAAAAAAAAAAAATATATATATATATATATATATATATATATATATATATATATATATAAATATATATATATATATATATATATATATATATATATATATATATATATATATATATATATATATATATATATATATATATATATATATATATATATATATATATATATATATATATATATATATATATATATACCAAATTAAATCACCTAACTGCAGAACCATGTTCATCAATGAATATAAATCCCAAAAACCCCAAAACCACAATCGCTAAATCTCGCTTCTTTCTCCTGTCGAAGAAGTGCTCTAAGAATACGATATGGAAATACTTAGCGAACTAATTGAACTCACAATTAACCTATAAATTATTGAAATCGCCAATTTTAGTAAATCGCTATTTCACATTCCAAGGTTGAAGTTGGTGTTGACGAACTGAGTTGGAATTAGCGAACCGTGATCTCACAATTGATTGATGTCACAAGATGGTTCCAATTGCTAATCTGTAAAGTGGGTTTAAGATCAAACATAATGTGCATTCATGAACAGGTGCAGCAAAACAAATATTTGAACGGTACATATTTTATTTCCAAAGTCAAAATCAAATCTGTAATCGTATGTTCATTAATGAACATATGTTCATTAATGAACATATGTTCATTAATGAACATACGCTATATTTTATTTCCAAAGTCAAAATCAAACCTGTAATCGTATGTTCATTAATGAACATATGTAATCGTATGTTCATTAATGAACATATGTTCATTAATGAACATACGATTACACGGTAAAACAAATAAATGCAGATTACGCACAAAACCTTCACCCTGCATCAACACCTGCATTAGATCGAATTATGATTACAAGATAATTTCGGTCTGATGTTGATAAACCGCTGCTGCTCGGAGTAACCACGTTCAACCAGATAATCTTCTTCGGTATCCAATTGATCCAGGAGCGATTGTGGTTTTGAGGTTTTTGGGATTTATGTTCATTGATGAACATGGTTCTGCAGTTAGGTGATTTAATTTGGTTCTGCATTGAACCCACCCTTATATATATATATATATATATATATATATATATATATATATATATATATATATATATATATATATATATATATATATATATATATATATTCCTAGGTGTTTTATGTGTATTCACGATCAAAAAGTTTCCATCTATAAGGCTTTATAATACTTGAGACTGTTGAGAGGCTGCTTATTAGAATGGACAAAACTTCGTTTAAGGACTTGTTAGGCGAAAAAAAAAATAGACTGAATATACATACATTAAAGAGTAAATTATATAAATAGTCTATATGGTACAGAGAAACTAACAACTTTTGCCTAAAAAAAGAAAAAAAATTGTTACATAGCTTGTCTCGTAGTTTTATTCTCTTGTATGCTTTGTAAAACAAGATGAGCTTGAATTCACGAACAAATGCAGGGGAAATTTACACACACACACACACTCTTTGGCAAATGCCGTTTTCTAATATTCAAAGGAAAAAGCAATTGGTGCTTACAACTTGATTATCTGAATAATAAACTAAGAAAAAGTCTACCACTAAATAAGCCAAAAGAAGGGAAAACTTTAACTAACAGACCATTATTCTACTGCCACTAAATTAGGGAACTACTACCCACTAAATAGACCAAGTAAACCAGGAAAAATAACTAAATAAAATTGAATCTGCATACTTTCTGGTGCACAGCAAACTCACGTGACATGATGAAATTTAATACTCCCTCTCATCATTCACTTGAGTTAGACCAATATCTTCACACAACTTCACCATCTTTACCTGGGACAAATTCTTTGGGAACACATCAGCAATTTGACTTTATGTGTCTATCCATTTCATCTCTATGTCCCCTTTCAAAACCTTTTCTCGAATGAAATGATAATAAACTTCTATATGCTTTGTACGAGCATGGAACACCGAGTTTTCAGCTAGTTTTATAGCTGATTGATTGTCACACATCAGCTGAACTTTGTAGCCCGTTTCTTGATTTATCTCCCCCAGAAGTGAAACTAACCATACACATTCTTGTGCAGCAACTGCAGCAGCTCTATATTCGGCTTCTGTTGTTGACAACGAGACGGTTGGCTGCAGTTTACTTAGCCATGAAATTGGGCTTGAACCAAACTTGAACACGTATCCGGTGGTTGATCGTCTTCCGTCCAAGTCTCCAGCGTAATCAGCATCACAGAAACCCATCAGTTTTGAATTCGACTCCCTCTTAAACAGAACTCCTTGCCCCACACTTCCCTTGACATAACGGAGCACTCTGCGAATGGCATTGAGATGAGGTCGTTTGGGATTTTGCATGTAACGGCTCAAGACTCCAACAACGAAGGAGATATCGGGACGGGTGAGAGTCAGATAAATTAGACTACCCACCATTTTCCTGTACATGGTTGGATCTTCAATATCCTTACCCGAATGAGCATACAACTTTGTACCAAACTCCATAGGTGTTGGCGCTGGTTTGCTGGTCAACATACCAAACTTGTGTACAACATCAGTGGTATATTTCTTTTGATGCAGCAATATTCCATCACCTGAATATTCCAGTTCTAGACCGAGAAATCGATACAACCTACCAAGATCTTTCATACGAAAACGAATACACAGGTTGCTCCATATGGATGACGGATATTTTTCACTTTCGAACCCCTTAGGTTGCTCCATATGGATGACGTGATCCAAGTCCCCGTACAGAAACGCATTGTTCACGTCCATTTGCCAAAGGTCCCACTGTTTACTTGCTGCGATCGCGAGCAAAACCCGAATCATAGTCAACTTTGCCACCGGACTAAACGTATCTTCATAATTGATTCCGTGTTCTTGTGAGAATCCACGTGACACGAGCCTTGCCTTAAACCTTTCAATAGAACCATCAACTCGTTGTTTTAGTTTATAGACCCACTTACAAGTTATCGGCTTCACGTCATCAAGCTTTGGGACAAGAGCCCATGTCTCATTCCTGGTCAGCGTATCCATCTCCTCCTTCATGGCTGCCCACCATTCATCTTTGACACTTGCTTCTTCAAAACAGCTTGGTTCTTCCCAAAAGTCTTCTACAATAGCAACGTTAGCATATTTTGGGTTAGGTCTTCGTTCTCGTTGGGACCTCCTTAGACTTTGATCTGGGTCCACTTCTTGCTCTACGATGGGTTGCTCCACGACTTCACTTTCTTTATTCATTGGCTCTTGACTTTCAAATTCAAGATTTACTTGAGATGCTTCGAGGCTAGACTTGAGTTGTTGAGTGTCAGGAAGAATTTCATTGTTTGAGGACCACCAAGATGAATTCTCATCAAATATCACGTTTCTAGAGACATACACCTTCCCGGTATTAGGATTGCAACATCGCCACCCTTTCCTTTCTTTGTCATAACCTACGAAAACACAACGAATAGCCTTCTTCTCCATTTTATGGCGAAGATGACTTGGTACGAACACATAGCAAACGCAGCCAAAAACACGAAAGTAACTTACATTTGGCTTAGTTCCAGTCATCTTCTCATATGGTGACATATACTTGAGACCTTGTGAAGGTACCCGATTGATAACGTAAGCAGCTGTATACATAGCTTCTGCCCAGAAACGACCAGGCATATTCTTGTCATGGATTAAACTTCTAGTCACCTCGCCAAGATGCCTGTTTACACCATTTTGCTGGGGTGTATTCGGACACGTAAATTGTCTTTTAACCCGTTTTTGCTTGAGATATTCGCCAAAATCAGCCGCCGTGTATTCGCCACCGTTGTCGGATCTCAAACACTTGACACGATTTCCAGTGGCTATTTCTGCTTCAATCTCAAATTCTTTGTATTTCGAGAATACCTTAGACTTCTCCTTCATAAAGTAGAGCCATACAAATCGTGAAAAATCATCGATAAATATCACCATATATTTCATACCTGACATTGACGATTGCTTAATTGGTCCGAATACATCTGAGTGTATGAGTTCCGATGGAGCCTTAGAACAATAATCTGATTTTTCAAAAGGTAATTGTTTACTTTTTCCATATTGACATCCAGGACATATGGAGGCATTATTCACGTCTATTTTTGGGAGCCCAAAAACCCAATCCTTATCCACCATAAGGCCCAGCTTGTCAAACCCTACGTGACCCATCCTTTGGTGCCAAAGATCAGCCGTCTGCTTTCCTTTAGCTCTTTTAACATACGCGGATTATGCATTCAACACGTATACAGTTTCAGTCTTGTGACCTTGAAGAATCGGAACCGATGGAGTTTCAAATTCTTTGAAAACTCTCACATCTTTGGGACCAAATAAGACATAAAGACCATCAGACGTCATTTGAGGGACAGAAATCAAGTTCTTTTTCATTCCCGGAACGTGATAAACGTCTTTTAATACCAGGTCGTGCTTGCTACTATCGGATGAAAATACAACATCGCCCATATTTGCTATCGGATGCTTCGAATTATCAGCAATTGTGACCACCCGGCTGCCACCATATTTTACAGGATTTTGAAGTCGATTCTTGTCGCCGGTGAGATGGTTGGAGCATCCGGAATCAACGATCCAATCATCTAGTTTATTTTTCTGGTGTTCGTTGGTTACCGCACACACGGTCACCTCTTCCGTTTGAGCTACTAGAGCTTCAACGTCCCACCCTTCTTCTTGTTCAACAGTAGCAGCATTTCCTTCATCGTCTTGTTTCACCCGACAATTCTTGGCCATGTGGCCCTTGCGTCCACATTTATGACATTTATATGGAAAATACTTCCCATTCGTTTGCTGTTTTCGGTCACCTGATGCTTCTTCTCGTCCCTGGTTACTTGACTTCTTGTCATCACGATCATGACGCTTGTTTTTTTCGCCGTACTTATTCCAGCCTTTTTGCTTATTGCCCGCCTTATGTTTTCCTTTGCTTCTTTCAACATAAAGTGCTTCATCTTCCGTCTTGGATGTCGCACCAACAGACAGACTTCCAAACTGTTTGGCCAAAGCCTCTTGGCTAGACAACAGATTCTCAAATTCATTCAAGGATGGTTGTGTAGGCCATCCTTGCACTGCAGCCACAAAACTCCTGTATTCCGGTTTCAAACCATGGATGATGATACGCTTCATCCTAGGTTCTCAAATTTTTCCCTGCGGATCAAGTTCACCAATTTCCCGGAACAACGTTTTGACTTTGTGAAAATACTGAGGGATTGTTAGATCCCTCTGTGACACCGAAAGCAATTCATTTTCGAGGAATTGCAGCTTCGTGTCATTCTTCTTTGAAAACAAAGTCTGTAGCGCATCCCATGCCTCTTTTGGTGTATTAAGATCCCGTATATGTTCGAGTAGCTCCTCTTCGATCGTTGTTTTAATGATAAACAACGCCTTCCCGGACTTGACTCTCCATTTGTGGACTGATCCATTGGCGTCAATCCTTGGTTCCATGGTGTTTGCTCCGCCAACTACATACCATAAGTCCTAACCAAGAAGATACGAACTCATGCACGTTGACCACGTGTTGTAATTAGAATTACCCAACCGTTTAACACCACCGATTGCTTGGAACTCGGACATATTTCTGCTGCGGAGATCAACCTTGCTCTGATACCGGTTGTAAAACAAGATGAGCTTGAATTCACGAACAAATGCAGGGGAAATTTACACACACACACTCTGTGGCAAATGCCGCTTTCTAATATTCAAAGGAAAAAAGCAATTGGTGCTTACAACTTGATTATCTGAATAATAAACTAAGAAAAGGTCTACCACTAAATAAGCCAAAAGAAGGGAAAACTTTAACTAACAGACCACTATTCTACTGCCACTAAATTAGGGAACTACTACCCACTAAATAGACCGATGAACAATATCGACATAAATGTTTCATTTGCAACGATGGCTTTTTCTCCTTCCATGGATAATAGCATTTATATACACACGTATCACAATATGATAAGTTAACAAATGGTGGAATCAAAAGGAAACAAACAGTTGAAGAATCTGAAAGACAAAGACCAACCTTTTCCTTTTGGTTTGCAATGGCGGAATATACAAAGAAGTTTGCAGTGTAAACGGCTAACAAAGCCATGCACGAAATTGCTTGGAAAAACATAATTACAACAATAAATGACGGGTCTAATATACAATTATATGTCCCAACACAAAACAACAAAGTTATTTTCATGATTAAGTTATCTATCTCATAAAATGATATGAATATGCTTCATTTGTCATAAGTGTTTCCGCATATGGTGTTATAGGTTTAATCAACTTTTGCACTATAAATATACAGTCGATTAGCATACTTCCATATCAATCTAATCTAGTAATCCAAAATGGCAAGAAACACCAATGCTTATACCTCTATATTTGTTTTTCTCTTTGTCTTCCTTCTAGTTGTGCATATGGGTAAGAAAAAGCGATTCTCAAAGAAACATCCATCATTAATTGCTCAAAAACATGCCCCTATTAGATTTTATCATAAAATTAGTGATGGTGTTTATATTAACTTTCTGTTGGTTTGATTTTGATATATCATTTAAATGAATTGCAGATACGGTGGTGGGTAACAAAGAGACGAACAAGATATGTGAGCGGAGAAGCAAGACATGGTCGGGGTTTTGTGGAGACTCAAAGCACTGTGATCAGCAATGTCGGGAAAGGGAGGGCGCAAAACACGGAGCTTGTCACCGAGATGGATTGGGGAGGGCTTGCTTTTGCTACTTCAATTGCTAAATATTATCGAATCGGATCATGAATGAAGATGCATCATGGGTTTCGCAGTTTCTTACTCGTTGAATAAAGTTAATAAGTGAAGGTTTAATTATTGTTATTGTAATGAATATATTATCTTTTTAATAATTAATTATTGTTTTTTGTGTTTCAAATGCATATATATGGTTTATAATTGAAAGTTCTACAAAGATATGAACGCACATCTACGGTGTACGTTATAAGTATTCGCACATCGAACTTTGTTTCATTGTATATGAACGCACATCTACGGTGTACGTCATAAGCATCAGATTTGTATTTATGATATTTTAGTCATAATTATTGGTAAGTATTAACCATTCGACATTATAGCCACCTTCCTAGTTAAAAATAATAACTTCTTTAATATCACATGCTAATTGTTTGTTAGTTTCATTGTGTAAAAGATTGCGATGTAATTAAAACATTTTTATTAATGGTAAAAAGTCACAATATTTTATAGGGTAAATTTCATAAAAGACACCAACTTTTCAAAAAATTTCGATTTTGACACTGTGCTATTTTTTTTTTCAATTAAGTCACTAAGTTTTCAATTTTTTTCAATTAAGTCACTATGTTTTCAATTTGGTTTCAATTTTGACCATTTGACCGGTCAACCCGGTAGTCAGCTGACGTGGCATGATGACGTGTCAGTCTTTGATGATGCGACGATGACATGGCATGTTAACGTGGCACCCGAGTGTCAAAATTGAAACAAAATTGAAAACATAGTGACTTAATTGGAAAAAAATTGAAAACTTAGTGTTTTAATTGAAAAAAAATAACAGTGTCAAAATCAAAGTTATTTTGAAAAGTTAGTGTCTTTTTGGAATTTTTTTTACATTTTTTAAAATAATAAATTTGTCTTTTTACGTTTTTAGAACGTATAAATATATTTTTTATAAGTATAAAGACATATTTTTATACTTTTAGAAGTATACATACATTTTCATAAGTATATATACGTATTTATACTTCTAAAGACGTAAAAAACGTATTTATACTTCTAAAGACGTAAAAAATATATTTATACTTCTAAAAATATAATAATATGTATTTATACTTTTAAAGACGTAAAAACGTATTTATACTTCTTACAATGTATTATAATTCTAACCTAACGAACTTAAACCAACATAAAAATATATTTATATTTCTAAAAACATAAAAATATGTATTTATACTTCTAAAGACGTAAAAACATATTTATACAACTAAAATGTATTATACTTCTAACCGAACGAACGTAAACCAACATAAAAATATGTTTTTATACTTCTAAATGAAAAAACATAAACGGACGAACTTAAACCAACATAACGGATAAATACTTATTTTTACGTTTTTAGAAATATAAAATAGGTTTGTTTTGCATATAATCACATATCGTATCAATCAAAATCATGTTTATAATGGAAAAATGTCAAGAAAGAGTTTTAAACTCGTTTTATAATACGTATTTTATTGATATATACATGTTTATAAGCAGAAAAAGGTATTTATATTTTTAAAAGCATAAAAATATATATTTATATATATACTTATGACAATGTATCTATGTTTCTAAAAATATAAAAATACGTATTTATACTTGTAAAAAAATATATTTATACGTTCAAAAAATGTAAAAAAACGAATTTATCATTTTAAAAAATGTAGAAAAAATTCCAAAAAAGACATTAACTTTTCAAAAAAAAAATTGATTTTGACACTGTGTTATTTTTTTCAATTTTTTCCAATTAAGTCACTATGTTTTCAATTTTGACACCCGGGTGCCACGTCAGCATGCCACGTCATCGTCGCATCATCAAAGACTGACACATCATCATGCCACGTCAGCTGACTACCGGGTTGACCGGTCAAATGGTCAAAATTGAAACCAAATTGAAAACATAGTGACTTAATTGAAAAAAATTGAAAACTTAGTGACTTATTTGAAAAAAAATAACACAGTGTCAAAATCGAATTTTTTTGAAAAGTTAGTGTCTTTTATAAAATTTGCCCTATTTTATAATGAAACCGAATAGATATTCTTCGAAGATGGACATAGCTTATCAAAATTAACAGGATCGGAACATGTATTATCATATTAACGATTTTTAGTTACCAACTATAATTTTATTTTACTTTTGTATTTATACTATTAGGAAATCCATGCAATGTGATGGGCAACGAATACTCTTTGTATGATGAATACTTTTACTTGGCAAAAAGTTTAAAAAAGGTTGCGATCTAATTACACTTGTATCTTTGGTTAAATTAAGAAGTACATTGATGTTTTAAGTTAAAAATAAAATTACGTTGTTCTGAGTTGAAAATAAAAATACTTTGCAGATTTTGGTTAATTTTAAGAGTACATTATTGTTTTCCTCGGTTTAGAATAAATATTCGTTGTAGGGCTGATTTAGTTTGATTTAAAAATACATGTACATGGTTATTTTAGGTTAAAATAAAAGTTTGTCGTTTTCAGTTAAAAACTAAAATGCATAGCTATTTTAGGTAAAAATTTTATTTAATTGCTTTGTGTTTTTAGTCTGATTAAAATCGATTCCAGTTCGGCCTCAGCCTGATCATGAGCTCATTTCTTTCGGAATAGTTACGGTATGGATAATCGCTTTTTTGAAGTTTCTAATTTTGATTTAACAAATTAAACTATACATAATTAGTTTTTGAAAATAGAGTATACAACAATTAATCTAAATGTTTTATAATAAAAAGTACGGGTGCCATGCAAGTTTCTCGAGGGGGTAGGGGTGAATAGTTTCATTTCCAAGAGTAGTTCGTTTTTGACAACTAGTTTTTTTCAAACTGTGAATGGTTGTATTTCGACAAATAGTTCCTTTTGAAAAAAAATTGTATTACAAAGAAATGTAGTACATCAATGAAAGTTTCATTTTGATTGTCCGAAAAAAGATTATGATTCAATATGCATAATAATTTTCTATATTTTAGAATAAGATCCCTTTTTAATCAATTGTTTCGTGAAAAACCGTCAAGGTCAAGGAATTTGGTTACCAGGATGTATACATTGGTTTTTTCTTATTCGTAATAGTATTTTGATATGGATGAAGAACTTAGCTTTGACAGTTGCAAAATTTTCCTTTTGAGGTTGAACAAAAGACATGGTACATGATTGATGATACGTTTGTCTAAAAACAAGTTTGAACTCCATTGATAATCATTTAAATTTCATTATACTAAAAAGACACAGTGACATTAAAATCACTAACAAAATCTAAGATAGTTTTGCAAATAAAGACACTATAAGCAAGCCTAAGGAATTGATCATCAATGCTAGACTCCTAATAAAACATATATCAAAGAGAGAAACTTTATCACATTGGCAAATGATAATTAACTTGGAAATGTTGCAAAATCCATAAGGACGAAAAGAATGTACCGAAGACCATATAGGATGATCACTAATTAAACAGAATAGATATTCTTCGAAGATGGACATAACTTATCAAAATTAACAGGATCGGAACATGTATTATCATATTAACGACTTTTAGTTACCAACGATAATTTTATTTTACTTTTGTATTTATTGAAGGGTTTCTATGCAATCTATGAACACAAAATATTCCTAAGGTTCACATGCAACCCTAAAAAGATCTATGTTTTCTTCTATGAAGATTAGAACTAAAAACCTAAAGGATACAATTCAATTCTAATGAAGAATTAGGAAAGCCAACCTTTGATCTTATGATCCTTCAAGCAAGCAGCAAAAGAATCCTGCCTCAAATGCAAGTCACACCCAAGTTATGGAAGAATCAGTCCAGCAGAGTAATTCCAGAGAGAGGGAGGCGTGGGATTTAGGGCATCCAGGGGGTTCCTTATATAGCCTCCTAGGGTTACACCTGAAACCCTAGAAAGCCTCCAAGTGGACAGGGCTTTTGGACACTTGGACCAGACTCCCCAAAACCCTAATAGGGTTTCGCCAAAACCCTGGAGGCTCCTCCAGGGTGGCGCCAACTTTGCCCCAGGTTTTTACCTGGCCAGTTATTCAACTATTGAATAAATGCCAAACCAGTCCCTGCACCTTTTAATTAATTAATTTAATCACTGAATTAAATCCAATTAATTCTAGATTAAATCTTAATTAATTATTATAGTTTCTAATTAATATATTAACACTTAAATATATTAATAAACCATATATATATTTTCTATTGATTTATTATACAATTAATAAATCAACTATTCTCTCTACTGAATTATATATCTATCCTCCATCTATGAGGGCAACCCAAATGGACTTTGCTTTTATTCATAAGATAAATACAATTATAAGGCACCCGACTCATTTCAGTTATTTCCTCATCGGTACTCGGACTTTGAGTCTTACTTAATTTAGTATTACTTTGGATTGGTAACTCTCCCTTTTTGGAAATTTTCCATGTTAAATCTCTTTAACACCTTTTCTAAATATGTACACTGGCTTAAACCTATCAATTTTCTCTTTCTATCTCTAAGTATTCTTATCCCGAGAATATAAGCCGCTTCCCCTAGGTCTTTCATGGCGAAACACTTCCCGAGCCAAGCCTTAACATTTTGCAAGGTCGAAATGTCGTTTCCCATGAGCAGTATGTCATCAACATACAGCACCAGGAAAGTGACTATACTCCCACTAGCCTTGACATATACACAGGACTCATCTTCACTCCTAGAGAAACCAAACTCTTTGACTTTCTCATGGAAGCAAAGATTCCAGCTGCGAGATGTTTGCTTCAACCCGTAGATTGATCTTTCAAGCTTACATACTTTATCAGGGTGCTTTGTGTCTGCAAAACCTTCTAGCTGACTCATGTAAACATCTTCAGTCATTTTCCCGTTAAGGAAGGCAGTTTTGATATCCATCTGCGAGATTTCATAATCATGAAATGCAGCTATGGCAAGCATTATCCTGATTGACTTAATCTTTGCTACTGGTGAGAAGGTTTCATCATAGTCAACCCCCGGGGTTTGAGTGAATCCCTTCGCAACCAGCCGAGCTTTATAAGTATGCACTTTTCCATCCATGTCGGTCTTCTTTTTGAAGATCCACTTGCATCCGACTTTCTTTCGACCCGGTACATTGTCAACCAAGTTCCAAACTTGATTGTCATACATGGATTTTATCTCGCTGTCCATTGCCTCTTTTCATTTTGCAGACTCGGGGCCTGCCACTGCTTCATGGTAGTTAGCTGGCTCATCCAAATTAGTCAATGTACGATCACTGACTAACGTGTGTCCGTCCGAAGTAATATGGAAACCATAGAAATCGGGCGGCATGCTAACTCTACCTGAACGCCTAAGGGGCAACGAAATGTCGGTGGGTCCAACAGGAACTTCTTCCTCATGTTGGTTGCTAGTTTCTTCCAAGGTTGTTTCATCGGGCGTCTCTTGAATTTCTTCGAGATCGATCGTACTCCCACTGTCCTCTTTGGATATGAGTTCTCTCTCGAAAGAACCCCCGTCTTGCTACAAAGACCACGTCCTCGCTCGATCTGTAGAACAAGTATCCAAAAGACTGTTTCGGGTATCCGATGAAGTAACACCTCTCACTTCTTTCTGAAAGCTTATCTGAAGTATCTCGTCTCACGAATGCTTCACAGCCCCAGACTTTGATGTGTGCCAACGAGGGAACTTTCCCTGTCCACATCTCGTGCGGTGTTTTCGCAACCTTCTTGGTTGGGACAAGATTCAGGATATGGGCGGCAGTCTCTAAGGCATACCCCCAGAAATGGATTGGAAGTGAGGCTCTACTCATCATGGAACGAACCGTGTCCAACAAGGTTCGGTTTTGCCTCTCAGCAACACCATTCAGCTGAGGTGTTCTTAGAGGCGACAACTGTGAAACAATTCCACATTCCTTGAGGTAATCGAGAAACTCGATACTAAGATACTCACCGCCTCTGTCGGATCTAAGCATCTTTATCTTTCTGTCCAATTGATTTTCCGCTTCATTCTTAAACTCTTTGAACTTTTCAAAGGTATCCGACTTATTCTTGATTATGTAGATATACCCATATCTATTAAAATCGTCGGTAAAGGTCACATAGAACCGCGTGCCATCTTTAGTGGTTGTTCTGAATGGACCACACACATTTGTGTGTATGACATCCAACAGACCTTCACCACTTTCAAATGAACCTTTGAATGGTGATTTTGTCATCTTGCCAAGTAAGCAAGATTCGCATACATCATCCGACCCGAGGTCGAATGATTCCAACACTCCATGCTTTTGGAGTTGGGCGATGCGTTTCTTGTTTATATGGCCAAGGCAACAATGCCACAGACATGCCTTTTCTATACCGCTTGAAGCATCAATAGCTAATACATTTTTACCATAATTATCAACACACATAATAGATTCATACACTCCATCACAAGGCATAGCATTAAATATGAAAACATTATTTTTGAAAACTGAAATTGAACCATTTAATTTATTAAACTCGTAATAAAAGACTTGTTTAAACAATGCATGAAATGAAATTATGTTCTTTGCCATATCAGGCGCATAGCAACAATTATGTAAATCTAATCTTACTCCACTACTCAGCATCAGTCCATAAACACCGATCTTGGTAACAGGTGACGTTCGCCTATTGCCCATGACCAGGTTCAGTCTGCCAAGCTCTAGCTCCCTACTTTCCTCTAGGCCCTGCAAATCAGAACAGGTATGAAAACCACATCTTGTATCAAGGACCCATGAACGGGAAAAATATGAGTTATTAGATATAGAATACGTACCTGCCTATGAAGGTTTCACTTGACCGTCCTTGACGTCTTGCAGATATGTTGGGCAGCTCCTCTTCCAATGACCATTCTGCTTGCAGTAAAAGCAGTTGGCCTCTTTGGGATTCCGAACATGTGGAATTCTGAAAGACTTACCTTTCGGGGCACCACTAGATGACCCGACGTGAGTCTTTTCCCTCCAGTTCTGCTTAGGAGGGCCTTTCCGTTTCTTTCCCTTTCCAGAGCCAATAGCCAGGACAGGCGGGATGACAGGGAGCACAGCCTTTCCCTTCATCCCGTCCTCAGCCGTACAAAGCATGCGGTGTAACTCAGCTAGATTTTCCTGGTTGTTGTACAAATGATACGCCAGTGTGAACTGGTCATAAGAACTGGGCAAGGAGTTTAGCACTATGTCAACTGCTAAATCCTCATGGACAGGCATCTACAGCTTTCTAAGCCTTTCCACATAACCATGCATCCTCTACACATGTGCACAGATGGACTCGCCCTCCTTGGGCTTGCTGTTAGTGAAAGCTTTTACAACCTCACGCCTTTCGATGCGCTCTTGCTTGCGGAACCTTTCCGCGAGGTCTTTGTGCATCTCGTATGGCCAATAGTCCTCATAGATACGCTGCAATTCAGGGTTCATAGTAGCGATCATGATGCAAGCCACTTTGGTTGCATCATCAGAATGTTTAGTGTACGCAACGATTTCCTCGGGAGTGGCGGTTTTAGTGTCCAAATCAACAAGCTCGGTTTCCAGAACATACTCTTTATGTTCAAACCTTAAAGCCATTTTGATGTTGCGGATCCAGTCATTATAGTTGGTGCCGTCCAACGTCACCTTTGAGCATAATGACAGAATCAAGGTGACATTACTGGGGTTTGAGTGGGGAACGGATTGGTCAGAAGAAATCTGAACAAGAAGAAGGTAGTTTTAATTAGATATGATAATAATAATAATCCTCATATTCACCCAAGAATAAATATAAGGCTAGGATCCTACAATAACAATCTACAATACCGAAAAGGGATGCCGTAATCAATATTGTAAATTTTATAAGGTAGGCGAATGACGATTCAGCCAATTCCACCACGGAAACATAATCATATTATAATGGAATTCCTAGTTTCTTTGAGATTTACCGAACTGTTCGATAGCATGTTTTAATCTCGGGAATGCCCCGCTGTTTGTGACTGGGATACCGAGGATCATAAACCGGGTGTGAATAACCATGCAAATTGCTTGGTACTCTTGAAGCCAATTGTCATCTCAAATTAACGTGCCGGTTATCCACACACGCTCCGTTAACAATGAAAAAATCAAGAAACCCATTGCGACTCTTTGCGGACCCCAGTTGGCGTGCCGGTAAACCACACACGCTCCACCAACGTTCCACAAAGTGCAATGTGCAATTTCATGGATTAGCACCAATTCACATTTTTAACCTAAAGTAACTAGATTGGGGTTTGTTTTAAGGTTCTAGTACTTTCAATTATAGCATTATACTTTTAAGAGGCTTAGCGGTTCTATCATACCCGTTCGGCTAACGACACTCGACTGACCAGGAGAGCGGTGGGTAAGAGTAGATACCCATTAGACTAACATTTTATAGTCAGTCGCCTTATACCCTCTTTATAGGACAGTTTTGTGAATGAGGCCTACTAACGGTAGACTAACCAATTTTTCTTATATATATTAAATTAACTTTTAATCATAAATATATATAAGATATATTTTAATCTCATTAAAATATTTTAGAATTAATTTTATCTTAATTTTCGCAAATTTTAACTAATTTTTTGAAAATTTTAATTAATTCTTTAAACCGATTTGGTCTTTTAATTAATCAATTAATTAAATTAATTAAATCTAGGTTACAGATTACCAAATTAATCAAATTAATTTATCTGTATTGGTCCTTATGATTCTCGAAATTTACAGGCCAAACAAGAAGGGTTCAAGTTATTTCAATTGATCTTATTACCAAAAATAACAACACACAATTATGACAAGCAAATCAAGCAATCTAAGGGGACCATTAGGGCACGGCGGCTAGGGTTAGGAAACCCTAGCCAAGCCGTCGACAATCAAGTCTCCCAAGAAGGTATTTTCGCAAAATACCTTGAGGCAAGAACAGATCTCATGCAGTTCAAATCAATTCACAAGAAAACAGCCTAAGCTCTGATACCACTGAAGGGTTTCTATGCAATCTATAAACATAAAATATTCCTAAGGTTCACATGCAACCCTAATAAGATCTATGTTTTCTTCTATGAAGATTAGAACTAAAAACCTAAAGGATACAATTCAATTCTAAAGAAGAATTAGGAAAACCAACCTTTGATCTTATGATCCTTCAAGCAAGCAGCAAAAGAATCCTGCCTCAAATGCAAGTCACACCCAAGTGATGGAAGAATCAGTCCAGCAGAGTAATTCCAGAGAGAGGGAGGCGTGAGATTTAGGGCATCCAGGGGTTCCTTATATAGCCTCCTAGGGTTACACCTGAAACCCTAGAAAGCCTCCAAGTGGACAAGGCTTTTGGACACTTGGACCAGACTCCCTAAAACCCTAATAGGGTTTTGCCAAAACCCTAATAGGGTTTTGCCAAAACCCTGGAGGCTCCTCCAGGGTGGCGCCAACTTTGCCCCAGGTTTTTACCTGGCCAGTTATGTTGGATTAGGTGTCTAAGCCATGACTAATAATTAGTATTTACCTAATTAACAGTAGCATAGTCCATTTGGGTTGCCCTCATGGCTGGAGGTTTGTTGGAAAGTTAAGTAGAGAGAAAGGGTTGATTTATTATGTGACTAATAAATCAAGATATTGTTTGTTAATATATTATGAAGATAATATATTAATTAGAAATAATATTAATTGGTTAATAATTAATCAGAAATTAATTGGATTAATTTCTGTGGCATTAATTAGATTAATCAGGAGGTCAGGGATTAAAGTCGTACAAATTCAATAATTGAATTGAGGCGCGCGGTGCGCAAATGACTTGGCCGCGGCGCGCGTACAGATAATCCGAAAAATGGGCTGCGGCTAGGGTTTCTAGCTTTGCCACCTGGTTCCCTATAAATAGGGAACCCTAGACCTCATTATCAGTCGCTCATTCTATTATTTTCTCTCTGGAATTTCGATCCATAATCCTCTCGGCTTGGGTGTGATCTCATTTGAGGCAGGATATTTTTGCTGCTCAGCTTCCAGAAAATTCTAAAAGGTTGGTTTTTCTAATTTTATTCTTTTAGTTAATTTTCTTATGGCCTTTAGGTTTTTTGTTATATGTTCAATTAGAAGAAAACATAGATCCTTATAGGTTGCATGTGAACTTAGATTATTTAGTTCATGGTTTGCAGAAAACCTTTCAGTGGTATCAGAGCCTGTCTTGTTTTCTTGTTGAATTGATATAACTGCTTTAGGATTTAAAGCTTATAAACCCTTATATATATATGTGGATCGATTTCTAGGATTAGGGTTTTGGAAACCCTAATCCCCCCTCCCCCCTTGTTAATTTCGAAATCTGGCATTAGGGTTTTAGGAGGTTTTCTATTTTTGGTAACTTTATTTGTTAATTAAATGGATAACCTTAAACATTTTCCTTGAAATCGAAAATTAGGGGTTTAAGGATAGGTTTTAATTAATTTGGATAAACCTATCTTCATTTGAATTAATTTAATTAATTGTTAATTAAAAGATAATTCAAAAGGGATTTTTTTAAATTGTCGAAAATTAATAGAAAAATCCAGAAAAATATTTTAAAATGTTTTAAATATTTAGATTTAATTAATTTAATTAATTGGTAATTAAAATTGATTAAATCGAATTTAAGGTTTAATTTAATTCAAAATTTAATTGTTAAATTTGGTAAAATTAAAAGATAAACCTTGAATATTTTAAAGGGTTTTAAAATACATCTTATATATGTTATTAATTGTTAATACTATATGTATAAGATAAAATTGGTCAGTCAATTCAATAGTAGGCCTCATTCACGAAGCTGGTCTATAAAGTGGGTATAAGGAGGCTGCCTATAAATGGCAGTCTAATGGGTGAACACTCTCGCCCACCGGTCGCCTGATCAGTGGAGGGTCGTTAGCCGAACAGTTTTGATAAGACCACTTAATCATTAAAAGTATAATGATCAAAGTACTAGAACCTTTGCACAAAATCCCAATCTAGTTACTTTAGAAAAAATGTGAATTTGATGCTACCCCATGAAATTGCACATTGCACTTTATGAAACGTTGGTGGAGCGTGTGTGGTTTACCGGCACACCAATGGGGGTTCATAAAGAGTGGCAATGGGTGTCTCGGGTGTTATCATTGTTGATGGAGCATGTGTGGTTAACCGGCACATCAATTTGAGATGATAATGGACCCCGAGAGTACCAAGCTAATTTGCATGGTTATTCACACCCGGTTTGTGATCCTCGGTATCCCAGTCACAAACGGTGGGGCATTTCCGAGATTTAACATGCTATTGAACAGTTCAATAAATCTCAAAAGAAACTAGGAATTCCATTTATAATAAGATTATTTTTCCGCGGTGGAATTGGCTGAATCGTCATTCGCCTACCTTTATAAAATTTGCTTATAGATTATGGCATCCATCTTCTATGTTGCAAATTGTTATAGTTGGATCCTAGCCTTATTTTATATTGGGTTTTTATAAGGACCGACAAGTATCTAATTAAACTTACCTTCTTTCTTTTTTTATAGATGTCTTCTGCTGATCAATTCGCTCCCCACTCAAACTCTAATGTTCCCTCTATCCTCTCATTATGTTCCAAGGTTCAATTGAACGGGACAAACTACAATGACTGGATTAGAAATATCAAGATGGCTCTGAGGTACGAGAACAAGGAGTATGTCCTCGAGACCGAGCTTGTCGATATTGACCCTGAAATTGCTACTCCCGAGGAGATTGCCTCGTACCAAAAACATTCTGATGATGCGACCAAAGTGGCCTGCAATATGATCGCCACAATGAACCCCGAATTGCAGAGGATATACGAAGACTACTGGCCCTTTGAGATGCACAAGGAGCTTGCGGAAAAGTTCCGCAAGCAAGAGCGCATCGAAAGGTGCGAGGTGGTCAAGGACTTCACGAATAGCAAACCTAAAGATGGAGAGTCCATATGCACTCATGTGCAAAGAATGCAAGGTTACGTGGAGCGGCTTAGAAAGCTTGCGATGCCTGTACCGGAGGAGTTGGCCGTTGACATAGTGCTTAACTCCTTACCGAGTTCTTATGACCAGTTCAGGCTGGCTTATCATTTGAACAACAATCAGGCTAATATGACTGAGTTGCATCGTATGCTTCGAGTAGCTGAGGACGGGATGAAGGGTAAAAGTGTACCCTCGGTTAATCAGCCCGTCCTAGCCATTGGAAGTGGCAAAGGAAATTAAAGAAAAGGAAGGGCCCTCCTAAGCAAAATTGGAGGGAAAAGGTTCAGGTCGGGTCATCCAGTAATGGCTCGAGAACCAAGACTTCCCACATTCCTTGTGTGGCCAACCCCGATGAAGCCAACTGTTTCTACTGCAAAGAGAAGGGCCATTGGAAGAGAAGCTGCCCCAAATACTTGCAGGATGTCAAGGATGGGAAAGTAAAGCCATCGACAGCAGGTATATACACTATCTCTAAAAACTCACCATCTTCTAATTCTTGGGTCCTTGATACAGGATGTGGTTTTCACATTTGTTCTGATCTGCAGGGCCTAAAGGAAAGCAGGGAGGTGGAGCACGGTAGACTAAACTTGTTCATGTGCAATAGGAGATCGTCCCCTGTTACCAAGATCGGCGTTTATAGTTTAGTGCTTAGTAGTGATGTTAGTATAGAGTTATTTAATTGTTGCTATTCGCCAGAAATGGCAAGAAACATTATTTCATTTCACACATTGTTCAGACAAGGATTTCAATTTTCTTTTGATAATAAAATTGGCTCGATTTCTGTTTTCAAAAATGGTATTTTGATTTTTACTGCTTATCCTTGTGATGGTGTGTATGAAACTGTTGAATGTGTTGACAATTTAGGACATAGTGTAAATTATATTGATTCTACTAGTGGTGTAGAAAAGGCATGTCTGTGGCATAGTCGGCTCGGGCACATCAGCAAGAAACGCATCGCCCAGCTCCAAAAGGATGGAGTGTTGGAATCATTCGACCTCAGATCGGATGATGTATGCGAATCTTATCTGTTGGGCAAGATGACTAAATCACCTTTCAAAGGATCTTTTGAAAGAGGTGAGGGTCTGCTGGATATCATTCACACAGATGTGTGTGGTCCATTCAGATCAACCACAAAGGATGGCACGCGGTTCTACGTGACCTTTACCGACGATTTTAGTAGATACGGTTATATCTACTTGATCAAGCACAAGTCGGACACCTTTGAAAAGTTCAAAGAGTTTAAGAACGAGGTAGAGAATCAATTAGGCAGGAAGATAAAGATGCTCAGGTCCGAGCGGAGAGTATCTAAGTATCGAGTTCCTAGACTATCTAAAGGAATGCGGAATAGTTTCGCAGTTGACACCTCCCAGGACACCACAGTTGAACGGTGTTGCAGAGAGGCGTAACCGAACCCTGTTGGACATGGTTCGTTCCATGATGAGTCGAGCTTCACTTCCCATTCACTTCTGGGGGTATGCCTTAGAGACTACCGCCTATATCCTCAATCTTGTCCCAACTAAGAAGGTTGCTAAAACACCTCATGAGATGTGGACGGGGAAAGTCCCCTCGTTAGCACACATCAAGGTCTGGGGTTGTGAGGCTTTCGTTAGACGAGAGACTCAAGACAAACTCGCAGAAAGAAGCGAAAGGTGTTTCTTCCTTGGTTATCCTAAACAGTCCTTTGGATATCTATTCTACAGACCGAGCGAGGACGTGGTCTTTGTAGCTAGACGAGCGGTCTTTCGAGAGAGAGAGCTCATATTCAAAGAGGACAGTGGGAGTACCATTGATCTGGAAGAAATTCAAGAGTCATCAGATGACGCAACCTTAGGAGAAACTAGCAACCAACATGAGGAAGAAGTTCCTGTTGGTCCGACAGATGTATCCTTACCTCTTAGGCGTTCTGGTAGGGTTAGCATGCCACCCGAGTTTTATGGGTTCCATATAACTTCGGATGGGGACACGTTTGTCAGTGATAGGACACTGATAAATTTGGATGAACCAGCTAACTACCAGGAAGCAGTGGCGGGCCCTGAGTCTGCCAAGTGGAAAGAGGCCATGGATAGCGAGATCAAGTCCATGTATGACAATCAAGTTTGGAACTTGGTTGACAACGTACCGGGTTGAAAGACAGTCGGGTGCAAATGGATCTTCAAGAAGAAGACCGACATGGACGGAAAGGTACACACTTTCAAGGCAAGACTGGTTGCGAAGGGCTTTACTCAAACCCCAGGGGTTGACTATGACGAGACCTTCTCACCAGTAGCCAAGATAAAGTCTATTAGGATTATGCTGGCCATAGCTGCATTTCATGACTATGAAATTTGGCAGATGGACGTCAAAACCGCCTTCCTTAATGGAAAGTTGACTGAGGATGTCTACATGAATCAGCCAGAGGGTTTTGTCGATGCAAAGTATCCTAATAAGGTGTGTAAGCTTGAGAGATCAATATACGGATTGAAGCAAGCTTCTCGCAGCTGGAATCTTTGTTTCCATGAGAAAGTCAAAGAGTTTGGTTTCTCTAGGAGCGAGGATGAGTCCTGCGTATATGTCAAGGCTAGTGGGAGTATAGTCACCTTTCTGGTGCTGTATGTCGATGACATACTGCTCATGGGAAACGATATTCCAACCTTGCAAGATGTCAAGGCTTGGCTTGGGAAATGTTTCGCCATGAAGGACCTAGGAGAGGCTGCCTATATTCTCGGGATAAGAATATTGAGAGATAGGGAGAAGAGACTAATTGGACTTAGTCAGGGTACATACTTGGAAAAGGTACTGAAAATGTTTAGTATGGAAAATTCCAAGAAGGGAGAGCTGCCTATCCAAAGTAATGCAAAATTGAGTAAGACTCAAAGTCCGAGTACAGAAGAAGAAATAGCTGAAATGAGTCGGGTACCTTACGCTTCAGCTGTAGGATCGATCATGTACGCTATGACGTGTACTCGCCCTGACGTGGCCTTTGCTTTAAGCATGGTCAGTCGGTACCAGGGCAACCCTGGAAGGGCGCATTGGATAGCTGTAAAGAATATACTCAAGTAACTGCGAAGGACAAAGGACATGGTGTTAGTCCTTGGAGGCAGTGATACATTGAGAGTTGAAGGATATACGGATGCCAGTTTTCAGACGGATAGAGACAGTGGTCGGTCTCAGTCTGGCTGGGTATTCCTTCTGAACGGAGGAGCAGTAACTTGGAAAAGTTCCAAGCAAGATACGGTGGCTGATTCTACTTGTGAATCAGAGTATATAGCAGCAAGTGAAGCGTCAAAGGAAGCGGCTTGGCTGAAGAACTTCATCGGTGACCTTGGAGTAGTCCCGAGTATTCAGGAGCCCGTGGAACTGTTCTGCGATAACGAAGGTGCGGTCGCCTTGACAAAGGAACCGCGAGACCATGGAAAGTCCAGACATATCGACAGAAAGTACCACTACATAAGGCATAAGGTAGAAGAAGGTCACCTCGTGGTAAAGAGGGTATCATCGGAAGATAATCCTGCAGATCCCTTGACAAAGGCTCTGAGTAGGATTAAGCATAATCAGCATGCTAGGAGCATTGAATTAAGAGATGATATAAAGTTTATGTAAATTAGATAGGTTTCGAAACTTGTAACAATGTATTGTATTTGACTCTTGTGATTTAATAATAGAGATTTATTAATGAGTAATGGTTTACTACTTTTGTCAATACTTTATCATTGTGTTTTATTTTGCATGTTTTACTTCCTGGATAATTGGATTATTCAAATATCCACAGACGATTACACTTTTGGGAGTAAGTGTGAAGTAAGACTGACATAAATTAGTAATGGATTGTCTAAGGAGTTAGACATTGCAATTGGATTGCTGCACCATTCGTGAGTACTTGGAAATGGAGATTTGAGTATTGGATAAACCCGCGCTCAATGGATTGCTTCATGGATTTCATCACGAGCAATATTGAGACGATAATATCTTTTGATCTTTAAGCTAAGACATATGAGTTATGATTTACTAGACGGTTGTTCATTGATAATACGAAAACGCATCGGTAACTCGGTGTTATAAAACGTATTGTTGTGAGTGATTTGTCTGATAAAAGACATAAGTATATGAGTCGAAGTTTATTCGTCCCTTGACCCTAACGGGGAACAGATATCTGTAGGCCTCTCGATGAATTTGAAGTTGACTAAAATGGTTGGCCAACTGGGACTAAATTGGTAGTCTAAGAGTCATATGCAAATCGAAAATCGAGGAACAGTGAATCAGACCGGGATTGACTTTAATCCATGTCTTGAGTCTGAAAATATCTTGTTGGACGGAGGATCATCTGATCACTTATCTATGGACAGAACTGATTAGATCAGAGTTTGGCAGTGGTTTCTAGGAAGCTAAAACTGCTGGTTAATTAGAGGTTAAATTGGTAATTATAGTCATAGACTTATCCAAGTGGGAGACTATTGGATTAGGTGTGTAACACCCGGCTTTTTAAACAAAAACACCCCTGAAAAATTTTTCATTTATAACACGGTTTTAATACATAAAACCATAACAAGGGGTATATTTTAATAAAAACGGGTACAAGTGTATCAAGGAGAGTATAAATACCGTAGTCTCCTTTAAAGCCGGGCTGCTACTACAGCATCTAAGAGTCCTACTTCACGAGTCACGGACTCTATCTTGTCCCCTACCAGTATCATGCTAACCTGCAGGGACAGTAACAAACGGTATGAGCTACAAAGCTCAGTGAGTAATCAATTCTACAATAACACGTATTAAATACACTCATGTATTTATCTGGATATCTAATCCAAATTCCTAGCCTTACTGGCTGATCGAATATATCTTTAGGATTTCACATCCTAAATTATAGTCTTACAGACTATATCATGATAACCTGCAATTATCAAACCAAGTCAGTTATTTACACAATTAACTATACACAACTATTTCTGTCCCATCTCTCTCAGTCATATCGGACTGCACCGTATATCATGGCTAACAGCCGCACCCTGTGTCATAGCTATATAAGCTGCATCAAAACATTATCAATGTACAATTCATAGCCCGCAGGCCGCACCAGCTGGGTTTAACAACCCGATATCATGGCCAAAAAGGCCGCATCATGTACCTGTAACAAAAGCATAGCCCAAAGGCCGCATCGGAGACATAGCCCGAAGGCCGCACCGGTTAGATATGGCTCACGGGTTAGCCCGCTGTTGCCGTGGCTCACAGGAAGATCCCGCTGTTGCCTAGACTCACGGGTTAGCCCGCTGTTGTCTATATAAGTTTGGCTCATCAAAGTAAACCATGGCTCACGGGTTAACCCGCTGTTGCCTAGACTCACGGGTTAGCCCGCTGTTGTCTATATATTGGTTTGACTTATCAGAATAAATTATGGCTCACAGGAAAATCCCGCTGTTGCCTAGACTCACGGCTGGTTCCGGTCTTGTCTATATAAGTTTTATTGACTCACGGCTGGTTCCGGTCTTGTCATTTTATTTTATTGACTCACAGCTCCGTTCTTGTCTATTATAGACTCACGGCTTATCTGGTATTGTCGTATCATAGTGTATAAATACATGTATTGACTCACAGCTCCGTTCTTGTCATCGCAATGACTCACGGCTTATCTGGTATTGTCTTTTACATATATTTTTACACTTGTCATTTTCGTCCCTCGAAGTCGTTTCAACCTGTAACAATACAATCATCATATATCACATATGATATCAGTGAGATTACTCACCTGGATACTAGCTGCGTCAAGTTTCTAGTTGTTTCTTGTCTTCCGATACGATCCGTAGAATTTTGTCCCACACCTATAATATAATCATTTTCAACATGATTATCGGTTAATACCCATTGCAAGTAACTCTAATACACTAGAGTTCAATAAAACATTGTTACAAACAATGTCCAATTAATAAACTTCCAGTTTACTATCTTTATGTGAATTTTACTATTCACCGGGACACTCGGATCGGTCTACAGTGCCCCCGAGGGGTCGGAAACTCAATCTAAAAATTTTCCAAAACTTTTCAGACCATAACGGTCCTATGTTTCAAATTTGGGCTTAATCGGACAAGCAACGCAAAATATAGCGTTTCAAAGTTCCTGCCCAGGGCCTGTCCACAGGCGCACTGCGCCCAGAAGGAGGCGCACCGCGCCCAGCGCCTGTGCAGGTTCCTGTCCAGTCGCGATTTTCACTGTAGCATGCAGTTTTCTTATCTTAAGTGATTATTTTCGTTCTTAATCACTTGGGGTTTGTTCCTAGGCTAAAACCTTACATTTTGACAATGTTTTTAACCATCAAAACACCCTCAATCATCCAAACTAAGAATTAGGGTTCTTAGTTTTAACAACCCCAATTCTTCAATTTTATCTTTTATAGCATCTTACTTTCATTATATTGAATTAAGCCTTTGTTTAAGTGAAGAAATCATACACAAACACTCCAAACTTCACTGGAATTGCAGTGTTTTCGAGTTCTACATCACTCACCAATAACAACTAGTCAAGGGCTTGGAAACTTACCTCAAATTCTTCCAATTATGCCCTTTTAAGCCAAGGATCACAATCCAAGCTTCAAACCTTCAAGAAGTCTTCCAATTTCTGCAGAATCGCACCTGCAATTGCTTCTCCCGTTGCTGCACATTTGGTTGGTCAATGAGAGAGTCAAACTCTCTATTTATACCAAAATTTCTTACAATTTGGTCCCTAAGTTCATTTTCTTGAACTTTGACCACAACAATCAAGTTTTATTACAATAAAACTTCCATTTCTTACATTTTGGCCACAACCAACAATATTTTTACTTAATTGGTCGTTGACTTGGTCAAATGACCAAAATACCCTTTTTCGGTAAAACGACCAAAAATCAGTTTTTATAACATTTTAAGTCCAAAACTTAAAATATTATTTCAAACCAAATACTTTTCTGTCCAAAAGACCATTTTACCCTTACATGGTAAAATGACCAATTTACCCTTTTATTATAATTATATAATAAAGTATCTTGGCGTTACAAATTCTCCCCTCCTTCAAAAGATTTCGTCCCCGAAATCATACTATCACGCGAGGGTATTTCTTTCTCGTTACAATTTCGGTTTCTCATATCATATGGAAACCTTCATGGTTTTTGCTACAGCTCTTTAACCATACTAAACTTCGTATCTCGTGGTTATATCACCACGCGCATATCACTCATCCGGTTGTCCCGGGCACTATAATCACTTATCCTCCTCATTTCAACATGAGGAATTCTTTAGTATTTATCAATCTATGTTCTCAGAACCCTGAGACCCATAGAAAACTTTACAATCATCTTGAAGTTCATCAAGGATATTCGATCAATACATCGCAATTCTTGCGTTTGGGATATACGGAAAAGTCCAATCAACAAGGACTCAACTTCCCTTTCTGTCCCACATCAATCTCTAGTCCTTCCGGAAGGTCACTTTGAGTTCCACTATCTTCCCTTACTTGGGGTTTAAATGGCTTTACTCAACAATCCACATACTACTCTTGTCGATCTTGGTCTATTTCTAAGCTTCCTCGACCTTGCCAAATCTTTTCTTCTGTTTGAGATACAATCTCAGGTTTAGTCAACAGCTTCTCATCAACTCCTGTCTAGCAAATCGGCGTGCAACACGGTAGTCTAAAAATACTTCCTACGAGTCAATAAAATACTAGTATAATACCTATACTAATCTTACAACTTCTATCAAGGATAGACGGTCGTCTAGTTTTCCGCTAGGGTCTGTTATGCAAATTTCGGGCATAACTCCTAAGGTCTGCATCATTTTCTCACCTCGTCAATCCATCTGCGATCCGCACACAGTACTTACTAGTACTTTTGAACTAATTATTCTTGAAATTTATGCCAAATTCAAAGAATAATTCTATTATCCCTGTTCGATACAATTCGTACCGATAACTTTCGTCGACAATTTTCTTTTTTTTTTTTTTTTATGTAGTTTTTCACTACTTTTCCACTCTTAATTCCTTCTTAGCCAGTATAAATCTATACTGATTTCATCAAGCAAACTGCAATTCACCCACATGGTGTCATACCCATACGGTACTTGCAAAGACTTTACTACAAAGTCTATGATATTTTTCGTCCCATTTCTTCTTTGGGACCGACAGTCCGCATACTTCTAATGATTTGACTGTAGTTACACACAAGTCAAACATTTTTCACATGTCTTTCTTCAGCCCCGGCCACCAACACATAGGTTTTATCGACCTATACAGTTTGGTATTGCCCCGGGTATGCTGCATATCTGATACAAAATACATCTTTTCAAGATGAATTTTTTTATATTCGTTTGACTTTGGAATTCACATTTACAACCGCCAAGGGTGTTAAATCACTGTGATATTCCAATTAACTTCCGCTACTTTTCAATCATTTATTCACTTTTCACGTTTCCAGACTTGCACACATCTTTCTGTGCTACCCGAATCAACTCAGGTAATCAATTTGCCACGTTCATACACGTGGATGTAACCTACAAATGTTACTCTTTCTAATTCAAGGCATCTGTAACCACATACGCCTTTCTGAAATGGTACAAGATTTCATACTCGAAATCTCTAAGTAACCCATCTATCTTTACTATCTCATCTTCAGCTTCTTTTGATCAATCAAGTATTTCAACTTCTATGATCTTATCGCAATAAGCTTTACATCATACAAGTAGTGTTTCCAAAGCTTAAACGCCACGTTCATAATTGCTACTGCAATGTCATGCATCCACAGTCAACGTTGGATACATTTCAATGATCCAATCTATCTTCTCTACTTAGCATCATTGCTAATGTTAGAGGTTTATACAAGGTTTATTCCAAACCTTTACAACATATCTGTGGTCTTTCTACCACTCAGACTTTACACTTTTCTTGGTCAACTTTAGTCAGCTAACCAGTAATCAAGGAGCAGTTTTCTACAACTCTCCTATAATAACCCGCCAAATCCAAGGAACTACAATGTCAGTCAGATTCCTCGGGCGATTCCAGTTTATCACATCATCTATCCCACTGGATTTATTTTATCATCTTTGGCAGTATTATCATGCCCAAAGGGTTGAAACTTCTTTTAGCCAAATTTTTATACTTGGAGAATCTTACATATCACTGAACTCAGTGAAGTAACTCCAGTATCTGGTACAATGTACCTCATATTCAATCTGGTTTCAAGAATATCATATTCTCAGTAGTCAATGTACATACACATTAACTTATCTTTCTTCTTTTCAAACAGATAGGGCTCCCTCTGATGACACTTACAGTCATATGAGATCCCAATTCAAAACAATTTCTTCCAATTGTTTTACCACTCTGTCATCTCTACAGAGGCCAATCAACACAGAGCCTAGATAACAGGAACGGCTCCCAATACCAGCTTAATCATAAGCTCTTATTGCCAATCTGGCAGAAATCTTGGAAGTTCTTTTCAGAAGAATCATCCGAAAATTTATTTAAAGTAGTACACTACTATCACCACTTTATTAAGCTTGGCCCATACCACGTATGCCGACTACAACATCATTCCTTTACTAACTCTTTTCCGAGTTTAAGCAAAGAAGCTAACCAGTATTCTCAACATCTGTCATTTACCATGGATTTTCATCCGTTCATATTTCTACAATTCATGTTAGCATAATGTATTGCTAACCAATTCATAAGCACAATTGCTTCAGATTTACTGGTAGTCATCGGCTTCAGATTCATAGGGAAAATGGTCCCGTAAATCCTAGGCATACTACTTTCCAGGTGTTCAATATCCTGAACATACTTGCTATCTACTACAGCTATTTCAAATATTTCATCCAAAATCATTGATGAAAAATTCAAACAAGACACCGAGTCATCGATCCAAAGCATAGCTTCATGGATCAAATATAACATACACGAGTTATATTCAGAACGATGATATCTGCGACCGTATCAGTCTCCTCACGAGCTTCTTCCACAACTTACTGGAATGCTCATGGTACCACGGGTCCTTTTTGACCATTCGTTCCTTCTGTCTTTCCTGGGTTCATCACCCGTTACTCCACATTTCACATGTGAGTATTTCATAAAGAAGTGATCTATAGTTCCACGCTGGAACCACTTCCGTCCCATACGACAAGCTCGAGCAATCTGCTCCTATCTTCTGCAATTTCAGCATGTCAACGGTAGAGTCTCAACTCTACAATCTTCCTTAGTGCCTTTCCTGCACTGATCACTATACATAGTGACTCTGTTTTGGTCCTTTCCCTTCAAGGTTGGACCCAGTCTGTGGTAGCTTCTCCCGAAGCGTTCTGACCACATCAGCTAACATTGCTCGTCATGTGGATTTTCTGCTATTCATCTCATTGCCCCTCGTTCAATGGAGCTTTGAGAAACAGGGCTGGTTCACTTCTTAAAGCTGCACGCCCTAAATTTCTCCAAATACGATTCGCTGCTCATACTTCTTATACGTTAGAAGTCAGCAATAGTTAGGTTATATATGTTTAACAACAACTATATACACCTAACAGTTCATCATGTCTACTGTTTCAGGGTTTAAGTCCAGGAATCTACTCTATAGACACCTAGTTCACTTAAACCACGGCTCTGATACCAACTTGAAACACCCGGCTTTTTAAACAAAAACACCCCTGAAAAATTTTTCATTTATAACACGGTTTTAATACATAAAACCATAACAAGGGGTATATTTTAATAAAAACGGGTACAAGTGTATCAAGGAGAGTATAAATACCGTAGTCTCCTTTAAAGCCGGGCTGCTACTACAGCATCTAAGAGTCCTACTTCACGAGTCACGGACTCTATCTTGTCCCCTACCAGTATCATGCTAACCTGCAGGGACAGTAACAAACGGTATGAGCTACAAAGCTCAGTGAGTAATCAATTCTACAATAACACGTATTAAATACACTCATGTATTTATCTGGATATCTAATCCAAATTCCTAGCCTTACTGGCTGATCGAATATATCTTTAGGATTTCACATCCTAAATTATAGTCTTACAGACTATATCATGATAACCTGCAATTATCAAACCAAGTCAGTTATTTACACAATTAACTATACACAACTATTTCTGTCCCATCTCTCTCAGTCATATCGGACTGCACCGTATATCATGGCTAACAGCCGCACCCTGTGTCATAGCTATATAAGCTGCATCAAAACATTATCAATGTACAATTCATAGCCCGCAGGCCGCACCAGCTGGGTTTAACAACCCGATATCATGGCCAAAAAGGCCGCATCATGTACCTGTAACAAAAGCATAGCCCAAAGGCCGCATCGGAGACATAGCCCGAAGGCCGCACCGGTTAGATATGGCTCACGGGTTAGCCCGCTGTTGCCGTGGCTCACAGGAAGATCCCGCTGTTGCCTAGACTCACGGGTTAGCCCGCTGTTGTCTATATAAGTTTGGCTCATCAAAGTAAACCATGGCTCACGGGTTAACCCGCTGTTGCCTAGACTCACGGGTTAGCCCGCTGTTGTCTATATATTGGTTTGACTTATCAGAATAAATTATGGCTCACAGGAAAATCCCGCTGTTGCCTAGACTCACGGCTGGTTCCGGTCTTGTCTATATAAGTTTTATTGACTCACGGCTGGTTCCGGTCTTGTCATTTTATTTTATTGACTCACAGCTCCGTTCTTGTCTATTATAGACTCACGGCTTATCTGGTATTGTCGTATCATAGTGTATAAATACATGTATTGACTCACAGCTCCGTTCTTGTCATCGCAATGACTCACGGCTTATCTGGTATTGTCTTTTACATATATTTTTACACTTGTCATTTTCGTCCCTCGAAGTCGTTTCAACCTGTAACAATACAATCATCATATATCACATATGATATCAGTGAGATTACTCACCTGGATACTAGCTGCGTCAAGTTTCTAGTTGTTTCTTGCCTTCCGATACGATCCGTAGAATTTTGTCCCACACCTATAATATAATCATTTTCAACATGATTATCGGTTAATACCCATTGCAAGTAACTCTAATACACTAGAGTTCAATAAAACATTGTTACAAACAATGTCCAATTAATAAACTTCCAGTTTACTATCTTTATGTGAATTTTACTATTCACCGGGACACTCGGATCGGTCTACAGTGCCCCCGAGGGGTCGGAAACTCAATCTAAAAATTTTCCAAAACTTTTCAGACCATAACGGTCCTATGTTTCAAATTTGGGCTTAATCGGACAAGCAACGCAAAATATAGCGTTTCAAAGTTCCTGCCCAGGGCCTGTCCACAGGCGCACTGCGCCCAGAAGGAGGCGCACCGCGCCCAGCGCCTGTGCAGGTTCCTGTCCAGTCGCGATTTTCACTGTAGCATGCAGTTTTCTTATCTTAAGTGATTATTTTCGTTCTTAATCACTTGGGGTTTGTTCCTAGGCTAAAACCTTACATTTTGACAATGTTTTTAACCATCAAAACACCCTCAATCATCCAAACTAAGAATTAGGGTTCTTAGTTTTAACAACCCCAATTCTTCAATTTTATCTTTTATAGCATCTTACTTTCATTAGATTGAATTAAGCCTTTGTTTAAGTGAAGAAATCATACACAAACACTCCAAACTTCACTGGAATTGCAGTGTTTTCGAGTTCTACATCACTCACCAATAACAACTAGTCAAGGGCTTGGAAACTTACCTCAAATTCTTCCAATTATGCCCTTTTAAGCCAAGGATCACAATCCAAGCTTCAAACCTTCAAGAAGTCTTCCAATTTCTGCAGAATCGCACCTGCAATTGCTTCTCCCGTTGCTGCACATTTGGTTGGTCAATGAGAGAGTCAAACTCTCTATTTATACCAAAATTTCTTACAATTTGGTCCCTAAGTTCATTTTCTTGAACTTTGACCACAACAATCAAGTTTTATTACAATAAAACTTCCATTTCTTACATTTTGGCCACAACCAACAATATTTTTACTTAATTGGTCGTTGACTTGGTCAAATGACCAAAATACCCTTTTTCGGTAAAACGACCAAAAATCAGTTTTTATAACATTTTAAGTCCAAAACTTAAAATATTATTTCAAACCAAATACTTTTCTGTCCAAAAGACCATTTTACCCTTACATGGTAAAATGACCAATTTACCCTTTTATTATAATTATATAATAAAGTATCTTGGCGTTACAGGTGTCTAAGCCATGACTAATAATTAGTATTTACCTAATTAACAGTAGCATAGTCCATTTGGGTTGCCCTCATGGCTGGAGGTTTGTTGGAAAGTTAAGTAGAGAGAAAGGGTTGATTTATTATGTGACTAATAAATCAAGATATTGTTTGTTAATATATTATGAAGATAATATATTAATTAGAAATAATATTAATTGGTTAATAATTAATCAGAAATTAATTGGATTAATTTCTGTGGCATTAATTAGATTAATCAGGAGGTCAAGGATTAAAGTCGTATAAATTCAATAGTTGAATTGAGGCGCGCGTCGCGCAAATGACTTGGCCGCGGCGCGCGTACAGATAATCCGGAAAATGGGCTGCGGCTAGGGTTTCTAGCTTTGCCACTTGGTTCCTTATAAATAGGGAACCCTAGACCTCATTATCAGTCGCTCATTCTATTATTTTCTCTCTGGAATTTCGATCCATAATCATCTCGGCTTGGGTGTGATCTCATTTGAGGCAGGATATTTTTGCTGCTCAGCTTCCAGAAAATTCTAAAAGGTTGGTTTTTCTAATTTTATTCTTTTAGTTAATTTTTTTATGGCCTTTAGGTTTTTTGTTATATGTTCAATTAGAAGAAAACATAGATCCTCATAGGTTGCATGTGAACTTAGATTATTTAGTTCATGGTTTGCAGAAAACCTTTCAAGTTATTCAACTATTGAATAAATGCCAAACCAGTCCCTGCACCTTTTAATTAATTAATTTAATCACTGAATTAAATCCAATTAATTCTAGATTAAATCTTAATTAATTATTATAGTTTCTAATTAATATATTAACACTTAAATATATTAATAAACCATATATATAATTTCTATTGATTTATTATACAATTAATAAATCAACTATTCTCTCTACTGAACTATATATCTATCCTCCATCTATGAGGGCAACCCAAATGGACTTTGCTTTTATTCATAAGATAAATACAATTATAAGTCATGGCTTAGACACCTAATCCAACATTTATACTATTAGGAAATCCATGCAATGTGACGGGCAACGAATAGTCTCTGTACGATGAATACTTTTAGTCGGCAAACAGTTTCTAAAAGGTTGCGATCTAACTACACTTGTATCTTTGGTTAAGTTTAAAAGTACATTAATGTTTTAAGTTAAAAAATAAAATTATGTTGTTCTGAGTTGAAAATAAAAATACTTTACAGTTTTTGGTTAATTTTAAGAGTACATTATTGTTGTCCTCGGTTTAGAACAAATATTCGTTGTAGGGCAGATTTAGTTTGATTTAAAAATACATGTACATGGTTATTTTGGGTTAAAATAAAAGTTTGTCGTTTTCGGTTAAAAACTAAAATGCATAGCTATTTTAGGTAAAAAATTTATTTAATTGTTTTGTGTTTTTAGTCTGACTAAAATCGATTCCAGTTCAGCCTCAGCCTGATCATGAGCTCATTTCTTTCGGAATAGTTACGGTATGGGTAATCGCTTTTTTGAAGTTTCTAATTTTGATTTAACAAATTAAACTATACATATTAGTTTTTGAAAATAGAGTATACAACAATTAATCTAAATGTTTTATGATAAAGAGTACGGGTGCCATGCAAGTTTCTCGAGGGGGTAGGGGTGAATAGTTTCATTTCCAAGTATAGTTCGTTTTTGGCAACTAGTTTTTTTTAAACTGTGAATAGTTGTATTTCGACAAATAGTTCCTTTTGAAAAAAATCGTATTACAAATAAATGTAGTACATCAATGAAAGTTTCCTTTTGATTGTCCGAAAAAGATTATGATTCAATATGCATAATACTTTTCTATATTTTAGAATAATATCCCTTTTTAATCAATTGTTTCGTGAAAAACCATCAAGGTCTTTGGTTACCAGGATGTGTACATTGGTTTTTTCTTATTCGTAATAGTCTTTTTATATGGATGAAGAACTTAGCTTTGACAGTTGCAAAAGTTTCCTTTTGAGGTTGAACACAAGACATGGTACATGGTACGTTTGTCTAAAAACAAGTTTGAACTCCATTGATAATCATTTAAATTTCATTATACTAAAAAGACACAGTGACACTAAAATCACCAACAAAATCTAAGATAATTTTGCAAATAAAGACACTATAAACATGCCTAAGGAATTGATCATCAATGCTAGACTCCCAATAAGACATATATCAAAGAGAGAAACTTTATCACATTGTCAAATGATAATTAACTTTGAAATGTTGCAAAATCCATAGGGACAAGAAGCATGTACTAAAGACCATATAGGATGATCACTAATATTACAATGAACTCACCTTAATAATATTACAATGAACTCATCTTAATTTCCAGAGCAATCTCAACAACAATAGCGATAACCTTTCAAAGCGTCACCGGATTTTATGGGACATTTGTTTTTGAAGTTACCATAAACAATATAGATACGCCAGATCCCTTTTATTAGGTCGACGTAGGCAAACACATTGAAACTTGAGAGGTGTTCATGGGTTGCATATAAGTTGTCAAAATTGTACCAATCCCTAATCACTTTGCTAATACCAAACCAACGATCTTGTAAAATGGCATATAAATGCATTATCATCGTATATTTAGTTTTTTAGAATTATGTTACACATAGTTAAGTTTACCTTAGATTTTATTTGCAATATATATACGTTGCTCCAATATGAACCATTCCGATGTAGGCTAAATATATCAACTATTACATATCTATTCTCCTTTAATCCAACAAAAAGAGCTCTCGTTGAAGCATAAATTTCCAATCAAACACTTTTATGATTGCCGAGCCATTCTTGGCCAAGAAAAGCTTGTTGCTTAACTATAATTTATTATTTAAAAAATTATCATTCATTTCACCATCCCAAAAACTCTTCTATATCCACAAGAAGAATGTTATATAATAAGATTATTTTAAGGGTTTTATATTAATTTTCCTAGTTGCTTCTTTATTACCTACGACAAATTTCCCTTGATAGTATGATTGACTTTCCTTAATAAGGTTTACCTGATTTTCTTAATAATGTTTAAATGATTTTCCTTATTTAATGGTATGTGAACAAATAGTGGAATCAAAGCGAAACAAACGGTTAAAGAATCTTAAAGACAAAGACCAACATTTTCCTTTTGGTTTGCAATGGCAGAATATACAAAGAAGTTTGCAGTGTAAACGGATAACAAGGCCATGCACGAAATTGCTTGGAAAAACATAATTACAACAATAAATGACGGGTCTAATATACAATTATATGGCCCAACACAAAACAACAAAGTTATTTTCATGATTAAGTTATCTATCTCATAAAATGATATGAATATGCTTCATTTGTCATAAGTGTTTCGGCATATGGTGTTATAGGTTTAATCAACTTTTGCACTATAAATATACAGTCGATTAGCATACTTCCATATCAATCTAATCTAGTAATCCAAAATGGCAAGAAACACCAATGCTTATACCTCTATATTTGTTTTTCTCTTTGTCTTCCTTCTAGTTGTGCATATGGGTAAGAAAAAGCGATTCTCAAAGAAACATCCATCATTAATTGCTCAAAAACATGCCCCTATTAGATTTTATCATAAAATTAGTGATGGTGTTTATATTAACTTTCTGTTGGTTTGATTTTGATATATCATTTAAATGAATTGCAGATACGGTGGTGGGTAACAAAGAGACGAACAAGATATGTGAGCGGAGAAGCAAGACATGGTCGGGGTTTTGTGGAGACTCAAAGCACTGTGATCAGCAATGTCGGGAAAGGGAGGGCGCAAAACACGGAGCTTGTCACCGAGATGGATTGGGGAGGTCTTGCTTTTGCTACTTCAATTGCTAAATATTATCGAATCGGATCATGAATGAAGATGCATCATGGGTTTCGCAGTTTCTTACTCGTTGAATAAAGTTAATAAGTGAAGGTTTATAATTGAAAGTTCTACAAATAGTCAAATATATGAACGCACATCTACGGTGTACGTTATAAGTATTCGCACATCGAACTTTGTTTCATTGTATATGAACGCACACCTACGGTGTACGTCATAAGCATCAGATTTGTATTTATGATATTTTAGTCATAATTATTGGTAAGTATTAACCATTCGATATTATAGCCACCTTCCTAGTTAAAAATAATAACTTCTTTAATATCACATGCTAATTGTTTGTTAGCTTCATTGTGTAAAAGATTGCGATGTAATTAAAAGATTTTTATTAATGGTAAAAAGTCACAATATTTTATAATGAAACAGAATAGATATTCTTCAAAGATGGACATAACTTATCAAAATTAACAGGATCGGAACATGTATTATCATATTAACGATTTTTAGTTACCAACTATAATTTTATTTTACTTTTGTATTTATACTATTAGGAAATCCATGCAATATGATGGGCAACGAATACTCTTTGTATGATGAATACTTTTACTTGGCAAACAGTTTCAAAAAGGTTGCGATCTAATTACACTTGTATCTTTGGTTAAATTAAGAAGTACATTGATGTTTTAAGTTAAAAATAAAATTACGTTGTTCTGAGTTGAAAATAAAAATACTTTGCAGATTTTGGTTAATTTTAAGAGTACATTATTGTTTTCCTCGGTTTAGAATAAATATTCGTTGTAGGGCTGATTTAGTTTGATTTAAAAATACATGTACATGGTTATTTTAGGTTAAAATAAAAGTTTGTCGTTTTCCGTTAAAAACTAAAATGCATAGCTATTTTAGGTAAAAATTTTATTTAATTGCTTTGTGTTTTTAGTCTGATTAAAATCGATTCCAGTTCAGCCTCAGCCTGATCATGAGCTCATTTCTTTCGGAATAGTTACGGTATGGATAATCGCTTTTTTGAAGTTTCTAATTTTGATTTAACAAATTAAACTATACATAATTAGTTTTTGAAAAAAGAGTATACAACAATTAATCTAAATATTTTATAATAAAAAGTACGGGTGCCATGCAAGTTTCTCGAGGGGGTAGGGGTGAATAGTTCGTTTTTGACAACTAGTTTTTTTCAAACTGTGAATGGTTGTATTTCGACAAATAGTTCCTTTTGAAAAAAATTTGTATTACAAAGAAATGTAGTACATCAATGAAAGTTTCATTTTGATTGTCCGAAAAAGATTATGATTCAATATGCATAATACCTTTCTATATTTTAGAATAAGATCCCTTTTTAATCAATTGTTTCGTGAAAAACCGTCAAGGTCAAGGAATTTGGTTACCAGAATGTGTACATTGGTTTTTTCTTATTTGTAATAGTCTTTTGATATGGATGAAGAACTTAGCTTTGACAGTTGCAAAATTTTCCTTTTGAGGTTGAACAAAAGACATGGTACATGATACGTTTGTCTAAAAACAAGTTTGAACTCCATTGATAATCATTTAAATTTCATTATATTAAAAAGACACAGTGACATTAAAATCACTAACAAAATCTAAGATAGTTTTGCAAATAAAGACACTATAAGCAAGCCTAAGGAATTGATCATCAATGCTAGACTCCTAATAAAACATATATCAAAGAGAGAAACTTTATCACATTGGCAAATGATAATTAACTTGGAAATGTTGCAAAATCCATAAGGACGAAAAGAATGTACTGAAGACCATATATGATGATCACAATTAAACAGAATAGATACTCTTCGAAGATGGACATAACTTATCAAAATTAACAGGATCGGAACATGTATTATATCATATTAACGATTTTTAGTTACCAACTATAATTTTATTTTACTTTTGTATTTATACTATTAGGAAATCCATGCAATGTGACGGGCAACGAATAGTCTCTGTACGATGAATACTTTGAGTCGGCAAACAGTTTCTAAAAGGTTGCGATCTAATTACACTTGTATCTTTGGTTAAGTTTAAAAGTACATTAATGTTTTAAGTTAAAAAAATTAAATTATGTTGTTCTGAGTTGAAAATAAAAATACTTTGCAGATTTTGGTTAATTTTAAGAGTACATTATTGTTGTCCTCGGTTTAGAATAAATATTCGTTGTAGGGCTGATTTAGTTTGATTTAAAAATACATGTACTTGGTTATTTTGGGTTAAAATAAAAGTTTGTCGTTTTCGGTTAAAAACTAAAATGCATAGCTATTTTGGGTAAAAAAATTTATTTAATTGTTTTGTGTTTTTAGTCTGACTAAAATCGATTCCAGTTCAGCCTCAGCCTGATCATGAGCTCATTTCTTTCGGAATAGTTACGGTATGGTTAATCGCTTTTTTGAAGTTTCTAATTTTGATTTAACAAATTAAACTATACATATTAGTTTTTGAAAATAGAGTATACAACAATTAATCTAAATGTTTTATGATAAAGAGTACGGGTGCCATGCAAGTTTCTGGAGGGGGTAGGGGTGAATAGTTTCATTTCCAAGAATAGTTCGTTTTTGGCAACTAGTTTTTTTTAAACTGTGGATAGTTGTATTTCGACAAATAGTTCCTTTTGAAAAAAATCGTATTACAAAGAAATGTAGTACATCAATGAAAGTTTCCTTTTGATTGTCCGAAAAAGATTATGATTCAATATGCATAATACTTTTCTATATTTTAGAATAATATCCCTTTTTAATCAATTGTTTCGTGAAAAACCGTCAAGGTCTTTGGTTACCAGGATGTGTACATTGGTTTTTTCTTATTCGTAATAGTCTTTTTATATGGATGAAGAACTTAGCTTTGACAGTTGCAAAAGTTTCCTTTTGAGGTTGAACACAAGACATGGTACATGGTACGTTTGTCTAAAAACAAGTTTGAACTCCATTGATAATCATTTAAATTTCATTATACTAAAAAGACACAGTGACACTAAAATCACCAACAAAATCTAAGATAATTTTGCAAATAAAGACACTATATGTAGGAATACGATAACATAAAACAAACGCAGCGGAAACAGAAATCTAAATCGTATTCAACCAGGATCACAGAATCATGCACACTTTTGTAACTGTAAAAACAAGAGGGTTCAAGACATACCTTTTAAATCTCAGATCTGATTTTGTTAGGATGATGAGAGCCCAAAGTAGAACTCCTCTAATGTAATCGCACCCAAGACAACGATCCAGCACCCGTTGATGTAGTATATACCTTTGCTTGAAGTTTTAGCACGTAATACTTAGGGTTTTGAAAGAAATCGGCCGTATACCGAGGGGTGGGAGGAGAGTGACGAAAATTAGGGTTTTGGCAGCACTTACAACTCAGATCTAGGGTTGTATTTATAGTGCTCCTCATCCTTATCACCTCCTTTGTGGATATTTAACTTTAGTCCTTTATCCTTATTAAGTTTCTAATTAATATACCTTTACTTTGGTATATTAATAAACTTAACCATTAAGTTTCTAATTAATATACATTTACTTTGATATATTAATAAACTTAACCCCTCAAGTTTATTTTCGATCTCTTTTAGCTAAATCGTCTCTTGCGTGTAACCCAAAAGGACCCTACTATTTATAATAATATTACCAACTTGTTATAACGATGGGCATATAACCAACAGTCTCCCACTTGCACTTGTTATAACAACTGTATGGTCTAATATTCATTAACCTAGTAAGGTGTATGTCATCCTAGACAAATGTCGTGTTCATCTAATGAAACAGCCCTTAGGAAAGTGATCAAATATTCCTTTGTTCTACAAGATATCCATATAAACGTCTGACATGGAATTCTGTCAGTCTCAAACATTCAAGATTATGTTTCCCGATAGAGATTTGTGATGACCACAACAAACTGCACTTATTGATTCTATATCAATTTAGTTCGAGTACGGCCGTACATTTTGCTGTCAACACCAAATCATCGAGGGGCCCACGGATATCGCTTCTCCTGTTAGAGCAGAAGGAACAAATAAACTTTGACTACACGGATCTCGCCCACTCATCATGTCATATCTGGACATTCTCTGTATGGCTGCCAGTTACGGACAACGTTGGAGAAAACCAAGACATAACAGATTGCAGGACTAAGAATCAATGCATCTCCGCTTGAAGAATATAAGATATTACCATCTTAGAATTACTCGTGACACATTCCATGAAGTAATCTCTAAGTACAGGTTACTCCAATACTTAATCCCTATTAAGTACACATGAGAATTAGCGCATCTCTATGCTCTGTCCATCTCTATGGACAATTTACTAATTCCTCATGTCAGCCTTGAATCAATACTTACTCCCAAAAGTATGACCGACTGTGGACGTTTTGAATAATAAAATAATTATTCAGGAAGTCAATAAAACATGCAAAATTGGAACACAATGATAAACTAATGAAATGACTGCCTTCATGCATATATTAAGTTCTCCACATAATAATCTTCAAAACAAATAGAGTTTCACATTGCTTGAGTTCCAAAACACAAATCAAACTAAATTAAATACACTTAAACCAACTCATTTGCAAATCTAATGCCCATCGACCTAGTATGAGAATCATGCTTGGCCTGAGATAACGGTTTAGTGAATGGATTAGCAAGATTATCTTCTGATGTAACTCTACTAATCGTGATGTCTCCTTCTTCAACGAGCCTCCGGATATAATGGTACTTCCGGTGTATATGCCTTGTGCGCTTGTGAGCTCTGGGTTCTTTCGCCAAGGCGACTGCACCCTCATTGTCACAGAAGATCTCAACTGGACCATCAATGCTAGGAACAACACCGAGATCCCTGATGAACTTCTTCATCCACATGGCTTCCTTTGCAGCTTCATTAACTGCAATATACTCAGCCTCCGTTGTCGAATCAGCTACTGTTTCTTGCTTGGTACTCTTCCAAGTTACTGCCCCACCATTCAGTAAGAACACGAATCCTGACTGCGAACAGGAGTCGTCTCTGTCGGTTTGGAAGCTAGCATCACTATAACCACTTACAGTGAGTTCTTCCATGCCCCCATAGACCAAGAACACTTCCTTCGTCCTCCGAAGATACTTAAGAATGTTCTTGACTGCGGTCCAATGATTTTCACCAGGATTGGCCTGATAACGACTCGTCATACTCAAGGCACAAGAGACGTCAGGCCTTGTACATAATATGGCATACATGATCGATCCCATTGCTGAAGCATATGGGATTCGACTCATTCTTTCTCGTTCATCACTAGAACTAGGACATTGGTCTCTACTCAATGTCATACCACGTTGCATAGGCACGAATCCTTTCTTGGAATCTTGCATCTTGAATCTTTTCAAGATTTTGTCTATGTATGTACTCTGGCTTAAACCAATGAATCGCCTAGATCTATCTCTATAGATCTTTATACCAAGTATGTATGCCGCTTCTCCCAAGTCTTTCATAGCGAAACAATCCCCAAGCCAAGTTTTAACACTTTGCAACATTGGGACACTGTTTCCTATGAGTAGTATGTCATCAACATACAGCACAAGGAAGACAACAGCACTCCCACTAGCTCTGACATATACACATGGCTCATCTTTACTTCTCGAAAATCCAAACTCTTTGATTTTCTCATCAAAGCAGAGATTCCAGCTGCGAGATGCTTGTTTGAGTCCATAAATCGACTTCACAAGTTTACACACTCTATTGGGATATTTGGACTGTACAAAACCCTCTGGTTGTGTCATATACACATCTTCTGAAAGTTTTCCGTTAAGGAAAGCGGTTTTTACATCCATTTTCCATATTTCGTAGTCATAAAAGGCTGCGATGGCAAACAATATCCTGATAGATTTAATCATTGCCACTGGTGAAAAAGTTTCCTCATAATCAATCCCTTGGGTTTGAGTATAACCCTTTGCCACCAGTCTGGCTTTATATGTGTGTACTTTTCCATCCATGTCTGTCTTCTTCTTGAAGACCCATTTACAACCAACTGTTTTAAGACCAGGTGTTTGATCAACCAAGTTCCAAACTTGGTTATCATACATGGATTTCATCTCGCTCTCCATAGCCTCCTTCCATTTGGCAGCATCTGGGCCTGCCATTGCTTCCTGATAGCTGGTAGGTTCATCGTCACCTACCATTGACTCATCACCTTTAGTAATATGTAAACCATAAAATTCAGGTGCATGACGTACTCTATCAGATCTCCGGACAGGAGGTGGAGGTATGTCAGATTCCCCAGCTGTACTTGGCTGAGGCTCAACAGGTTTTTCAACCTCTGATTGAGAGCTAGTGCCAACATCAGGTCCTTTATTGGTTGGTTCTTGAATCTCCTCAAGATCAATTTGGCTCCCACTGGCCTCTTGGTGTATCAGCTCCCTCTCTCGGAAGACTGCCCTTCGTGCAACAATCACCTTGTTTTCAGAAGGTTTGTAAAACAAATACCCAAAAGAACTAGCAGGATAACCAATAAAGTAACACCTCTCTGATCTGGGTTCTAGTTTGTCGATGGCTTCACGACGGACGTAAGCCTCACAACCCCAGACTTTCAAATGCGCCAATGAGGGTTTAGTCCCATTCCATATTTCAGAGGGTGTCTTGCTGACCTTCTTAGTTGGTACAAGGTTCAGGACTTTTGCTGCAGTCTCCAAGGCATAGCCCCAGAAACTGATTGGAAGCGTAGCACGACTCATCATGGACCGAACCATATCAAGTAATGTTCGGTTCCTCCTCTCAGCTACACCATTATGTTGTGGTGTTCCGGGAGGAGTCAGCTGTGAAACAATTCCACAGTTCCCCAGATGATCGCAGAATTCTTGACTAAGATATTCTCCACCCCTGTCGGATCGGAGGATCTTAATCCTTTTGCCCCGTTGATTCTCTACTTCGTTCTGAAACCTTTTGAACACCTCGAAGGTTTCATACTTATGTTTAATCGAATAAACATACCCATATCTGCTGAAGTCATCAGTAAATGTGACGAAGTACCTTTCTCCATGTCTTGTGGCTGATCTGAACGGTCCACACACATCAGTGTGTATGAGGTCAAACAGATCCTTGCCTCTTTCAAAGTTCCCTGTGAATGGCGCTTTTGTCATCTTGCCTAATAAACAAGACTCACATACATTATCAAAATTGAGGTCGAATGATTCCAAAATCCCATCCTCTTGGAGTTTGGCGATGCGTTTCTTGTTTATATGGCCAAGTCGACAATGCCATAGACATGATTTATCCAATACACTTTTGGATGTATCTGAATCAACATTTAAGATTAAGCTATTATTTCTTCTAATGCTCACGATAGTTTCATAAATACCATTTGTAGGACATGCTTTAAAGTAAAGACAATCATTTTTGAAAACCAAAATATTTCCATTATCAAAACCAAAATCAAAACCGTCTCGATACAAAGCACTATAAGAAATAATGTTTCTAGCCATTTCTGGCGAATACCAAAAATCTAATAAATTAATAGAAAATCCAGTAGAAAGCACGAGCTCGTAATCGCCAATCCTCTTGACAGCAGCCGTATGTCTGTTGCCCATGATCAGGTCAAGCTCCCCATGCCTTAACTTCTTACTTCTTCTTAGTCCCTGCACATCAGAGCAAATGTGAGTACCACATCCTGTGTCTAGGACCCATGAATTAGTAGTAGAAGTATTATGGAGTTCTATCATGTATATACCTGAGGTACCAGACACTTTGGGGTTGATCTTCTTGATCTCCTCCAGGTATTTAGGGCAGGTTCGCTTCCAGTGTCCCTTTTCTCCGCAATGGAAACAAATGGCCTCATCAGGGTTTGGTGATGGCACTATCATAGAACCAGCCTTGCCCTTGTTGCTAGGGTTGGAGTTGGGGTTACCAACTTGACCCTTCCCTTTGCCTTTAGGCTTCTTGGATTTCCTTTTCTTGATTGCCCCTTCCCTGATTGCCAATACCGGAGCCGTGGAGCTGGAGTTCTTAGATTTAGACATATTTGCCTCGGCAGTTTTTAGCATGTCGTGGAACTCCATTATGGTCTTTTCCAATCCATTCATATTAAAATTCAGTGTGAACTGACTGAATGTACTGCTCAGCGAGTGGAGGATGATATCCGTAACCAATTGCTGAGCGATCAGAAATCCAAGACGCTCCAATCTGTCAACGTACGCTTTCATCTTAAGCACGTGTGCACTGACAGCGGTTCCCTCCTGCTGCTTGCAATCTAGTAGGGAGATCATAGTGTCATATCGTTCCTGTCTAGCCTGCTCTTGGAACATTTCCTTGAGCTGGTCAGCCATGTCGAACGCCCCAGCGTTCTCGAAACTCTTTTAGAGTTCCGGAACCATGGTCGCCAACATGAGACAAGCAACCTCATCTGACTGATCTTTATGCTTTTGCCAAGCATCCCTAACAGCTCTAGTTGCATCATCAGCTGGAGCCTCAGGAAGAGCTGTGTCCAGGACCCATTCTTTCTTATCATACCGGAGGGCGATCCGAAGGGAACGCATCCAGTCCAAGTAGTTTGATCCGGTCAGCTTATCCTTGGAGAGGAGTTGCATTAGTGAGATATTTGTAGCCGAATTCGAATTTGCATTTGTGTTTGGAGCCATCTATATGAAAAGTAGATTTTAATTAGTTTGATTAATCCTTAAAAAATTAATTACCCAAAACAATAATTTTACTTAAGGCTAGAATCCATATTTCACTTCTGGTGGTGAAGAGGTATGCCTAGTCACCTCCAGAGTTATTTAGCTAGGCAATACTCTTTGCCAACTTCAATCTCTATGAAGCTTCTAGATCTCTCGGGATTCATTGAATCTAATCAATGGCATGTTTAATCCCATCATGCTCATCCTCTCTCCCGTGACGGGTATGCCGCGGATCACGGGTTTGGATGGTAAATCGACCACGAAGGACCCACGTGACACCCGGCCTATGATTCATGAGTTATCGCGAGTATCACATCATTTTGGCCGAGTCCAATCCGACGCGTTGGCTGTAGCACTTCCCACGCCGGAAGGGCCTGGTTAAATGTGTGGTTCTTTGTGGGTAGCATGAGATTTACATTTTCATAAAACGGGATTTTATTTCGTTTTTGTTAAAACATTTTAACCTTTTAATTGGCATAAGGGTCAATTTAAACTTTTAAAACCGGTTTGAAATTGCCAATTTGACTTTTGAAAAATTCTATTAACTTTTAACAAATTTTTCTTACTTGTGTATTTTCAGTAATACTTTTATCTTGAAACACTGTTCTATCAAACCCTTTCGGTAACTCCACTCGATAAAATGTGACAGGCGGTGAGGGTGGTAAGCAATGAATGCTATTTAAAAACCGACCTCATTAGGAATCAAAGAAACCTCCTTCAACCTTCTACACATTTAGAGTAGGTGAGCCTAGTCACGGTCTGACCAATGTTTTTATTTTAAGTTATACATATAGATACAATTCTAATATATATATCATTTAAAATTTTAAGTATTCTTTGAAAATTATGTTTAACTATTAATTCTATTAAACACGCAAGGATGCAGTGTTAATAATTAATTTAAACAATCATCCATTAAATTTTGAAGCATTTTTAACTTTGTGTTTAGCTATTAATCCTATTGAGCATGCAAGCATTCTATGTCAATCATTAACCTAAACAATCATACAATACTAAAATCACCATTTTATAACAAGAAATTTGATTTCAGAAAATAAAACGCCACGACCGTCGCGACGCGGATCACGAGAAAACGCGACGCGGTAATTAAAAGAAACTGATCATGACAAAAACGACGCGGCGTGGAACACTAGGAAACGCGACGCGGCAAAACCCTAATGATCGTAACTTTAGAAAAACCCGCGACGCGATATTTCAAGTACCGCGGCGCGGACGTCGATCAGATTCGATAAATCAGAAAAAAAAACGATTTTTAACAATTTTAATCGAATCAAAACAGTACAAAATCATGATAAAGTGGCTCTGATACCACTGTAGGAATACGATAACATAAAACAAACGCAGCGGAAACAGAAATCTAAATCGTATTCAACCAGGATCACAGAATCATGCACACTTTTGTAACTGTAAAAACAAGAGGGTTCAAGACATACCTTTTAAATCTCAGCTCTGATTTTATTAGGATGATGAGAGCCCAAAGTAGAACTCATCTAATGTAATCGTACCCAAGACAACGATCCAGCACCCGTTGATGTAGTATATATCTTTGCTTGAAGTTTTAGCACGTAATACTTAGGGTTTTGAAAGAAATCGGCCGTATACCGAGGGGTGGGAGGAGAGTGACGAAAATTAGGGTTTTGGCAGCACTTACAACTCAGATCTAGGGTTGTATTTATAGTGCTCCTCATCCTTATCCCCTCCTTTGTGGATATTTCACTTTAGTCCTTTATCCTTATTAAGTTTCTAATTAATATACCTTTACTTTGGTATATTAATAAACTTAACCATTAAGTTTCTGATTAATATACCTTTACTTTGGTATATTAATAAACTTAACCCCTCAAGTTTATTTTCGATCTCTTTTAGCTAAATCGTCTCTTGCGTGTAACCCAAAAGGACCCTACTATTTATAATAATATTACCAACTTGTTATAACGATGGGTATATAACCAACACTATAAACATGCCTAAGGAATTGATCATCAATGCTAGACTCCCAATAAAACATATATCAAAGGGAGAAACTTTATCACATTGTCAAATGATAATTAACTTGGAATTGTTGCAAAATCCATAGGGACAAGAAGCATGTACTAAAGACCATATAGGATGATCACTAATATTACAATGAACTCACCTTAATAATATTACAATGAACTCATCTTAATTTCCAGAGCAATCTCAACAACAATAGCGATAACCTTTCAAAGCGTCACCGGATTTTATTGGACATTTGTTTTTGAAGTTACCATAAACAATGTAGATACGCCAGATCCCTTTTATTAGGTCGACGTAGGCAAACACATTGAAACTTGAGAGGTGTTCATGGGTTGCATATAAGTTGTCAAAATTGTACCAATCCCTAATCACTTTGCTAATCACCGGGTTATATAGAGGCGGGTCCTATGTGAAAGTCTAAAAGATCCCGGTTTTACAACCGGGTCATATTTTCAAAATAGAGCCCGGTTTTATTTATGCAACCGGGTCTAATGAGTTCGATAATGATAACACTTCCCCTTATGAATTTCGGTCAAATGAAGCCAATTCAACCTTTACAATTACCGCCAATAACACAATTCAAGTAACATTTAACAATTAATCCTCAAAATTATCATTGCATTAGCATTTACCAAACAACATTATGAGTACATTAATATTGAAGTAAAAGTAATACAACTGCCATTGTAACTTAAATTCTATAATACTAACAAACTAACTTATATTCTAATATTAGATAATGCAATAAGCTTTGTTACAGAGTTTGCACATTTCACTGCTAAACCTTTTACACCTACTGCCGGATCCATTTAACTTGATCGAGGTCCGCCATGACAGAATTTTACAAAACCTTGGCCTATTAGATTACCCAGTATGTATATGAAAATTAAGTTAGATAAAAGTAACATCACTGGATATTAAAGACAGTAAGGATCAGCCTAACATAAACAATAAGAAACTGAATGACTAACATACCACAATATAAAAAGTAATAGCTTTAACATATAAAATCAGAAAGATTCAAGACAATAAGTTTAGTACTTAACCACTCTAATTAATGGAGTAATGATAAAACATGTGGAACCATTAGAGCAACATAATATAAAGCATAATAGTGACAAGTGAAGTATGCTATATACGCATAATGAATCAATTGAATAAATAGAATAGCGAAACTTTAATGTGGATTGCATGTACATTACACAATATCTAAACAATCACCTGGAAGAGCCCAACTATGTTGTAACCGTTACTGAATTCCTTCATTATGTTCACCTGAAGGGGCAACCATTTACTAGTAAGTGGAAGTAGCCTAAAAAACCAAGTAGATAAACTAACAAGACAAGAAAAAGAGATGAATACCAATCATCTACTACCTTGTCACAAACAACTTGAGTCTATTTAACATAAGACAATTTGGATAAGTAAATTATAAAAACATGATACCTGCTAGTTAACATCATCTGAATGAATTATAGTTTTACTTATTCTGTTAGAGGCATAACCAAGGAATCCCATGTTCCATCTCATATTTCAATAGAAGCAACATTATAATATGTAACATTAATGAATGACACAATAAGAAAAGTCAACCCACTAGAAATAAACCAACCTTGCATACAGAATCCTTCAGACTTTGAAAAATTGCTCAATTCCTGGATGAACTTTGACACACCTCCATTTGAGTATGGATCTCCAATTCCTGTCATACAAAACACAAAACAGACCCCATTATAAAATTTGTTCTATCATGAAAAAGCTAGGATGTTGAGAGCACTAGAGAACACAAAACTTTCAAAAAATTGGGTCGCCTTTTTATCTTAGTAATGAGAAACAAAAGGTTGTAATAAATGCAATTGTAGAAAATGCATATCACAAAGTCTAGTCCAAATGGAGTATACGCTTTAACTAATCCCAAATGGAGTGTACATTTTAATTTCTAAGGATCAAGTTTGAGATCAAAACTTGAATGGAAAAAATATCTAATAACTCAATAATATTAAAAGAATAAAAGGGTTCAAAGGTAACAAATTATGCTAGTCGTTGTCTAATGAAATGTGTTTTCATAAATTGATACTTATGAAACAAGGAAAACAAACACATACAAAAAAACTAAATTGAGTGTTACATCTTCTATTATTGATGAGTGTTTTGTGTTGGTTATGGCCGAGAGAAATGGATTAATCCAAATTTTGCATTGTCAAACTTTTTAACTAATGGTAAAACACCAAAAACTAAATAACCAAAAATATATAAAAACTTTAACATGTAGGGCGAATTAAACTGTAATTAACAATGTACCTTTTATGTTGATCACATGAGGAGCCGTAGCCTACTAATCAACCATAGAGGGCAAGTGAGAAGTCGAACGGGAGCACTACAAGAAAACAGCCAAATAGCAACGGAAAAGTGCTACGGAAGACTTTTCCGTAGCCAAATTGCTACGGTTTATGCTACAGAATGACTTTCCGTAGCAAATTTACTACGACATTTGCCACGAAATGAAAACTCCGTAGCGAACACTAGAATAACTACGATTTTTGTCACGAAATCAAATTTCGTTGCTATATTGCTACCGACTTTGCTATGGACTAGATTTTCGTTGCTATTTAGCTACGAAAATATCTACGAAAATACAATCTATGGTTATTTTGCTACGGAAATAGCTACGAAAATACAATCCGTGGTTATTTTGCTACGGAATTATAATCCGTTGTTATTTTGCTACAGAAGTTTGCTACGAAATTATTTTCCATAGTTGATTTGCTATGAAATGAATTTCCGTAGATAAGTAGCTACGGAAATATTCTACGGAATTGTGGTCCGTAGTTGTTTTGCAATGGAATCAATATACGTTGGTACCCTTGTTACGGATTTTGTTATGTTCTTTATTTCCATAGATATTTAGCTATGGAACTTGTTTGTAATGAAAACGGCTAAATGCAAGGTATAACATCGTACTTCCAGTTTTTTGTTATACTAGCAACATACATTATAAATATATTTTATTGGTATATCTTTTGTCCATATATTCCGTCTTTTAAAAATGACTTTAAAATACTAATTAGAGAATAATTCGTCAAAACAACAATTTTTTTTTAAATTTAGCCAAAATTAAGACGTATTTTACTTTTAACCAAAAATACTCTATCAAAAACATTGACATATGAAACTATTCACCGAAACAAACTATTTGTCGCCGCCGCATTGCGTGGGTACACACCTAGTATATATATATATATATATATATATATATATATATATATATATATATATATATATATATATATATATATATATATATATATATATATATATATATATATATATATATATATATATATATATATATATATATATACTAGCTGCGTACCCGCGCAATGCGGCGGACGGCGAGTAGTTTCCTTTCGGCTATTTGTTTACGCGTACCCGCGCAATGCGGCGGACGGCGAGTAGTTTCCTTTCGGCTATTTGTTTACGCATGATTTTGGTATCATTTTACGGGAATTACATATGTTTGTTATAGAGATTTTTATCGAACACTTCAAAATAATAATTACCCTGTGTCCTAATCTTAGTGGAGTACCCGCGCAATGCAACGGTCGTTGAAGGGGGCGGGGGGAGGCGGTGAATAGGTTTCTGTCACAATTAGGTTATCTATTTGACCAATAAATTTTAAGTGGCAATTTAATTTACTTTCAGCATGTTATTGCGGGTTAAAATTAATAGAACGTTGTTGCTTTGGGTTAAAAATAAAAGTATGTTGTAGTTTCTTGTTGTGGAATCGTTTCATTTTGACAATTGGATTGACTTCAAAAGAATGTCATATTCCAAAAAACATGCAATGTTGTGAGTGGCTAATAGTACCCTTTCAGGTGGGGTGAGATTAGTTTCATTTTCTAAACAAAAACCTCAGAGTCACTGTTATAACCCAAATGGTTTATTAAGCCGGAGTTTGACTTTATCAATAGGGGTGTTGGTTTGGATGGAGCGGTTCCTTTACTCGAGTTTTTTCTTACAATGAGTAATTTTTATCTTCAAATAGTTTCCTTATAGTGAATAATTTGTATCTACAAATAGTTTCCTTTGCTCGAGTTTTTTTTTCTAAAAACCTATAGTATTTAAAATAACACACAATGGGTCATAAATGTTTTCATGCGGTGAATAGTTAAATTTTCGACACTGACCTTTGCTCAAGATTATAAGTTACTCATTATATATTTAAGTTACCTCAATTTCCTTTCCTTAGACATTCAATTTGGACTTCGTTGTTGCTAGTTGATTAGATAAAATCAAACCAACCATGACAATCAATTCATAATCAAAATACTATTGCAAATGTAATTTCATTCTTTGTGGTCATTTTGTTTCCAAACAAAAGTACGTGTAAAAAACATTGGTAATTTCATTAATTGTGGTTATTTTTGTTCAATATTTAGCTTATCAAGACTTTTTTAGTGTATTCAGGTGCTCTGGTAAACCATTATTTATGGTCATTTTGGTTGCAAAAAAAAATTATATGAAAGAAAAATAAGCAAAAGATAGACCGACTTTTCCAGAAATGTATAGCATTTGTACAAGTACTTTTGGAACTGGTCACGCTTAAAAGAGGCAAGTTGATAAAGAATAACAATGCATTACTTGTGATTGTTTGGTTTCCGATTAACATGCCAATAAAGTACAAAACATTATTAGTTCCTCTTTTTAGAACAATAGAAATAAATTAAAAAGCCAACAAAAGACAGACACAAGATACAAAGTTCAAGCAAAGTTAGAATCAAAGCCATAATAACAACTAACAATATTACACCACCACCTATATATATACATCAGTAGGAGACTTGATATAGGAAAAAATAAGCCAATTAATGCAATGAAGTTTGGATGGCAGTTTTAACAAGGAAACCAACTCATAAAGCAAACCAGAAACATCATGACACTTTTTTTAATTGTCGGATCCACCGCAGCAAAGCTGAAAACCTTAGAACCATTATTCATGTGTTTAATCTAAAAATCCACAAGGAAATGTTAACACACAGTCATACTTCACATACATAATCCACACAATATTGACTACAGATCAGAAATTTTACTGGAGATGCTCTCAAATGAAAAGTCCAAGAAATACACACAAACAAAGAAAGTCATGGATGTTGTGTCAGTTCCTGCATCCTGTGTTTCAGAAAATTGTAGCTTAACTAAAAAAAGTCTAAAAGAAGCAGTCAATAACAGAAAGAAAAAAGTACATGAAAAAAACTCCGAAACATAAACTGGCATGAGATCTAAAACTGGAATAAAAATTTCACAAAAACACACATACACCTACAGATCAATACATAAATAGACAAAATTATACTCCAAAAAGAAAGACTCAATGTGTCAGATGCTGTGAAAATGTAGATCCAAATCTGGAAACCTGAAGAGTAGACCCAAATGAGATCTAAATGTTAAATTTATTACAAAAAAGAAACATCATGTTTACCAAATCCAAGCTACCTATGGTAGTCAAACATCAAAGACTTGGCTTCTAGCTTCCTTAAAGAGACATAAAGTTACGGATGTAGTTTGAAGTACAAATCCCAAAAAAGAAGAAATGATCATAATCTACAATATTTTAATATAATGACTACATAGACAATAAAAAGTTTATAGAAATCAACTAAAGGGTAAATCCGTAAAAAAGACGTTTTATACGAAACATGGACCAAAATGTTATAAAAAATTTAGTAAGGACCATTTCTGCAAAAAAAAAAAAAAATTTGGACCTAATCCAAATTAAACAAATGTAATATTTCCGAATTTTTTAAAAATAATGTAATAGTCTCAGACATTATAAACAAATGTAATGACAATGTACTTTACTGGGTTAACTTAAGGAAATGACAATGTACTTATTGGCTAGTTCTATTTCTCCTTTTTGACATTTGACAGAAAAATATTAAACAAATGTAACGATAAGTCTTTACATAACCCTGATGTTTTTCAAATCATGATGCTTGTATTAGTTTTACCTGCACTTGTTAACACTCTTTCCATAACATTGGTACTTGTATTAACTACACTTGTTAACACTCTTTCTATTCAAAAATATATTTTGCATAATATATTCACAAATTTAAATGAAATTATATTAAAAACTTAAATACAAATATCAGATTTCTGTGGACGCTACAAACAGTTACCTTGATACCTTTGTCTATGTAGCATATATGGTGATGGTGATACCTTTGTCTAGTTGGTTAACCTGCTTACAAAATAAAGCAACATCACTGAAAACCAAAATTATAAAACAAAAACAAAATAGAGCGATGGTGATACCTTTGTCTACGTAGCGCATATATTTGTAGACAATTGTATAACATCATAACATCTTAATCTAACATTGCAGGGTCAACATGACCTGCATAAATGAGTACAAAAAATCCATTTACAGGTATTAAAGATCACTATTAAAAGTTATTGAATATAAACACTTACAAATAAAAGCTATTAGCTCCATATCTCCAAGACCAACAGAGTCAGGAGGCAAATATGGTCAAGGTAGCATAAACGGTCCTTTTGGTCCTTTTGACAGATTTGGTCCTTTTGACAGATTTGAAATTTTTTGACAGTTTTGGTCCTTTGGACAGATTTGAAAAAGTTTGACAGATTTGGTCCTTTTGACAGATTTTATAATTTTGACAGTTTTGGTCCTTTTGACAGATTTGAATTTTGTCGACAGTTTTGGTCCTTTTGACAGATTTGAAATTCTTTGACAGTTTTGGTCCTTTTGATAGATTTGAAAAAGTTTGACAGATTTGGTCATTTTGATAGATTTTATAATTTTGACAGTTACCTGTTGCTACCTATGGCTTACATAAAGAGTTGCAAGAACCCTCAAAACTATAAAATCTAAGATCCTCTAAACTATAACATAATTTATCCAGACAAGGCTTAATGGTAAAAAATGTATAGGGCCTTAGTTTTTTCTGTTAACTTAGAGCCAAAAGACCATTTTACCCTTTGAACAACTGTTATTGCAAACAGTCCAGCCCGCACATATGTATATATGTTGAACCCCTAATCCTGATCCAGAAAAGCTTAGCCCACAGTTTGGGTTGATCCGGGTCGGGTAATTTTGTAGAGCAAGAGCAGAAACATTACAGATTCTAGCAGCAGTTGAAGTTGATGACCAATACCTCCATTCCTTTCTCAAGTACTCTGTTTTCATCATCTCCTCCAGTATAATAGTTGCTTGAACCATCTAAAATCAGGTTTATAATCAACAATAAAATTAATTGAAAATACTTAAATAAGGGCAAAATGACAATTTTACATGAACTTAACAGATTCATGTTAAATAAATAAAGAGAAAATAACAAATTTGGTCCCTGTGGTACTGCTTTTTCAGTTTTAGTCAAAGGGCAAAATGGTAATACTAAAAAAGTTGGGTTGTTGATTACTATTTAGGTAAAACTGGTGATGTTTTACCTTTGATCAAACTTAATATCAACTGGGTGGACTTCAAGAGCATACATCGTGAACCCTTTTCACTTTAAAGCAATGAAGTATGTGTGGCTGAAAACCAATCAGGCAGTGGGTATACGTTGATCTTGTAGCTATGTGCACCCTCTTTTCACCTCTCGATCTTGGTACTCTTACCTGTAACATTTAAAATGGAAAAATCTTTTATTTCAAAATATATTAACAAAACAAAAAACATTGGAAAAACAGAGTAGAAAAAAATAAAGGAGGGACAGAGTAAGAGAACATACACACAGAGGGAGATTGTATGTGTATCAAAGCAGCCAAATTAATCCATCAAAAGATTGTATGTGTGTGTGTGTTAAAATATACAAACACTGTGTTTTCAAAAAGTTTATGAGTTTTCAAATTTTGAAAATCCAACAAGATTGGGCGAGAGCTAAGTTTAAAAAATTTCAAAGTTTTCAAATTTTGAAAATCCGAAAAACTTGGACGGGAGCAAGATTTTCAAATTTTGAAAATCCTAAAAACTTGGGCAAGACTTAAATTTCAAAAATTTCAGATTTTGAAAATCCGAAAAGCTTGGGCGGGAGGTAAGTTTGAAAATTTTCAAATTTTGAAAATCCGAAAAGCTTGGGAGGGAGCTAAGTTTCAAAATTTCAAAATGTTGAAATTTTCAAATTTCGAAGCTTTTCAAATGATTCAAACTTTACAAAATGGTTCAAATATTCAGACTTTTCAAATTATTTAAAATTTTCAAACTTTTAAGATTATTCAATTTTAAAAACGTTCAAACTTTGCAAATTATTCAAATTTCGACAATTTTCAAATGATTCAAAATTTCAAATTTCCGAAAATTTAAAATTTTCAAACTTTTCAAATTATTCAAGTTTACGAAATTTTCAAAATTTTAAACTTTTCAAATTATTCAAAATTTTCAAATTATTCAAAATATCAGACTTTTCAAACTTTCATCATTTTCAAACTTTTAGTTTATTGTCCGTTTTATAAACTCTCAAAATAAAATTAAGTAATATTAAGTAATCTTTATGTCAATTAAATGGGGGTACCGATAGAGAGATCAAACTTAACCGTAACCAAATTCTCAAAATAAAATTAAGTAATAGAAATGAAAGTACGATGCCATATTAGACAACAACTTTAGAGTGCATTAGTAATAAGAACATGTTGTCTTCAAAGACAATGACTTCATTAGTAATAAATATAGAACAAGGTTGTGAATTTTATTTAAGTAGGATGCTAGTATAACAAAAAACTGGAAGTACGATGTTATACCAGATACGGACACCATGAATTCTCCACCTTCGACTCTCCTTGATAAGTGTAGGATGAGCCATGGTAGTGCAGATCTGAAAGAACAACCACCTAAAACAGAATGAAAAGTAGCATAGGTTCAAATTTAGTCTAAAGTACATTGCCATTACTCATCACATTACCTTGACATTTAAATCCATCGAATAATAAAAAAATATTTACCTTGGGACTGTCAAGAAACAAGTGGGCGAGTGAAAATCATTTAAATCCATCTGAATAATAAAAACATTTAAATCCATCTGAATAATAAAAAAGGTAAATCTTTCATGTTCCAATACATAACTACGATCCTGAAAACCAATAACCACCAAATTCAATGTTATAATGACGTAAGACATTATATCAGGCATTTCATCAAATACTTAGTGTGCATGTAAAATTAGAGATAAAATGACAAAGAAAGTTAGGAAATTATGTACCACTTCTTTAAATATTGTTGCAAATGAACCCGAACTAAAATCCTTTATAACAAATTCTGCAGTCTTGGATCTAAGTGTCAAGTCAATCTCTGGTGACAAAACAAATCTACACAATAGAGACAAATGGTATGTTAATACAGAAATAGACATCGTAACTTCTGGTTCTGCAGAAATCAAGAAGATGAATGTTAGGATTATTGGTTTACTGGATAGACTTAATAGAGTCTAAATAAGATCAATCTTACACAAAAAAAATGAAACCATTTATAAAACTCACAGCCACAGGGACTTAAATCCTATTCAGGGGTAGTTTAGGAAATATGACGATCCCTCACCAATAGCTTATACATCAACATCAGAACAATCGATTCCACATGTCTTCCAATCGATTCCACATGTCTTCAACCCTTTTCAGGTTTAACATTTGCACCTGACCTGCATCCACCTGCTCATCTGTTTTAGAAAAATACATTTAGCCTTCAAAATCCACCTAGAATCAAACATATTCAGAAAGAATTATTATGAGCTTATTCATAAATCACAAAAAGTAACAGATAAATTATTCATAAACAGAGAACCGGCCGGTAATCAAAGTTCAAACCCAGGTAACCAAATTTCAAACCCAAAAGCAATTATCCCTCGTCTTTAACCTTTCAAAGCATCTAGTCATCCCCGATTGAGGTAACTAAAAGAAATAGAAACCGAAAGCTCTAATTGTGTCCACAAAACCCAAATGTTAATTACGACCTTGTACTCCCTCCTGAACCTGCAAGTCACGTAAAGATCTTAAATTAGATAAATACAAAATTGATTCGGTGCAATGGTGAATCGGGATGCGCAGATCTGGCGTTTCGATCGTGGTGAGGTACGAGATTGTAGTAGGGATGAAGGTGGAAGACGGTGGATGGTGTTGTTGATGGGTAGTGGTGGTTTTTGTTCGGAGGCTAGCAATGAGATGGTGGCGGATGCGATGACATGGTGGCGGAACCGACTGTCGTTTCTTTGAGAGAGAGAGTGTGTGAGAGAGAGAGAGAAGAGAGAGTGGGTTAGAAGAAGAAAAGAGGCGATTCCGGCTAGGGTTTTTTTTCCTTTTATATTGTCACAATTAGGTTATCTTCAGCAAACGCGTATTCACATATGCAGCCAAAGTCTCATGCATTGAAGTCTTGTACTGTCTTAAAAATTAAGACTTTTGTGCATAAAGAGGTTGTAATTTATATATGGTTTATACTGAAGTATATATATATATATATATATATATATATATATATATATATATATATATATATATATATATATATATATATATATATATATATATATATATATTTATATTTATATTTATATACTAGCTGCGTACCCGCGCAATGCGGCGGCGGCAAATAGTTTGGTTTCGACAATTACTTTTTAGGTTTTAGGTTGCAGATGGGAGGGGGAGTTGGCGAATATGAGAGTGATTAATTTCTTTTCGGGCGATTGATTACCTTTCCAACGATATAGGGGACGGTAAATATGATAGTGCTTTATTTTTACAATAAAACACTATCATTAAAAGACTGTTTTGTCGCATAAAGACGCTCAGAGGCACACGAAAACCGTATTTTTGTGCAAAACAAAAGAAATCAAAAACTGCCTTAAAACATGCAAAATGCTTCTCTATAACAGATATGGTTCAGACAGACCCGTCTAACCTACCTCGTCTGTTAACCAAATAGATCGTATTTCATATAAGAATGCATGTTTTCCTAATATCCAGGCAAAAGCTCATATTCCAACGGCAGCTCCTGATGCACACCACAGACTCCCAAAAGTCTGGCTGTGATAATAGATCTACTGTCGGGTCATCACTAGCCCAAGCTAGCCATTTGTTTTCGCATAGAAAACATCTCACAAATCACGGGGAAAGCCTATTATGATATCATTAATTCTCTCAAAAGAAGTATGATTAATTTGTCTTTAGTCCCTAGACATCCTCACTAAAATTGCAAGCCAACGAGAGAAAATTTCATTTGTTCATACACTGCACATCATGACCCACTGCTGTGTTGCAGATGCAAATCTGCCAGAACTATGGTAATTACCATAGAAAATCCTGATAAGCTCAACATCAAAACAGGCTTATATTAACAGGTGGCTAAACATGAATTACGATTCATGTTTAACTTGAACAGAGTTCTCCGGAGCTGCTGGTGTGAGGAAAACACGAGGGATTTGTGTGCTAACTTTTATGGGTTTATTTCAGGAACGAGAATGAATCAAGACCCAAGAAACTCTGTTAAAACAACCAAACCCGAGGAAGTGATGCTCCAAATCAAAGAGCAAAAATGCGAAAAAACTCATAAAAGCTACAGCAATCGCGACGCGAAGAGAAGCAAAACACAAGGATCCAGGCCCTACAGCAATCGCGACGCGACGGAAGCATTGGTCGCGACGCGTAGACACCAACGCGACAACACCAACTTTTCGATCGCGAAGACACTAACGCGACAACACCAACTTTTCGATCGCGAGACTACCAACAAGGCGCACTGATCAGACAAGTGGCCGACAAAAGCACCCTCGCGACGCGACGTACACTTGGTCGCGACGTGAGCCCTATGTCACAGCAAGTATAAATAGAGGCACTCTATGCACGGTTTTAGACACCAATTCACGTTTTCAGACACCAATTTACTCCAATTCTCATAAGAATACTCCAACACTCTCAATCAGTTGTAATATTTCGAAATATCTCTTAGTTAGTTGTTTAGAACCAATAGACTCTCCATTTCGGTGGTAATTCTAGTAGTAATTCAAGATAATTCGAAGGGTAAAAGCACCAAGCTACATGCCGGGGAACACCAAGACTATCGCCACGATCATCACTCGAATGGAAGGCTAATCTCTTCAGATTACTTCCGGTAATGTTATCATACCTTTAGTGTAACATGTTTTTACTTTGATTCCGACCAAATGTTTTACTATTGTAACTATTAACTCTCATATCATTAAAAGCAACTAGTGAATCATTTGTGTCTACTTCTACTTGTTATCATATTTTCAAGACATAGTATTATCAACTTATTATTCGTGCCTATCTCCTCTAAATAACGAGTTAAGACGAATAATCGCTTAATATACTTTGTGCCCAATTAATATGATTAATAAGTTGTAATGTTACTATTATTTAGATAAAACATAATATTGCCAAACCATTGTTTGTACCTAATCTACTAAATTGTTAGACAAAGACAAACAATTGATTCAACATGTTATGTATTTACCCATTTAATAGCAATTGTTAGTAAACTATAATTATGTCAAAGTAATTATATCGGAATCATTATAGTAAAACATGCGAACCTAATTGTTGATAACTAAACCGGAAGTAATTCTTTCTCTATTTTCAAGTTACTATTTCAATATTTTTACCATCACAATCAATATTTACTTTACAACTCGTTAAAGATTAACCACTAAATCCCTGTGGACTCGACCCCGCTTGCCCTATCTACGTAGTAATAGTGGGTTATAAATTGTTTTTGACGCGTGTGACGATCGCGTTGTCAAAATGGCGCCGTTGCCGGGGATTATGTGCGCTTAATTTCTAAAGAGTTGCTTAAAGTTAAATTTTTCTTTTTATTATTTTCCTTCTTGTGCAAACTCACTTGTTTATGCATACAAGACATAGTAGCAACAATTCACCATTGTTATTCAATCCGGAGCCTGAAAGAACTATTAGAAACAATCGAATTGCAAGACGTTTATTTAGAACAATGAATTTGGACGAAGTATTAGTAGAAGATGTCCCCGACGAATCACACATACAACCTCCACAAATGGGTCCTCATAATCCCATACCACAAGCACATCCACCAAATCCTCCACAATTTTGCAACAATGGCAATAATGGTGGATATATCAAGGAGATAACACCAACAATTGGAATGGCACAAATCGACACAACGGTGGCTTCCATGAAGGTAATCAATTCCAATTTCATCCTCGTTATTTTGATCAACCCAATAGACACTCTGTAGCATCTCACTTTCAACCAGGAGATTATGATGATCCTTCACCTATAATATTTCCACATGGAAATGAATATATTGTAGAAATTAGACCACAATTAATTGGAGTAATTCCACTTTTTCGTGGTTATAAAAATGAGGATCCTTATAATCACTTGTATGAATTTCTTGCAATAGCTAACGCGAACACACCGAGGGAAACCAATAGAGATACGTTTAAATTGCATTTATTTCCATTTACTTTAAAAGAAAAAGCAAAATATTGGTTTACATCACTTGCTCCTGGAAGTATTAATAATTGGGATCAATTGAGAACCAACTTTTTACAAGAATTTTACCCAGCTAGTAAAACTACGGAAATAAGAAAAGCAATACAAGATTTTTCGCAAAAACCCAACGAAGAATTTCATGATGCTTTTGATCGTCTTAAGGAATTACTACGATCTTGCCCGCATCATGAATTCCCTCGTTGGCAACTTGTAAGGTATTTCTTTGATGGAGTAGATAGCACGAATCAATCCATGATAAACGCTGCCTCAAGTGGAACATTTATGTTGCAAGATAGTGAAAATGCATGGAGATTTTTGGAATAATTGAGTAATGGTTCAAAAAGCTAATTACTCAACAAAAAAACATGAGAATCCAAATCAAACTGTTGCAACAATAGCACTCGATAAAACATGGAAAACCGGAGTAAAATCTGACATCATGTCTTTAAGCAAAAAGGTTGACTTATTGCTTACAAGCCTTGGAAAAGAGAAAGGTGCTAATGTTTTGCAGGGACAAAAGCCATGTGCAAATTGTGGAAACACGGGACACAATGCGCACAATTGCACGAAGACTCATGAAGAACTCAACCATTTAAGTGGATATGGTCAATACCATAATCCACAAAGACCTTTCAGACCCAACAATCAGGGAAATTTTCATAACAACAATCAGGGGAATTTTCACAATAACAATCAGAGAGGACCAAATCAAAACCAGCATCAAAACCAACAACAGACATTTCAACCTAACCACAATGGAAGAGAAGGAAGTACAAGCAGAAAAGAACCAGAAAATGAAGGAACAAAGCTAGACAAAATAATGGAAATCATCACTCAAACATATCAGAAGACCGACACCAACACCAAAACAATCGCAGCGATGGAGAAACAAATAGCACAATTAGCTGAACAACTCGGGAAAAGAGAAGAAGGAAAATTCCCAAGCAGCACAACTGTGAATCCCTCTCACAGTCAAAGGCCGGGGAAAGAACATCAAGTCAACCAAGTCATCACTTTAAGAAGCAGGAAGAAAGTCAGCAATTAGGTAAGTTCTCTTCCCAACCCAACTTTAGAAGAAGAAAGTGATACCGAGGAGATTTACAATGAAAAAGAGGAACTAGAAAAAATTTTAAAAGAAAAAGAAATAAAAAATGAACAACAAAATAACATCGCACCATATCCTTCAGCCCTTGAACCATCGACCTCTAAAGACACAAAAAGGACTAAGTCGGAAGACATGTGGGAAGTCTTTTCCCAAGTCAAAATAAACATTCCCTTAGTCAAATTAATCAGAGAAGTCCCTTCATACGCAAAATTTCTGAAAGATTTGTGCATTCAGAAAAGAAAATTAAAATCGCGTCTCCCTAAGAAAGTGGACTTGACGGAACATGCAAGTTCTATAGTCTCCAATTCTCTTCCTCCCAAGCTCAAGGACCCAGGAGCACCTTTGATCTCTGTTACCTTGGGTAACATTAACATCAAAAAGGCACTCTTAAATCTTGGAGCAAGTGTCAACATTCTTCCTGGAAATTTGTTTGATCGGTATGAACTAGGCAATCTAGAACATACTGATATCATTTTGCAACTTGCTGATAAATCCACAAAAATTCCAAGAGGAATGTTGACCGATGTTATAATCAAGGTGGATGAATTTTACTATCCAGTTGACTTTCTAGTACTTGATACTGAACACACCTATAAGGAAAGTCAAGCTTCAATTATTTTGGGACGACCATTTTTTGGCAACAACAAATGCCCAAATTAATTGTAGAACAGGAGCAATGGATATCTCCTTTGGAAACAGAAAACTTCGATTAAATGTCTTTAATACATTTAATAATTCATCAACGGAACATGAGTGTTATCAAGTTGATGTAGTTGATGACTTAGTGCATCAAGCTACACCAACCATTTTAAATTCTGATAAATTGGAAAGTTTTCTTAATAATACCAGGATTGAGGACATGGACACAAAAGAGGTACACATGATGGAAGAGGTTTTTCAAACACAGCAATGGAAAATGCCATGGATCCCACAAGTTGAAAAATTACCCACAAACTTCTCAGAACCGTTAAAATCATCTTTTGAAGTACCACCAGTTTTGGAACTAAAAACGTTACCAAAACACTTGAAATATTCATTTTTGGGAGCTAATAAAACTCTACCTGTAATAATCTCTACTGATTTAACAGGTGCTCAAGAGGAAACGTTGTTAAAAGTATTGGTGAAGTACAAGGAAGCTATTGGATGGACAATAGCAGATCTGAAAGGGATAAGTCCAGCGACGTGTATGCACAGAATTATTACTGAAGAAGGACTGAAACCATCCCGAGAAACACAAAGGCGGCTGAACCCAAATCTCAGAGAAGTGGTTAAGAAGGAGGTACTCAAATGGTTGGATGCTGGCATCATTTACCCAATATCCGATAGCGATTGGGTAAGTCCGACCCAAACAGTGCCCAAGAAATCAGGAATCACGGTGGTAGAAACAGAAGACGGAGAAAAAATGACCACCAGACCAATCACAGGATGGAGAGTTTGCATCGACTACCGCAAGTTGAATGCAGCAACGTCAAAAGATCATTTCCCACTCCCATTCATAGACCAAATAGTCGAAAAACTATCTGGAAAGAAATTCTACTGTTTTTTAGACGGATACTCGGGATACAATCAAATTGCCATCCATCCCGAGGATCAGGCTAAAACAACCTTTACTTGTCCCTATGGCACCTTCGCATTCCGAAGGATGCCATTCGGATTATGTAATGCTCCCGCCACGTTCCAACGTAGCATGATGGTTATATTTTCTGATATGGTGGGAGAATCACTAGAAATCTTTATGGATGATTTTTCGATATTTGGCTCCTCTTTTGAAAATTGTTTAAAACAACTGGAAAAGGTTTTAAAAAGATGCACCGAATCTAATCTGATTTTAAGTTGGGAAAAGAGCCATTTTATGGTCAAGGAAGGAATTGTACTTGGGCATGTCGTTTCAGAACGCGGTTTTGAAGTTGACAGAGCCAAAGTACAAATCATTTCCACACTTCCCCCACCAAGCTCGGTAAAAGGTATTCGTTCCTTCCTTGGACATGCCGGATTTTACCGAAGATTCATCAAGGATTTTAGCACCATTTCCAAACCACTGTACAAACTGTTATTAAAAGATGCACCATTTATCTTTGATAACACCTATCAAGAAGCATTCACAATTCTGAAACATAAATTAACTGAAGCACCAATTTTGCAAGCACCTAATTGGCTTCTTCCTTTTGAAATAATGTGTGATGCTAGTGATTATGCTGTAGGAGCAGTATTGGGACAAAGAGTGGACAAAAAACCAGTTGTTATTTGCTATTCAAGCAAAACATTCTCCGAAGCACAGCTTAATTATACCACCACTGAGAATGAACTTTTGGCGGTTGTTTACGCTCTAGATAAATTTAGATATTATATCTGGGGATCTAAAGTTATTTTGTATACAGACCACAACGCCATCCGCCATCTAATGGAAAAGAAGGAAACAAAACCACGGCTCATTCGGTGGGTACTTTTGTTGTAGGAATTCGACATAGAGATCCGAGATAAAAAGGGATCTAAAAATGTGGTGGCTGATCATCTCTCCAGAATCAAAACCGATGAAATTCAAGGGGAAACTATACGGGAGGATTTCCCTGATGAGCAACTATTTTCTGTTCAAAAATTACCATGGTTTGCTAATCTGGTTAATTATTTTGTCACAGGAAAAACACCGCAACACTGGACCACACAACAAAGGAGATACTTTTTCTCCCAAACCAAGCAATATCTGTGGGAGGATCCAGATCTGTTCAAAATAGGAGCAGACCAAGTTATCAGAAGATGTGTGCCAGACGCCGAACAGAAGGATATTCTCCGTCACTGTCACTCATACGCATGCGGAGGACACTTCAGTGCCAAAAAGACTAGGCATCGAGTTCTCCAAAGCGGTTTTTTCTGGCCCTCTCTATTCAAAGATGCTTACACTTATGTCAAAGCTTGTGATAGATGTCAACAGATGGGGGGAATCTCAAGGCGAGACATGATGCCGATGTCCCCAATACTAATTGTCGAAATATTTGACGTTTGGGGCATTGACTTCATGGGTCCATTCCCCACATCATTTGGAAATTTATATATTTTATTAGCGGTTGACTATATATCCAAATGGGTAGAAGCTGAAGCTACCAAAACAAACGACCACAATGTCGTATGCAAATTTGTAAAAAAGAACATTTTCTCAAGGCACGGAATCCCTGGAACCATCATAAGTGACGGGGGTTCCCACTTCAAAAATAAACATTTTGCAAAAGTTTTAAAACACTATGGCGTCACCCACAAAATTGGTACCCCATATCATCCACAGACAAGTGGCCAAGCGGAGATCTCTAATCGAGAAATTAAAAGAATTTTAGAAAAGACAGTCAGACCAGACCGAAAGGACCGGTCAATTCGATTAGATGATGCTTTATGGGCCTATCGGACGGCATATAAAACCCCCATCGGAATGTCCCCGTATAGACTTGTGTATGGCAAACCATGCCATCTACCTGTGGAGATAAAGCACCGTGCCATGTGGGCAATCAAAAGCGCAAATGTTAATTTAACTGATGCAGGTGAAGAGAGAAAGTTACAGTTATCAGAACTGGAAGAAATAAGGAAGGAGGCATATGAGAGTGCAAAAATTTATAAAGAAAAAACAAAAGACTTTCATGACCGCCATATTGTCCGAAAACAATTCCATAAAGGACAATTGGTATGGTTATTTGATTCACGTCTCAAGCTCTTTCCTGGAAAATTGAAAAGCAAATGGACTGGTCCGTACGTTATAACAGATGTTGCACTACATGGTGCAGTAGAAATTCAGCCAAAAAAGGAGGAGAACCGTTTAAAGTCAATGGACAATGGTTAAAGCCTTACGTTCAATTGGTGGATAACTCAAAAGTGGTGTTTGAAAAAATTGCTTTAACTAACCCACAAATCTGACCAATTGAACATAAGGCAGTGCGTCCGGCTGAAGACGTTAAACTTAGCGCTTTTCGGGAGGCAACCCGAGAACTTTGCGGGTGTGTTCACTGCAAACCTTCATTTACACTTATGCAAAGCATAAGTGTGTAGTGTGTTGATTTGTTGTTTTTGTTTTGTTTTATTTCATAAAAAAAAAAAAAAAAGATAAAAATTTTCCAAAAAGAAATCAGTTGCGAAAAACACAATTTTGCTTGAGGACAAGCAAACCTCAAGTGTGTAGTATTTTGATAGTGCTTTATTTTTACAATAAAACACTATCATTAAAAGACTGTTTTGTCGCATAAAGACGCTCAGAGGCACACAAAAACCGTATTTTTGTGCAAAACAAAAGAACTCAAAAACTGCCTTAAAACATGCAAAATGCTTCTCTATAACAGATATAGTTCAGACAGACCCGTCTAACCTACCTCGTCTGTTAACCAAATAGATCGTATTTCATATAAGAATGCATGTTTTCCTAATATCCAGGCAAAAGCTCACATTCCAACGGCTGCTCCTGATACACACCACAGACTCCCAAAAGTCTGGCGGTGATAATAGATCTACTGTCGGGTCATCACTAGCCCAAGCTAGCCATTTGTTTTCGCATAGAAAACATCTCACAAATCACGGGGAAAGCCTATTATGATATCATTAATTCTCTCAAAAGAAGTATGATTAATTTGTCTTTAGTCCCCAGACATCCTCACTAAAATTGCAAGCCAACGAGAGAAAATCTCATTTGTTCATACACTGCACATCATGGCCCACTGCTGTGTTGCAGATACAAATCTGCCAGAACTATAGTAATTACCATAGGAAATCCTAATAAGCTCAACATCAAAACAGGCTTATATTAACAGGTGGCTAAACATGAATTACGATTCATGTTTAACTTGAACAGAGTTCTCCGGAGCTGCTGGTGTAAGGAAAACACGAGGGATTTGTGTGCTAACTTTTATGGCTTTATTTCAGGAACGAGAATGAATCAAGACCCAAGAAACTCTGATAAAACAACCAAACCCGAGGAAGTGATGCTCCAAATCAAAGAGCAAAAATGCGAAAAAAACTCATAAAAGCTACAGCAATCGCGACTTGACAGACCCCTGTGTCGCGACGCGAAGAGAAGCAAAACACAAGGATCCAGACCCTACAGCAATCGCGACGCGACGGAAGCATTGGTCGCGATGCGTAGACACCAACGCGACAACACCAACTTTTCGATCGCGAAGACACTAACGCGACAACACCAACTTTTTGATCGCGAGACTACCAACAAGGCGCACTGATCAGACAAGTGGCCGACAAAAGCACCCTCGCGACGCGACGCACACTTGGTCGCGACGCGAGCCCTATGTCACAGCAAGTATAAATAGAGGCACTCTATGCACGGTTTTAGACACCAATTCACGTTTTCAGACACCAATTTACTCCAATTCTCATAAGAATACTCCAACACTCTCAATCAGTTGTAATATTTCGAAATATCTCTTAGTTAGTTGTTTAGAACCAATAGACTCTCCATTTCGGTGGTAATTCTAGTAGTAATTCAAGATAATTCGGAGGGTAAAAGCACCAAGCTACATGCCGGGGAACACCAAGACTATCGCCACGATCATCACTCGAATGGAAGGCTAATCTCTTCATATTACTTCCGGTAATGTTATCATACCTTTAGTGTAACATGTTTTTACTTTGATTCCGACCAAATGTTTTACTATTGTAACTATTAAACTCTCATATCATTAAAAGCAACTAGTGAATCATTTGTGTCTACTTCTACTTGTTATCATATTTTCAAGACATAGTATTATCAACTTATTATTCGTGCCTATCTCCTCTAAATAACGAGTTAAGACGAATAATCGCTTAATATACTTTGTGCCCAATTAATATGATTAATAAGTTGTAATGTTACTATTATTTAGATAAAACATAATATTGCCAAACCATTGTTTGTACCTAATCTACTAAATTGTTAGACAAAGACAAACAATTGATTCAACATGTTATGTATTTACCCATTTAATAGCAATTGTTAGTAAACTATAATTATGTCAAAGTAATTATATCGGAATCATTATAGTAAAACATGCGAACCTAATTGTTGATAACTAAACCGGAAGTAATTCTTTCTCTATTTTCAAGTTACTATTTCATTATTTTTACCATCACAATCAATATTTACTTTACAACTCGTTAAAGATTAACCACTAAATCCCTGTGGACTCGACCCCGCTTGCCCTATCTACGTAGTAATAGTGGGTTATAAATTGTTTTTAAACGCGTGTGACGATCGCGTTGTCAAAATACTCGAGAGTGTGGGACCAAAAATGGAAAAAACTTTTAGAAATCGGTTTGGAACTATATGGATATTTTGAAATGAAATGATAAATAGAAGTAGAATGCTATAATATGAAGAAAAGACAAAGTAAACAAAGGGGCAAGGGGGAAAACAATTTTTCGGACCAAAACTGTAAAAATTCTTAAATCTAACAAATTTTGTAAAAACAAAAAATACAACGCTATAATCCAAAAAAAAAAAAGACAAAGTAAACATTTCGTTTGGGGAGAACTCGCATTTAAGTAAAGTATAATGTTATAATATGCCAAAGTAAACATTTCCAGTGCAATAACTTTAAAAAAATGAAAAAGTCAAAGAAACCCATCACATAAATAGCAATGTACTAAAGTTTATGTGTGTGCAGGGGATGTGTGTTCATGAATTTTTAAACGAAAGAGGAAAGTACAATGCTATAATCCGCAAAAAATAAAACAAAGTAAATGCTTTGTTTGGGCAGAACTCGCATTTAAGGAAAGTACAATGCTATAAAAACAACAATAATAGAAGTAGAATGCTATACTGCACACATCGGTGTGGTCTACATGTGATCTACATGGACACCTACAATCATAAAAACCATTGTAAATTAGAAACAATTTGAACAAAATTATATGAATATATTCGATTATAAAAGAATAATATGATTGTAAACTTCTTTGTCTCCTCCCCTTTTCGTCATATGCTATAATTGGCAATGAAATGAAAGATTACATTAGATAAAAGGCATTGGAGCATTACATTAAGTTGCAATGAAATGAAAGATTACTTACCTTCTGAACCAAAATATATAAAAAAGGCATTGGAACATTACATTAAGCTGCAAGATTACATTTTTTGACAAAATATAGATAAAAGGCAATGTACATTACAACTGGTTCTGATTTACTTTTCTGTCATTAATCTCGTAAAACACCCTTGCCTTAGACGTGCATTAGTTACAGACGAATCACGATTTTACCACAACTACAATCAAAATGATTACAAGAACTCTATACTTCATTAAGCTCCACTTCATCTTCTCCAATTCCATTTGTAAATGTGCATCGTGATTTTCATGGTCAATCCACTCAAAGAAGTTACATACCTTACCTGAAATCTATTTATAAAAAAATTTTAATTATAAATTTGTAAATAAATTTACACAATGATAATACATATAAGATCAAATTAAAAAAACAAGTAGATACATAGTCGTGAATTACCAAAGAGTCGGGGCAATTTATGAACCTTCTCCTTGGGTTATCCACCGTCCAGGATGTTCTCACTCTCAATGGTTTTTTGCAATAGCATCGAGTCGCATGTTCAGAGTTAGATACAGCTTCAAGAAAACATGAACAAGATGACGCCGATTCAGAGGGTTTTCTGTTTGAAGTTTTTGACTTCGAGGGTTTGCCGCTTGAAGACATTGACGAAGGTTAGTGTTTATTACCTTTTTGGGTTTTACAGCTTCGATTTGTGACTTTGTTTGATAAAAAAAGATTTTCTCCTTCTTATTTGCAATTTGAAGCTGACCTGGAGTCCACGTAGGCATCTAACCGGTGATTTTCAAACTTTTTAAATTATTAAAAAATTTCAAAATTCGAAAATTTTAAATTATTCAAACTTTTCAAAATCATTCAAAATTTTAAACTTTTCAAATTATTCAAAATTTTGCAAACTTTTAATATTATTCAAATTTAAAATTTTCAAACTTTTCAAATTTTCGAAAATTTCAAACTTTTCAAATGATTCAAAATGTTTAAATTTCGAAATTTTTCAAATGATTCAAAATTTTCAAATTATTCAAAATTTCAGACTTTTCAAATTATTTAAATTTCTGAAAATTTGAAAATTTCGAAAGTTTTAAATTATTCAAACTTTTAAAATATCATTAAAATATTCAAACTTTTCAAAGTTTTCAAATTAATCAAAATTTTAAACTTTTAAATTTATTCAATTTTAAAACTTTTAAAACTTTTCAAATTATTCAAAATTTCAAATTTTAAAATCCGGAAAACTTGGGCGGGAGCTAAGTTTCAAAATTTTCAAAGTTTTCAAATTTTAAAAATCCGAAAAACTTGGGCTGGAGCTAAGTTTCAAAGTTTCAAATTTTGAAAATCCTAAAAACTTAACCATATTGAATTTTAAACAAAAAACCGAGTAGGTTGCATTAAAACGACTAAAATGAAAGTACGTTGCATTATAACGACTAAATTGCTTTTCAAACTTTTTAAATTATTAAAAATTTTCAAAATTCTAAAATTTTAAATTATTCAAAATTTTAAACTTTCCAATTTATTCAAAATTTTCAAACTTTTAATATTATTCAAATTTAAATTTTCCAACTTTTCAAATTATTCAAATTTTCGAAATTTTCATACTTTTCAAATTATTCAAAATGTTCAAATTTCGAAGATTTTCAAATAATTCAAAATTTTCAAATTTTTCAAAATTACTCAAATTTTCAGACTTTTCAAATTATTCAAATTTCTAAAAATTTGAAAATTTTCAAATTTCAAAAATTTTAAATTATTTAAACTTTTAAAAATCATTAAAATTTTCAAACTTTTCAAAGTTTTCAAATCATTCAAAATTTTAAACTTTTAAAATTATTAAATTTTAAAACTTTTAAAACTTTTCAAATTATTCAAAATTTCAAATTTTAAAATTCGAAAAACTTGGGCTGGAGCTAAGTTTCAAAATTTTCAAAGTTTTCAAATTTTAAAAATCCGAAAAACTTGGGCGGGAGCTAAGTTTCAAAAATTTCAAAGTTTTCAAAATTTGAAAATACGAAAAACTTGGGCGGTAGCTAAGTTTCAAAATTTTTAAAGTTTTCAAATTTTGAAAATCCGAAAAACTTGAGCATGAGCTAAGTTTCAAAAATTTCAAAGTTTTTAAATTTTCAAAATCCGAAAAACTTGGGCGGGAGCTAAGTTTCAAAAATTTCAAAGTTTTCAAATTTTGAAAATCCTAAAAAACTTAACCATATTGAATTTTAAAGAAAAAACTGAGTAGGTTGCATTAAAACGACTAAAATGAAAGTACGTTGTATTATAACGACTAAATTACTTTAAAACTTGATTTTTTTAAAACCAACATCAGGTTTCATTTTACACAAAAACATAGATGTGGTTTGCATTATAAGGACTAAAATGAAAGTACATTGCATTTGAACAATTAAAATAGATTAAAAATGGTAAGTTTTTTTTAACCAGCTTGAAATTTAAATAGAAACTTAAAAGTAGGATGCATTATAGTGACTAAATTGAAAGTACATTTGCATTATAACGACAAAAATGAAAGTACATTGCATTAATATGTATTTTTTCAAACCAACATCAGGTTTTTTTTACTCAGAAACTGAGCAATAGGTTGCATTAAAAGGAGTAAAATGAAAGTACATTGGACTAAAACAAAAGTACATTGGACTGAAAAATCAATAACCCGTAATGGCGCGGTAAAAAAAACAGGGTGAATTGACTTCCATTTTGTGTTATGCCAGCACTCGATTGACTCTCGAATGTCGGTCTTAATGATAGCACAAGCCAATTCTGTCATTTTAGTGATTAACCTTAAAAGTAATTTACAATTATAATTATAATATAATTATAATTATAATATAATTATAATTATAATTCACATTCCATGAAATAAGAAATGAGAAATAATGAGAAGTTGAGTTTAATTGCAATCTATTATGAAAATAATATCATGTGGTAAATAAAAAATAAATAAATAAATTATGGTAAATGAGATTTTACCTCTATTTCCTTTTACAAACCTATGATCTTTCTTTTCATTTGCAACCCCAAAAACATCATGACAAAGATCTTTCATGGAGGTACATACCTGCATTGATTCTTAAATTAGGATTTCATACAAAAATTCTTGTATATGTGAAAGGGTATTTTTAATGACATTAAAAATGGTTCTTACACTTGAAAATTCATCTTCAAATGTACCAGAAAGTTCAATCAACTTGATCTTATCGACTTTGAGATGTGAAAGAAACCAAATTGGAATCAGAAAAGTTAACTGAAACAATCAAATGAATAGTACATTTCAGTAATAGTTTTACGTTATGCTTTTTGGAACACAAGCAAAATGATGTGGCCGTGAACACAGGCCTTGTACAGTCAGTGCTAGCTCTTCGAGAAGGAGGTAATGATGCAATAAACCGATCTCTGTATCTGTAATAGAATTAGATTTATAAATGGAAAATGGAGATCAAAGTGTATAAAGATGTAGAGACATCAGTGATGCAACCATTGTGTAGATCAGAATCCATGATCAAAACCCTGTCAACAGAAAAGAAAAACTTGATGAGAACAAACGAAATAGATGTATTGGTCCTCTTAGAAATGAATTTACAATACCATAATAAAGTTTATTAGAGTATCAAAAAGAACAAACAAAAAAATTAATCATCAAAAAGTTCAATGTCTGAGTTCCAAGCCGCTTGTTGAAGGCTTCATTCCATATGTTGGCAGCATATTCAGGTTATAGTTGGTTCCATACGGTCATAACAGAAGCAACCTGTACCATAATCCAATATACTTTACACTTGCCTAAATGAATACCAATCTCATTTTGTGGGTCTCATCTAAACTACGAAAATAACCAAAAACCAGGAATTTAAGTGACAATTTTAACGAGAATACCATATGAGCATCCAATGGTGGTGGATAGTTTCCATCAATAGTGTCGATCCAACTAAATATCAATTTATGATAACGGTTTTGTCAACCTAAAAAGCAAAAGCCCATTTTACTTAACCAAAATCTGAGATACAGATATACATATATTCACACTTGAGAATTTAGATACATACTTGTCATTTGAGACTCACCTAGAAACACATTGGAGAAACGATGTAGAAGAATACATTCTATTGGTACAGCCAAGCTAGACAAACCTAAAATAGGTGTAATTTCCCTCATTAGCACTGACAGTGGCTAGAGGGACGGCTTCAAGCCAGAGGCTGCGGAACTCTCCAGCTTGCTATCAACTTACAACAGGTCTCTTCTTCATCTTGGGTAGAACAAAACAGACAGAAACAGATCTTAAAATACAATTCATGGCAAACAAATTCTACTTTTCTTCTTAAAAGAGGTGTAATTCTATTGAACCAAAAGCACCAAAATCTAGTTTTATTATCGCTTCATCAATACAATCACACAATAAGAATAAAACCCGTTTTCTATGTGTCTGCCCCCGTCAATTCAGATGGGTCAGAAGAAGGCTCGGCTTGGATTGAAGAAGAAGGCTCGGCTTGGATTGAAATCAGAACTGGAAATCTGGAATGAACCTGGAACCTGAACCTGGAACCTGGAATCTGGAATGAAATCGAACGGTTCACTGATGCTTGATCCGTAGTCGGTATTCAATTTGAGAGGATAGTGGTGTAGTACCTTTGGTCGGTGCTGATGGGTTTCCCAGTGGTGCTGTCTCCGGTCAGTGGCGGTGAGAATCCGGTGTAGATAAAACATGGAATTAAGATTATTGAAAGCAAATCCGGTGGAGATCCAAACGAAAGCCGGTGGAGATCTAAACCAAATTCAAACCAAATCCGGTGGAGATCCAAACCAAAGCTGGTGTAGATCAAAATCAAATCCGGTGAAGATCCATACCATAGCCGATCGAGATTCATCAGGTGGCGGATCGAGATCTAAACCAAAGCCGATCGGCACCAATGGTTGTTGAGGGATCGTGGTTGAAGGCGGAAGAGGAAGCGCATGGAGGAAGAAGAGGAAGCGCCGATGACGGTAACTCCAGTGAAAACCTCAAGGCTTCCTCGTTCGTGAACGGTAACAGCTAGGATGGTTGTGGTGCTACGGATTATGGCGTGTACGGATGATGGTGGAGGAGAAGTAGAACCGATGATGAGGATTGGGGGAGGTGGAGCAAATTGGGCATGACGGCTCAAAATGTGTTATGTGTAGGGTTTTTTTTTGCTTTTATATATTCACATTAGGTCAAGAGTTCAGTAAATAGCAGTAGACACGTGGCAATCCGGCTTTGGGTGCATCAAATGGTTGTACTATCTTAATTTTAAGACTTCTGTGCTTTAAAGGGTTGTAATTTATATATGGTTTATAATATAGTATATATATATATATATATATATATATATATATATATATATATATATATATATATATATATATATATATATATATATATATATATATATATATATATATATATATATATATATATATATATATATATATGGGAAGTGATTCTTACACAACCATTTTTCCCGCCTATATACACATAAAGGTTCTAACGACACATTATACTTCGGAGACAAATGCCATGAAAGAGATATCCGAGAAGAATGCCGAGTTGGCTCAAATGAAGGAGCTACTAAAGACGCAAGCTGAGCAACTAAAGACACAAAATGAACAAAACACCTCCAAAATTGAAGACATTGAAAAAAAACTCCAAATATTTTTTAACAGCTTAAAAGACAAGCGCATGAAGTAGATCGAATAGTATTGCTTTGTTTTTAGCAAGTATTTATTTTGATTTAGACTTCTTTACTTTTCATGTAATAAGAATTATTGGATTTATTTAATAATATGCAAATTTGTTTTGTTTGACGTATTTGTGTTTGTAGCTATTGGTACCAAATAATTGGACATAATATTTATTTTTGTAAATTGTTTCGTGAATTTTTTCGTAACAAAATTTGCTACAAGTTTTGCTACGGAATTACACCTACGGATCTTACTGCGGAAGCTTGACAACGGATATTACTACGGAAGCATGACCACGGAATTTGCTACAAATTTTACTACGGAAGCTTGTCCACAGAATTTGCTACATATTTTACTACGGAAGCATGACTACGGAATTTGCTACAAAGTTTACTACGGAAGCCTGACCATAGAAATTGCTATGGATTTTACTACGGAAGCATGACACGGAAATTTTACAGATTTTACTACGGAAGCTTGACCACGGAAATTTCTACAGAATCATTGCTACGGATTTTTTTACGGAAACATAGCTACAGATTTTACAACGGAAGCTTGACCACGGATTTTGCTACAGAATTATTGTTACGGATTTTACTACGGAACCCTGACCACGGAATTTGTTACAGAATTGTTGTTACGGATTTTACTACGGAAGCTTGACCACGGAATTTGTAACAAAATTATTGCAACGGAATTTGTAATGAAACCTGCTACAAAAGTAGCAACGGAAAAAGAACCATGGAATTCGCTACGGACAAACGGCTACGGAAATCGCTACGGAATCCACCTACGGAATTCGCTACAGAATACATGCGCTACGGAATCAGTCCGTAGCAAGGTTGCTACGGAAATAAAAGTTCGTAGCAAACTCATTCGCTACGGGATTTATTGTAACGGAACAGTTCCGTGACAATTTCCGTTGCAAAACCCATTTAGCAACGGAATTTCAAGGTTTAGCAACGGAATTCGTCCGTTGCTAAATCGCTGTTTTCTTGTAGTGGAGATTTAGTGATGGCAACTGTGATTTGCAAGTAAAGAAAATATTCAACATGGTTTTGCCGGAAACGCCTCATTTCCAATTGAGCGATTTCAAAGCCACTAACATATATTAGGTTAAACGACATGCTAAAAAAAACTTGTGATAAATAACAAATTACACCATAATCCAAAAAACCCAAGAGAAGCACAGTATACACAAACCTTATGAGCGTGTATTACATTTTTGGGTAGCCAGTTCGGCATTATTTGGGTGCAGCAGTACAGGGAAAGGCTACAGAGCACGACAAATCGGGCAAGAAGAGCACAACTTGTGTTTTCGGTTGAGGAGATAAATAGAAGTAGGGCTGTGTTTTTAAGAGAAAAAGGGTTTTGAGGTATATAGTGGGTAGGAAAATTGGGTGTAGCAGGAATGAAAATTGAATGGAGCGGGAATGAATATTTTCGATGGCCCGGGAATGAAATTTTAGTGGAGCATGAAGCCCGGTTGCCTTGAAGAAACCGAGTTGTAAACCGTAGTTTAAAAGAGGACCCTTTTTACCAATTAATAACCGACATATTGCATTAAATAGAACCCGTTTTTATTTAAACCGGGTTATATATAGAGGGTTCTATTACTCATTTTGTAGTAGTGAATACCAAACCGACGATCTTGTAAAATGGCATATAAATGCATTATCAACGTATATTTAGTTTTTTAGAATTATGTTACACATAGTTAAGTTTACCTTAGATTTTATTTGCAATATATATACGTTGCTCCAATATGAACCATTCCTATGTAGGCTAAATATATCAACTATTACATAGCTATTCTTGGAGCTATGAGCGGCAGGAAGGTAGACGAATGGACGGAAGTCCGGAAAAGAAAGCCATCGGCGAAAGGAAACCTAAGGGGGGATGCTAGCGACACCACGTACTTTGTGACTAATGTGCCGGATGATGCCAGGAAGAGTGAACTATGGAAGACCTTCACCAAGCACGGAGATGTATCAGACGTATACATGGGGCTGAAAAGAAGACGGAACGGGCAAAATTTTGCATTTGTAAGATTAAGAGGGGTGCACGACACAAAAGCGATGGAACAACAAATTGACGGAATAGGGTTTAAGGGGAAGGCACTGGCGGTAAATTTGTCCAAGTATGAAAGGCGAGATAGACAGTTCGTATCAAACACAACAAGGAGGCAAGAACATCCGGCGACTAGACACATTCCCAGGAGTGGTATGAGAGACCAAAGATCCTTTGCTGAGGTAATCCGACCACCTACATACAACTTTGCACCAACATACAATGCAGCCCCTAATTACCCACCGGTACCACCGCCCCCTCCTCCCCCACCACCTATACTATTGAGACAAGACCAAGGAACCCACTGTTGGCTCAAAAACACCACACTCATTGGGGAGGCAATCTCCTTGAATCATCTTGGCCATTTGCCTAACCTGTTATTCGTCAGAGAAGAGCCAAATATTGAGATAAAATATCTGGGAGGATTGAAAGTACTTCTCCTTTTTGACAAATCGACAGAAGCCAGGAAGTTCTTAGAAAATGAAAGAAGATGGAACGAAAATCTAAAATGGGTGAAATACGGGGAACAGATTGATCTGAGTTTTGAAAGAGTAGCATGGATTAGAATAGTTGGATTACCATTGAGACTATGGGGTGATCGGAATTTCGCAATCATAACTGGACGGTATGGGAAGACAATTGCACCGTTTGATGATGTTTACCATCGGGTGGACCTATCATGCGTAAAGGTGGGTATTCTAACAACTAGGAGGAACCGGATCAATGAAGAAACTAACGTAGCCACTGACGATACTGTAATCAAAGTTGGGATTGTAGAGTTTGATGAAGATTGGTTTCCATTCCGGTTTGATCCTCCCGGAAACTGTTTTGTTGAAAGTGAAGAAGAAAGTGAAGAAGACAAGGATGGTGTCTCCGATACGTGGATGGACGATGGGGGTGAAGAACCGGAGGAAGGAGAGATACCACGAGAAGGACCGAGTAGCGTGAGAGCCCCAAGAGAAACAATACCGGAAAATAATGGCGGGAGTCCAATACCGGTCGCGCAGGAGGTAACCGGAAACGTGACTGTAATGCCGGAAACTACATGTCCGATGGAGGAAGCTCAGGAGGCACAGGGTGAGCATGGGATGTTGGGAACTGGGAATGATGATGATGCATTGAGGTCAAAAGAAGATGAACCGGCGTCTTGGGCATAGGAAGGAAATTTGAAAACTATTAATAACACGCGGGAAATTGATGACGAGGTAAATGTCAGCATGTGCAATATGAGTACGCCGGCCCCACGGAAGCCCATTGGGCGTATAAGTGACCTGCTACCAAATGGGTGTTTTGGGCCATTTCCGTCACCAATAATTCCAGCCCAAACTGAAGAAATCGATACGGAAGAAAATATACCTATGACGAGTGGTAGGAAAAGAAGGCGAGTAGAAATGAGTGCATCCCTGATATCGTCCATCCCAAGGTTTTCGTTAGCATCGCCAATAGACCCCTCTCCTGTGGATCCGGCCGGCTCTCATCGGCGATCCGCTAGTGGTGATGATCGTATTATATCCCATAACCCCCCCTCGATTGACCTAAATAGATGTACTGAAGCTAGTAATTATGAAGAAGACGGCGAATGCAGCTCATCTACATTGGAAGCCAGGAAAACGGTGGAGGTAGGTAAAGAGATCGGCTTTGAAATAGAGATCGATAACCCCGTATTGCAGGAAGTGATGGGAGAGCTTGGTGAGTATAACATCCCCAAATGAATTGTTTATGCTTAAACGTAAGAGGGGTAGGCGAGGTGCAAAAGGTTGCTTGGGTTAGACGTTTAAAATCTCAAAATCGTGTATCCTTCTTGGCTCTTCAAGAAACGCAGATCCTTGAATCAGAAAATATAGATGTTGATGGGTGTTGGGGCACCCCGGATTTCAGCTTCTCGACAGTCAACGCAACGGGGAGGTCAGGAGGTTTACTAAGTATCTGGGATAATCAAGTGTTTAAAGCTGATGAGATAATCCAATCAAGACACTTTCTGATCACAATTGGAGTCTGGAAGGGGATTCAAGGAACAACTGCCTTCGTCAATGTATATGGTCCTCTGGAGGTGTCGGAAAAACGGAAAGTATGGGAAGAATTATTGCAGATCAAAGGAGAGAGGGCCGGAACATGGATTTTTTGCGGTGATTTCAATGCGGTAAGAAGACCTGAAGAGAGATACAATTCACAATTTTGCCCCTTGACAGCATTCGACTTCAATAGGTTCATTGAAGAGGCTGAGCTAAAAGACTTACGACTGGGTGGACACCGATTCACCTTCTTCTGCCAATCCGAACAAAAAATGAGTAAACTAGATCGCTTCCTCGTATGCTCCCAATTCATAAACCAGTTTCCCTCAGTTTCTGTCATGGCGTTACCGAGGGAGTTATCAGACCATTGTCCGATACTTCTCCAAACATCGGTGCAAGACTTTGGAAAGCCCCCTTTCAGATTTCTTAACTCGTGGTTGGTGCGTGATGGCTTCGATGAGATTGTCAACAGCGCATGGGGGTCTTTTGTTGGCTACGGTCACCCGGATAGCTACCTGTACGCTAAGCTAAAACACCTAAAAAACGCAATAAAGAAGTGGAGGGCAATTGAATTTCCCAAAGAAAACCTGGAGCTAAAACAACTGAAACAAAAAGTTAATGAACTTGACTTAGCCGCTGAACAACGACCTTTGAATAGTGAAGAATTGATCACGAGAAGAACCGATTTTCAAAAAATCGCTGAGTTGGAGAGGATAGCGGTACTTGATCTCAGGCAGAAATCGAGAATAAAATGGGCGGTTGAAGGCGATGAAAACACGCATTTTTTTCATGGATATGTCAATAGCAAAAAGAATCGAAACCGTATCCACGGGTTGACTGTTAATGGTGAATGGGCCACGGAAGCAACTGTCATAAAGAAGGAGGTTTTTGATTTTTACAAAGAAAAATTCCAGGAGAGATGGCCGTCGAGACCGAAACTTATCAGTCAAAAATTCAAGATACTAGATCCCTCGGTGTGTAATAGCTTGGAAGCTCCCTTTTCACTAGAAGAGATAAGGTCGGCGGTATGGGACTGTGGGAACGAAAAGGCCCCTGGGCCGGATGGATTTACCTTCAAATTTATAAAAAAATATTGGGAATACCTTCGTACGGATATTTTAGCATACATAAAATATTTTGAGACCTTTGGGAAAATCAACGTGGGATGTAATTCGTCTTTCATCACCTTGGTTCCAAAAGTCAAAGACCCATTAAAACTTGGCGATTATCGTCCGATTAGCCTTATTGGATGTATTTATAAAATTATCGCCAAAACACTTGCAAACAGGTTAAAAGCGGTTATCGGGCATTCTATAGACGAGGTTCAATCGGCGTTTGTGGAAGGAAGGAGCATATTAGATGGACCTTTAATCGTTAATGAACTGTGTTCTTGGGCAAAAAAGGTCAAAAAAACAGATTCTACTTTTCAAGGTAGACTTTGATAAAGCCTTTGATTCGATAAATTGGGAATATCTAGATTCTATACTCCTCCAAATGGGGTACGGAGAGAAATGGCGTAAATGGATCAAAGGTTGTTTGGAATCTGCAAGAGCATCCGTCCTCGTAAATGGGTCTCCTACGGATGAATTCTCTATGGGGAAAGGAGTAAGACAAGGCGATCCCTTATCCCCATTTCTTTTTATAATTGCAATGGAAGGTCTCAATGTGGCAATGAAGGCGGCAGTTGAAAAAGGATTATTCAAAGGCATAAAGATCCCCCGTGACGATCTAACGATCTCTCATCTATTCTATGCGAATGATGCTCTTCTTGTGGGAGAGTGGAGCAAAAGTAACATAAAAAATTTAGCCCGGGTTCTTAGATGTTTTCATGTCTCTTCTGGCCTTAAAGTTAACTTCCACAAGTCCCGTGTGTTTGGTGTTGGTGCAAATTCACGTGAAGTTGAGAGATGGGCAGCCCCTCTAGGATGTGCACCGGCTACGCTCCCTTTTACCTATCTTGGTGTGCCGGTAGGAGCAAACATGAAACTAAAGAAATTTTGGAAACCGGTGGTGGAAAAATTTCACTCCAAACTCTCGTCGTGGAAAGCTAAAACATTATCGTTTGGGGGACGACTGACCTTATTAAAGGCAGTATTGGGGAACCTTCCAACATATTATTTTTCACTATTCGTTGCGCCCATTGGAGTAATTAACGAGTTAGAAGGCATCCGCAGGAAATTCTTATGGGGAGGACATGAAGAAAAAAGGAAGATACATTGGGTGGCTTGGGAGAAAATAGCAGCACCAAAGGACATGGGAGGGCTTGGAGTCGGTTCTTTACGTGCCCTAAACCTGTCCCTAATTGCAAAATGGTGGTGGAGGCTACGGGCGGATCCTTCCCAGACGTGGGCTAGAGCTATCAGTGGGATTCACAATCTACAAAATAAACCTGGAAACATTTTATCCAAAAAAACGATTGCTGGGGTATGGAATAATATAGCTGGAATCGGTGGAACTCTTCGGGAGATAGGGCTCGATTTGGAGGACATAATCGTCAAAAAGGTCGGGAAGGGGGATAACACAAAGTTTTGGATTGATCACTGGATCGGGGCGCAACCCTTAAAGCAGGCTTTTCCATCTATTTACAAATTGGAAAAACGAAAAAGCTGTAAAATTGCAGACAGAGTACACACCGGGGGTTTCTCTTGGGAGTGGACCGCGGTTCCAAGCTCTACCGAACAAATACAGGAGATGCAAAGAATTTCTTCCCTCTTAGGCTCTTTCCAGTTTAGCTCGGCAAGAGATCAATGGAAATGTTCCATTTCCTCGGATGGGATTTATCATACGGATGTTTTAAGGAAAAGAATCGACCAACCCTCTAGTCCGGTGGCTGTGGGGAGGATAGACTGGATTCACGAGGTACCTACAAATGTCCTTTGCTTCATATGGAGGGCCATACAGGGAAGAATACCAACCAGTGTAGAGCTTGCAAAAAGGGGAATAAATTTGGAGTCACAAAGGTGTAGTTTCTGTACAGCGGAGGAGGAGGATGCTGAACACATTTTTGTAAGATGCCCGTTTGCTAGATGTGTGTGGGAATGGCTCTTTAAATGGTGTGATATCCCTCAACCGCAGGCCTCGTCAATCCATGAAGTAATTGAATTCGCAGCAGCGTGGGGAAATAGTAAAAGGAAGCGGTCTGTTCTGGTTAGCATATGTTATGGATCCCTTTGGTTGATATGGAAGGCTCGGTGTGATCGGGTGTTTAAAAATCTTCGCCTTAATCCCACAAAGATTGTTGATAACATCAAGTCACAGGTGTATATTTGGTTGAATCATAGAGGGGTAAACTATAGATTTAAATGGGTGGAATGGTGCATTTGCCCTTTCTCTGATGTATAAGCTTGTTTTTTAAAACTTTGTACTTGTTATTTTGTGCCCGTTTAGCGTCTTGCTATGCGGGTTCGTTTCTTTTTTTTTTTAATCTATTTGCCGGTTCCAAAAAAAACATAGCTATTCTCCTTTAATCCAACAAAAAGAGCTCTCGTTGAAGCATAAATTTCCAATCAAACACTTTTATGATTGCCGAGCCATTCTTGGCCAAGAAAGCTTGTTGCTTAACTATAATTTATTATTTAAAAAATTATCATTCATTTCACCATCCCAAAAACTCTTCTATATCCACAAGAAGAATGTTATATAATAAGATTATTTTAAGGCTTTTATATTAATTTTCCTAATTGCTTCTTTATTACCTACGACAAATTTCCCTTGATAGTATGATTGACTTTCCTTAATAAGGTTTACCTGATTTTCTTAATAATGTTTAAATGATTTTCCTTATTTAATGGTATGTGAACAAATAGTGGAATCAAAGCGAAACAAACGGTTAAAGAATCTTAAAGACAAAGACCAACATTTTCCTTTTGGTTTGCTATGGCAGAATATACAAAGAAGTTTGCAGTGTAAATGGATAACAAGGCCATGCACGAAATTGCTTGGAAAAACATAATTACAACAATAAATAACGGGTCTGATATACAATGATATGGCCCGACATAAAATAACAAAGTTATTTTCATGATAAAGTTATTTATCTCATAAAATAATATGAATATGCTTCACTTGTCATAAGTGTTTTGGCATATGGTGTCATAGGTTTAATCAACTTTTGCACTATAAATATACAGTCGATTAGTATACTTCCATATCAATCTAATCCAGTAATCCAAATGGCGAAAAACACCAATGCTTATACCTCTATATTTGTCTTTCTCTTCGTCTTCCTTCTAGTTGTGCATATAGGTAAGAAAATGCAATTCTCAAAGGAATATCCATCATTAATTGCTCAAAAACATGTCTCTATTAAATTTTATCTTAAAATTAGTGATGGTGTTCATATTAACTTTCTATTGGTTTGATTTAAATGTATCATTTAAATTAATTGCAGATATGGTGGTGGGTATGAAAGAGACAAACAAGATATGTGAGCGAAGAAGCAAGACATGGTCGGGGTTTTGTGGAGACTCAAAGCACTGTGATCAGCAATGTCGAGAATGGGAGGGTGCAAAACACGGAGCTTGTCACCGAGATGGAGTGGGGAGGGCATGCTTTTGCTACTTCAATTGCTAAATATTATGGATCGGTTCATGAATGAAGATGCATCTTGGGTTTCGCAGTTTCTTACTCGTTGAATAAATTAATAAGTGAAGGTTTAATTATTGTTATTGTAATGAATAAATCACCTTTTTAATAATTAATTATTATTTTTGTGTTTCAAATGCATATATATGGTTGATAGTTGAAAGTTCTACAAAGATAAGATATAATGAACGCACATCTACGGTGTACGTCATAAGCATCAGATTTGTATTTATGATATTTTAGTCATAATTATTGGTAAGTATTAACCATTTGATATTATAGCCACGTTCCTGGTTAAAAATAATAACTTCTTTAATATCACATGCTAATTGTTTGATAGTTCTATTGTCTAAAAGGTTGCGATTTAATTAAAAGATTTTTATTAACGGTAAAAAGTCAAAATATTTAATGAAACAGAATAGATATTTTTACGATATCTTGGTGGAGATGGACATAACTTATCAAAATTAACAGGATCAAAACAAGTATTATTATTAACGATTTTTAGTTACCTTACTATAATTTTATTTTACTTTTATATTTATACTAGTAGGAAATCCGCGCAATGTGGCGGGCAACGAATAGTTTACCTACGATGAATACTTTTAATTGGGAAACAGTTTCATTTACAGGAGTAGTTTTTTTCAGAAACATATAATATTTCAGATAGGGCCGGCAATCCTAACCCGAACCTGCTAACCCACCCGAACCCAACCCAATAATTTGCAGGTTGGGTTTATATTCTCAACTCGTTTAATTAAATGGGTTGACCCATGTAACCCGTATAATTAAATAGGTTGGGTTAGGGTTGAAAATCTCAACCTGATTTCAACCCGTCAACCCGTTTATATATATATATATATATATATATATATATATATATATATATATATATATATATATATATATATATATATATATATATATATATATATATATATATATATATATATATATATATATATATATATATACACACACACACACAGAATCCCAACTTGAGGAGCTTTGTTGTGTTATCATGACGGAGAAGATGGATGATCAAGATGACAATCATACCGAAAGTGGAAGTCGTGGACGAGTTGGTGAAAATGAAAGTCAAGTTACATAAAATTTTGACATCAATTCGTGTTTGAATTACGACTTTATAATTTTTATGTTTGTAAGCAATTGGTTTGAGGTTTGTTATGAACTTGGTTTATGGTTACTTATGGATTTATAAATTACAATGTTTAACTTTTAAGGGATACTTTTGGAATTTTTAAATAGGTCAACCCAGGTTTAACCTATTTATTAAACAGGTTGGGTTGAAAAAACACTAAACATGTCAACCTGATTTCAACCCATTTACTAAAAAGGTTGGGTTGGGTTAGAATTTCTCAACCTGTTTAAGTATACAGGTTGGGTTGGGTACAAACTTTCAACCCATTTAATTAAATAGGTCGACCCGTTAACGGCTCAACCCAACCCATTGCCACCCCTAATTTCAGATAACACATAATGTATTGTCAAACATCATTTACCATCAAAAATATTAAAAAAAAATTACAGTTTATCTTTGGTTAAAATTAAAAGTACGTTGATGTTTTAAGTTAAAAATAAAATTACGTTGTTCTGAGGTTGAAAATAAAATTACTTTGCAGTTTTTGGTTAATTTTAAGAGTACATTATTGTTGTCTTCGGTTTAGAATAAAAATTTGTTGTAGGGTTGATTTAGTTTGATTTAAGAATACATGTACATGGTTGTTTTGAGTTAAAATAAAAGTTTGTTGTGTTCGGTTAAAAACTAAAATGCATAGCTATTTTAGGTGAAATTTTTATTTAATTGTTTTGTGTTTTTGGTCCGATTGAAATCGATTTTAGTTCAACCTCAGCCTCATGTGCTCATTTCTTTCGGAATAGTTACTATCTGGCTAATCGTTTTTTTTTTTTTTTTGAAGTTTCTAATTTTAATTTAACAAATTAAACTATGCATAATTAATTGTTGGAAATAGAGTATACAACAATTAATGTAAATGTTCTATAATAAAGAATACGGTGCGATGCAAGTTTCTCGAGGGGGTAGGGGTGAATAGTTTCTTTTCCAAGAATAGTTCGTTTTTGGCAACTATTTTTTTTTCTGAAACTGTGAATAGTTGTCTTTCGACAAATAGTTCTTTTTGAAAAAAATCGTATTACAAAGAAATGTCATAAATCAATGAATAGTTTCCTTTTGATTGTCCGAAAAAGATTATGATTCAATATGCATAATACTTTTCTATATTTTAGAATAAGATCCCCTTTTAATCAATTGTTTCGTGAAAAACCGTCAAGGTCAAGGAATTTGGTTGCCAGGATGTGTACATTGGTTTTTTCTTATTCGTAATAGCCTTTCTATTTGGAAGAACTTAGCTTGGATGAAGAACTTAGCTTTGACAGTTGCAAAATTTTCCTTTTGAGGTTGAACAAAAGACAGTGTACATGGTATGTTTGTCTAAAAACAAGCTTGAACTCCATTGATAACCATGTAAATTTCATTATACTAAAAAGACAAAGTGGTACTAAAATCACCAACAAAATCGTAGATAATTTTGCAAATAAAGACACTATAAACAAGCCTAAGGAATCGATCATCAATGCTAGACTCCCAATAAAACATATATCAAAGAGAAAAACTTTATCACATTGGCAAATGATAATTAACTTGGAAATGTTGCAAAATCCATAGGGGACGACAAGAATGTACTAAAGGCCATATATTATGATCACTAATATTACAATGAACTGACCTTAATTTCTAGAGCAATCTGAACAACAATAGCGATAACCATTCAAAGCGTCACCGGATTTTATAGGACATTTTTTTTTTGAAGTTACCACAAACAATGTAGATACGCCAGAACCCTTTTATTAGGTCGACGTAGGCAAACACAATGAAACTTGAGAGGTGTTCATAGATTGCATATAATTTGTCAAAATTGTACCAATTCCTAATCACTTTGCTAATACCAAACCAACGATCTTAAGTTTACCTTAGATTTTATTTGCAATATATATACATTTGCTCCAACATGAACCATTCCTAAGTAGGCTGAAGATATCAACTATTACATATCTATTGATCTATTCTCCTTAATCCAACAAAAAGAGTTCTCGTTGAAAAAGAAATTTCCAATCAAACACTTTTATGATTGCCGAGCCATTCTTGGCCAAGAAAACTTGTTGCTTAACTATAATTTATTATTTAAAAAACTATCATCCATTTCACCATCCCAAAAACTCTTCTATCCACAAGAAGAATGTTATCCCAACGACAACAACTTCCAATTGTTGTATTTGTTTTAAATCTCACAACAATTTAATCTCAGTCATCCGCCACTGTGACTCAGTGCCTTTTATGTGAAGAATCAACACTCAGGTACTTTCAACAACATTAATCCTCTCTCTACAGCATCCAAAGATATAGTATAACAAAGTTAGTTCGTTTGTAAATTATATAATAAAGTATATGAAATTGTTGAAAGTTATCCCAACGACAACCGTTCCCATTTCATGTCGAACCCTTTAGGGCTCCATCAGATCCTTTAACAATGAACGACAAATCATGTAGAAAGAAAATTCCAAATTATAAAAAGATAATTCAGTACATAAATTTGTACATTGGGGCCTTACATGATGATCAACTCTGCCCCTTTCTTTTAATGTTTGTTTTCTTGATGAATTGTAAATTAAGCTTATTGATCTTTATCTCTTCTGGAATATGAAAATGATGAACTATGGCACCCTTAATTTACGGTCTTATCTTTTAATCATTGTTTGGATAATAAATTATATAATAAGATTAATTTAAGGCTTTTATATTTATTTTCCTAATTGGATCTTTATTACCTACGGTAATTTTGCCTTGATAGTATGATTGACTTTCCTTAATAAGGTTTACCTGATTTTCTTAAGAATATTTAAATGATTTTCCTTATTTAATGGTATGTGAACAAATAGTGGAATCAAAGCGAAACAAATGGTTGAAGAATCTTAAAGACAAAGACCAACCTTTTCCTTTTGGTTTTGCAGTGGTCGTATATACATAGAAGTTTGCAGTACTATCAACAGATAACAAGGCCATGCATGAAGTTGCTTGGAAAAACATAATTACAACAACAAATGGCGGGTCTAAGATACAATTATATGGCCCAACATAAAATAACAAAGTTGTTTTAATGATAAAGTTATTTATCTCATAAAATAATATGAATATGCTTCATTTGTCATAAGTGGTTTGGCATATGTGTCATAGGTTTAATCAACTTTTGCGCTATAAATATACAGTCGATTAGTACTTCCATATCAATCAAATCCAAAATGGCAAAAAACACCAATGCTTATACTTCTATATTTGTTTTTCTCTTTGTTTTCCTTCTAGTTGTGCATATGGGTAAGAAAAAGCGATTCTCAAAGGAATATCCATCATTAATTGCTCAAAAACATCCCCCCATTAGATTTTATCTTAAAATTAGTGATGGTGTTTATATTAACTTTCTGTTGGTTTGATTTTAATGTATCATTTAAATGAATTGCAGATATGGTGGTGGGTATGAAAGAGACAAACAAGATATGCGAGCGAAGAAGCAAGACATGGTCGGGGTTTTGTGGAGACTCAAAGCACTGTGATCAGCAATGTCGGGAATGGGAGGGGGCAAAACACGGAGCTTGTCACCGAGATGGAGTGGGGAGGGCGTGCTTTTGCTACTTCAATTGCTAAATATTATGGGATCGGTTCATGAACGAAGAGTCGAAGATGCATCATGGGTTTCGCAGTTTCGTACTTGTTGAATAAAATTAATAAGTGAAGGTTTAATCATTGTTATTGTAATGAATAAATCACATTTTTAATAATTAATTATTGTTTTTGTGTTTCAAATGCATATATATGGTTGATAGTTGAAAGTTCTGCAAAGACATGTTTGATTTAAAAAATCAAATTCACATAGCTAACTTTGTTTCATTGTCAATGGACGCACATCTACGGTGTATGTCATAAGCATGAGATTTGTATTTATGATATTTAGGTTATAATTGGTAAGTATTAACCATTTGATATTATACCCATGATTCCACTTAAAAAATTTAACGGTGAGCATGGTGCGGTTTTAGACCTAAAACGAACCGCAAACCGAATGGTTCGGTTTTTGTGATTGACAAACCGTTTGGTACGGTTTTTCAAACGTTGCGGTTTTACGGTTTCTCAAGCGGTTTGGTTTCAAGCGGTGCGGTTTCGATTTTAAATTAAAACTGCATCATCAAACGGTGCCGTTTTAAAACTGCTAAAAAGTTTCATATATGAAATGAAAATAGTGTATGACAATGATATCATTGATACAATTCAAATCGGAACTCAACTAATTGTGTCAAATTCTCATTTGACTCTTTGTTCAGAATGAATCACAACTCGTTAAATGAGGGAATAAAAGATCATCTGTCAATTTAATATTAGAAAACACAAATAAGAAGTGAAAGTTTCATAGTATTACGAAATTGCGTAATATCTAAATACAAAAGTGAAATTTTTTATATATGGAAACACACATACGAAGTGAAAGTTTCATATATAAAAAACACAAATAAAAAGTGAAAGTTTCACGTCTCAATTTAATATTCGTCAACATTCAACACAATAACCATATGAAGAGGATAGCGACATTGTGTAATGTATAAAATAATAAAATTAAAATTTTTTAATATAATATTGCGGTGCAGTGCGGTTTAGTGGTTTGGTTTACATGCCAAAACCGCACCGAACCGTTTAGATTCGGTTTTTCAAAAACTAAAAACCGCATCGTCGGTCTTTTTACGGAGCGTTCGATTTTTTGCTCAATTTGGTGAATTAAATTTTAACTTTGTGTTCGTTTGATCACTTAACTTTATTTAAGTTGTAAAATATCATTTAACTTGGTAACTGTATCTGAAATGATCACTGTGATCGGAAATAATGGATTATCATAATTTTTAAGGTTATCTAAGGTCACCGAACTTCAGTGACATTGAATAGCCAAAAAAAAGTTTAGTAGCCTTAAATAACATAAAAAACCTGTGATAACTTGTTATTTTGAGCCGTATTAGGTGTCGTATTGCAAAGCGCCGACCATTTGTAGGTAAAGGTGGGGGTCAAATACAGGAGGTGTATTGCTCGTTGAGTTTGCCATTGGTATCGATAGAGGTAGCGTTCATGATGTATGATTGCATACACGGACGTTCGAGGATGTCGCTAACATATATAGAGTAAAAAAAGGAGTAAATTGTAGTCAAAACAAATTCATTAATTCCAAGAAGTTTGGGAGGTAAGAGTCCTAACTAATATGTATTTGATTATTAAGTTATAAAGCTATAAATTATTGGGTAAATTGCATAAAAGTTATTAACTTTTTCAGTTTTCTCGATTTTGACACTGCATTTTTTATTTTTGCAATTAAGTCATTATGTTTTCAGATAATTGCAATTAAGTCATTATGTTTTCCAAAAAGTTGCGAAAATGATCATATGACAGGATGACAACAGGTTACCATGACATATGGTCATATTTGCAATTTTTCAGAAAACCTAATAAATTAATAGCAAAAATAAAAAAACATAGTGTCAAAATCTAGAAATCTGAAAAAGTTAGGGACTTTTATGCAGATTACCATATGCAATTTATACAACTTAATCACTTTACATGCCACATACGTGTCCAAAAAAGTAAATTTGTTGTTACCTTGGATAGTTTATCCTAACAGCCCCAAAAAAGAACATAAAAAAAAAATCAAAGTTCAATGATACTTGTGACAAAAAGCAATTTTGTCACAAGTAGCATTGAACTTTGATTTTTTTTTTTTTTTTTTGTTCTTTTTTTGGGCTGTTATGATAAATTATCTAAGGTAACAACAAAATTACTTTTTTGGACACGTATGAAGCATGTAAAGTGATTAGGTTGTATAAATTGCATAGGGTAAATTGCATAAAAGTCGCTAAGTTTTTCAGATTTCTAGATTTTGATACTATGTTTTTTATTTTTGCTATTAAGTCATTAGGTTTTCTGAAAAATTACAAATTTGACCATATGACCTGGTAACCTGTTGCCATCCTGTCATATGGTCATTTTCGCAAATTTTTGGAAAACATAATGACTTAATTGCAACTTTTCCGAAAACATAATGATTTAATTGCAAAAATTAAAAACACAATGTCAAAATCAAGAAAATTGAAAAAGTTAGTGACTTTTATGCAATTTACCCTAAATTATTTAACTGATAAATCAATAAATTAATTAAATTATGTAACCCGGTTCGGTTTAATCCAAACCATAACTTAAACCAAAACTGAATTCATAGCTAGATTGGTTTATAATCCAATCCGAATATAAAAACCGGTTTGGTCCGAATTCAATTTCAATTCCATTTTATTTTTGGGTTTTTTTTTTTTTTGTTTTAAACCAAATAATACACCTCCTTAGAAGGAATTGTATGATTGTGGAAGCCGAAGAAAATGAAATTAAACAAACCTCTTTGACAATCAAGGCACTTTTATTTTCTAATATACATCATTTATCCTTAAAGGGTTTCATTAAAAATTTAGATAATCTTTTATAGTAATCGAAAGATTAGTGTGTTTGAAAAATCATAAGTTATGATGTATTTATTAAAGCAAATTATCTTTGATAACATCTATGCCTGAAAAGGTATGGATATCATATTCATGTAATTGTTAAACATATAATGATTATTATTCTATTAATCAATTTCCGTCATTTTTGTGGTTGTGTCATTCGGATCTTTTTGCGGATCCGGGTCGTGATTTTCGGATCTTTGTGGAGCGGGTTCCTACATTATCGTGTCCACCGCTTCCTCTCTTAACGTGTCCAAACATCGATCTTTCTCGATTCTCCGTTTTCTACACCGCCCCCTTCCTCCCCCTTCCCACCACCAGATTGTTTCCTCCATCATCAACCACTATTTACTACCGCAATCGCCAACACCACCACCAAACTTTCGCTTTTCTCTGAAAACATCTCAAAGAAAACCCTAACGTAAGTGGACATCGGTGCATAAACCACCCGCCGTTTTCTCACTATCGACACTTTTCTTGCTTTTTATGCTTCTTTTTAAAACCCTAGATTGCATGCCTACCACCGTAAGCCGTCGTCATCTTGATTCCCACCGCCTCATCGCTAATATTTAAAAATAGTGTATCATGAAACTTTTGAAGAATAATTATATAAGTAGCCATAGATGTTGGTATATATATAAATGATGTCTTATTAGGTATATATTAGACTCATTTTGTATAACCTATTTATTCTCTTATATTATTGTATTCACATATGAATAAGAATATAACCTTCGTAAGGAAATTAAATTGTAAAACGGTATCATAGCAAAAGGCTCATAAAACCTAGTCGTCCTCCTTCCTCTTAAACACTAACCATCTCCTCCCTTTCCCTATATGATCTTGTTGATTTCCTCCTCTCTTTCCATCGTCGATATCCTTTCACCTACTTCATTGCGGGTGACAACTTTTTCTCTTCATCTTCTTCTACACCGTCTATTGAAAAAAACCCAATGATATCACTAAAACCATGGTCCTTAATTTTGATCATCTGAACCATGATGTCCTTCGTAAACTTTTTGAAACTTGTAGTACTTGTTTCGAGGCTTTTGATCACATCGACGACTCTAATAATGATCGTGCGACAAAAACTAATAATCATGAATGCTAAAACAATTCCATAATAAAACTATGGATATATGTCCTTTAAATGATTCTCAAGCGAAATGCAACGACGCAACAAGTATGGACGAATCTTAAAACCCTTTTTCATGACAACAAAGATGACAAGCCCATCCAACTTGACAATGCGTTGCACATCATCACCATTAGCGATTCCTCCATCGCCTCCTATTGCACCCACATCGAGACGATTATGAACCTCATAAATAATATTAATTCAGTAATTCCCAAAAAAGAGTATTTTTGCATATAGAATTAATGGATTCTCTCTCTTATATATGATTATATCGTTAGCCTGTTGTGACACCAATCACCAACATTCTCGGAAGCTTCATCCATGCTACAAGATATGCCTCAAGTTCATCCTTCCTAAACTACTGATCACTCATTTACGATGACGATTTTTTATACAGAGTGAAACTATCAAAATTGAGGACAATGACACAAAAATAAAGTCGTGGACGGGGTCGGAGATAATACAAGAATCACGAAAATTAACAACCACAATGGGTTGGTTCGCTACCATCACCATAGTTGGTTGTGTAGTAGGACGTTGAACCTCACCACCTTCTTGATCCCTATAGGAAATTTAATAGGCCTAGAACCTGTCACCTATACTCCTATACACTCTTATACTGGTTGACTAGTTTACACAGGCTCTGATAGTTGCATTTTGTTACTTTTTTTATAGTTTATTTTAGCATGCTATATTTATTTTTATTTAATTTGCATGTATTATTCTTGTTATTTCTACTTCTCAGTTATTTCAGATACTTTCGTATTTTTATGTTTAATTCGCAGGAATTACGGATGCGGAGCGGAACGAACCAGATAACGAATGAGAAATCAGGCTAAAAGTGACATAATTGGACTCCATAGTACATTTGGGCTCGGAGTTTTGAGCTAAAAAAAAGATTTAAATTGGGCTAAATATGGGTCAAACTTGAGTTTGACCAGATTTGACCAAGGGGACAAGCATGGGAGACAATAAAACATGTTCAAGACACAAAAGCCCGAGTTGCTACAGTACCGCGAGTTATTACAGTACACGAGTTGCTACAGTTCCACGCTTTGCTATAGTGCTCGAGTTGCTACAGTACCTGACGAGTTACTGTAGCAGTGGGCAAAAAGGTCATTTTTCAAGTGTTTGCTGCATTTTATACCATAAGACACTTCATTTAAGAAAAACACAAAAAGACGGCTAGAGGCTTGGAACATCATTTTTCTACATCCTTGAAGATTAAATCAAGTTCTTGACTTGATTTTTATGTTTGGTATTTCTTTCCTTTATTCTTGCTTGATTGTGTGTAACTAAAACTCTCCATAGTTAGTGTTGGGTGAAATCTCTTGGATGATTATCTAGATTGAATGGGTCTTGAATCTATGTTAAATTCATGATTGAAACTTTGTTTTAATTATTATTTTGTTTGATGCTTTGATTTCGCGAGTCTAAGTATTGAATGATTATTGTTACTTTGCTTTTGGGATTACGTAATCGATCTTATAAACATATTAGTGACAAATGGTTTTTATGGGTGCTCATTATCTCATTTCAAAATCATGGGGTTTCAATCTTTAAGGTAGAACTTAAGCTTTTAGCTTCCTTTAAATTTGGTAAATCTTAATGTATAAAGTTAGTCAACTTATTTAAATCAAATGCTTATTTGATTTATGACTTTGATTAAAAAGGATGTCATAGAGCTTTCTTGATATCCATACAAGCTAAGAATGATCAATATAACTCTAGCTTTAGAATTGTTATAACCATTTTGATTTGAGCAAAGATATTGCACCTAGAGCCATAATGATAAACTAGTTAATTGATTTAAGAGATGGAACACAATGCTAACTCATTTTCTCCTAATTTGTCAAATTATCATTTTATCAACCTACTTTACTATTTCTCTATTTTTAGTCTTTAGTGTTCAAAATCTTCAAAACCCCCGTTATTTACTTTTTGTTGTTTCATATATTACCTTTATGATTGGATTACATAGAATTGTGAATTGAACCAGTCTCCGTAGATACGATCCATTTATCGTTATACACAAAATTGTGTACTAACAGTAGGGTTTATTTTTGTTGGCATCGACAACCATCAAATTTTGGCATCGTTGCCGGGGACCGGTTACTTTTAATCAGTTTGTTTTTCTATGCTAGATCTCTTCGTACAGGTGATTTGGAATACAATCTAGAAATTGATAAAGAAGCTAGACGATTAAGAAAAGAAACAAGGGCTCATTGTGGTCAAACTTCTGGAACCACTGTGGAATTGGAAACACAATCTGACATTTCAAGCTAGGGATAAGCTTTTGACCCGGAGAACCGGACCGGACCGGGAACCGAACCGAACCGGAACCGAAACCGAATAGGAACCGGAACCGTGTATTCGATTCGGTTCTCGGTCCTCCATTTTCCACAAAATCGGTTCTCGGTCCAGTTCGAGCCGAGTCCGGAACCGAACACATTTCTTAATAGCACACTACCTTGTATATTCGAACCGGAACCGAAACCGGACTGGAACCGAACCGGTAGGAACCAGAACCGGGGTATTCAGTTCGGTTCCTGGTTCTTTGTTTCCTATTAAACCGGTTCACGGTTCTTCGGTTCTCGGTCCGGTCCGGGTCCGGACCTATTCTCATCCCTACTTCAAGCGGGATAGAAATTGAACCAAATGTAGAACGAATAATAGCCATGCATTTTAAAAATGAGATGTCGCATTCTATTTTGCCAAAATGGTTGAGAAAGAGATGAAAGGTATATTTGAGTGGTATACAAAAAAAGATGTTAATGGTGAAGCTAAGAAAAGGCTATGACAAAAGAAGCCTAAAGCGAAAAAAGGATTACTTGTACTTAAACCCGAGGATCAATGGAATGGAAACCCAATTAGACGTGTGCAAGATGAAGGAGGATGGCGAAGTGTGTGTACGAAAAGTGGGCAACAACTGCTTGGATGCCCTCGTGAACAATGTTTAAAGCCGGTATCCCGTCTCTAATATATTTTTTGATGTTCAAATATATAATTTATGAAAAAAAGACATACAAGACAATGAATACATATAACACTCGTTTTTTTAACTCGAGTGGTTTTTTAAGTCGATAATACCGGCTAGAGGCGCACAACCATAACCATATTTTTATAATAAAAAAACTTATATTCAGTCTAAAACCACAATTCAATAAAACTAATTTACAAATAACTAATCAGATTTATCCAATCGGGTTGGAATAAGATCAAGTTACCAAAAGACTATATACTAGGGTTTTCACCGGTAATTATATTCTTTTTTTTCTAAGCCAACTTTTATTCGATTTTCCAAGGTTATCGTAGGAACTAAAACATTTTTTTTGCATAAAAACGACTATGTATTCAAAAATTACAATTTTATCCTACTAGACTTACTATTGGTTTCAACTTTCAACACACCATTGAAAATGCTCTCAGTTCTCACATTTTTCACAATATTGCATTCTCAATTCCAATTTTTTTTCTTCAATTTATAATCTCAAAATGACATCTACACAAGCTTCCATCGATGTTACCTTGGTGTTACCTGAAGAACAGTATGCTAATGACAATGTGGTCAAAGTTCTCAAATGTAATTGAAACCAAACTATTTGATGTAATATGATTTGTATGAGATGAACTTCGACGTGACAAGGCTTCGATGCAAAATATGTGATAAGTTTTATAACCCTAGCAAAGAATCGACATCGATAGCCATGGGGGCCTTCTTCTAAAGCACTTAAGTAAGTTTTCGACACGACACAGGTGAATATTTGTGAGAGTGACGAGTTTTGTATGTATGAGAAAGTGAATCTATGAGTAGCATTCACAAAGTACGAGATCCAAGAAATGCCACTTAACAACTTCAACATTCAACGAGTCATGCAAGTCATAAGGACGAAGCTTCAATTGCTTTTATACTTCGATAAATCATACTACAATTAGACAAGAAGTAACAAAACTTTGTAACAATGCAAAGAAAACTAAACGGTTTAGGTTTCAAAAATTATAATAGAAGTGATTTTTATTGACGTATGATGTTTGGATCGCTTCATATGGCTTAACAGATTCGTACCTAGCCAAAACTGTTTATTGGTGATGATGTCGGGATAGGCTATATCCACCAACTATCGAATACGATGACAATTGGCTTATTTAGCCAATCTAATAAAATTATATTTAATTAACTACTTATCTTATTATATTTTTATTTATACTTTTTGAATATGAAATCAAATCTACTATCTACTATACTTAATAAATAAAAATAATTTTTGCCACATGTCCATTTTTTAAACCATTTTCTCCATCTGACACGTGTACTTGAGCCATCTGCTATTTTTTCCCATTCAATACCAGAAGGCTACCGATAACAAACTTCCGTATATCTTTCCGCTTTTTCTGCTCTTTTGAATTCTCTAATATGGTAGCGGGATCCAGGTATTAAATCATTGTATCACCGCCTCCACCATTTACCTACCACCGCCACAATCGAACCACTATCGTACCATCGCATCACCGATCATGCTAGGCAGCCCTAAGAGCCACCAGAATGATAATCAACATCAGATCTGTGGTGGGTCTGCATCGGTTGTGATTTACATCAACCAGGACCCCACGTCGCCACCTCTCTTTGTACGTGAGTCTTTAATTTCTCGATTCTTGCTGATTATATTCCATTTGTGGGTTTGTATTTTGATTATGCATTCCAGATTATTGATTTTGATTCGATTTTTACAGTGAATCACAATCATCATTAGTTCTGATGCACCATCATTCTACCGATTGGTTACATTTTTCAAACAATGTCCGCTTTTCTCTCTATTCCATCGGGATTCATTATATTCGAATTTGGTAAGTCTCTAGCATCACCTCTGTTTTCATTTTTTGATTTATTATATTCGAATTTCGAATTAGTATTAATCAAAATCAGTACAAATACGACAGTCACTGTTGCCTACATCACAACGCATCACTACTCACCGCCGTCTTCACCCATGTTTCTCTACCCTCCAGTAATCTCAATATTGACGTCACTATGCACCATTCATTGATTCTGGGATCAGCAAAATTTCAAAACCCTTCCAATTGGTAGTTTATGGTTTAATTCAACTTTTGTTTACGTCTGTCATCGATATCAGGCATCTAATGTTGAGATGTTGGAATAATTAGCGGGTGACCATCGGTGTCTCATCCATATCAGTAAAAGCTTTCAAATATGTAAGTTATTTTGGCTCTAAATTCTAGGATTTCACCAATTTATATTAAAAACAAGTTTTGAATCGTAATTTATGAACATTTACCCTCTTAAGTCCCTCCTTTATAGGATTAAATGAGTTTTCAAAGCACACACACCCCCTGCACAACAACCCCGCAATAAATAGCAATTTACTTTCATTTTATTGTCAAATATAGCATCTTACTATGAAATAAGGACCGAAATTAATGTTGTTTCGATAAGTGTTGTTGGTCCTGGAACATTGAAAGAAATACCAAAATTGAGAAAGGTTTTAGTTCTGGAGTTGACACGGTAAAAATCCAAAAGCACATCGACCATTTTCGTAACTTACTCCCTGCTGCAAGTATTAAAAAAGCAGAAAAGAGAGAAGTAGTTAGCTTGCAGCAATAGGTAAAAGTTGTCCTGATTTTCAACTTTTATAAATTGGTAATTTTTATTAATTACTTTAAATATATAATTGATTATGAACTGGTTTCCAAGTTTTTTTCAGGAAATCGATTGAGATGCACGACAAGTCTTTATGGTCAATATAGAAAACGCAACATACTTCTATTTATTTGTGTAGTTATAGCATCCTACTTCATTAGCTAAGGTAAAAAGTCCATTCTATCCAATGTCTATAAAAAGTCATTCCTTGAAACACAACATACTTCTGTTTATTTCTGTAGTTATAGCATCCTACTTCATTAGTTAAGCATAAAAAGTCCACCATTTTGTCGAATGTCTATAAAAAGTCATTACTTGGTTGTTGCTAAATGTTTTTTCATAATTTTTGCTAAATGTTTGTTGCTATTTGGTTCACATACTTATGTTGCTTTTGTTGTTTTTTGGCAATATCGGTGTACATAGTTATGCTGGAATGTTGTACACAGGAGCTCTACTGGTTGCATTTCATTTTACTTATCCAAGCTGCATCTCACTTCTTGGCAGTTTATATTTGGCTTTTGAATTTTTGATGTTGTTGTCTCTACACTGAAGCTTACCTAAAAGGGTATGGAGTAAATTTATGAATAAGAGATCTGAAAGCCCAATGTTGAGTTATTATGCATTTTGTTGAGTTAAGTCGGTTAACATAAACATGACTTTCAATGCTAAAGAATATAATGGAATTTGAAAGGGTTCTGGATTAGGTTGCGTAATAAAGACATGTTTGGTCAAAAGAGCCATTTTTGGGGTTTGTGGAAATATTTCGGTCATGGGATCTGTGGTTTGTGAATAATTTTATATATTTTGTCTAAATGAGGTGCTCATCCAGTAATAATTAAATAAGTTGTTCACGTATTTATTAATTTGTTTGATACATAATAAGGTTATGTAATTACTTTAAACTTCATTTTTCATGACTTACAATTGATCATTATTATATATAGTTATATAAATTTTTGACGATAGATTTAATTTGGTTTGCGATAGCAACATTAGATTTAAATTCGATGTTCATTGGATTACAACATATTTTCGTATTTAACCTAAAATAGCAAAATGAATTTATTTGTAACTCAAAATAAACGTTTAAAAGTATTTTTCATTTTAATCCACATTAGCAACGAATTTTTTATATTTAATGCAAAATAGGAACGTACGCTTTTTTATAATATTCTAATGGTGTTATACGGAGGATAGTAAACTTGCGAAATAATACTAATCGCTAAAACAACTCTATATGCCGACATTAAACTATTGATCAAACGTCGCTATTAGACATTTGATGAAAGGAAACTAATTCTCCGAGATAAAACTGTTCACATGAATGAAACTATTACTATGAAGGTATTATATAACTTTCTTTACTTTTCATATTTTAATTTTAACTTAAATACTTGATCTTTCAATTAACAAACATTATACATTTTTTTAATTTAGGATGCCGTGTCATACACCGGTGATAACACCACTCCCATGTTAGAGGTGCAAAAAAGCAGTGCTAAGGACATATATGAAGAGAATCATCTAAAGCGTAACCTATCAAGCGCTTATGATGTTGATGACAATTCTTCCATGTCATCAACAAAAGTTCGTGCAATAGGCATGGAAGACGGTATGAAAAAGGGCATACAAAAGCTTTTAATTCCAAAGTTAGACAAATAGTTACATTTCGTCGTTTCCAAACAATAAGCATCTGGTTTATGTTTTTTTTTATCGGTACATTTTGCTATGGGAATACAATTTGATGTTTTGGATTACAGTTTGTTTTAATTAACTACTTATGGTTTTAATTTTCTTAGTTTTGAATTATTATTATGTTTTTCATTTTCAGTATTATTCTTTTATTACTTTTGGTACTTATTCTTCATTTTAATCATATTTTTTATTTGAACACAGCGTTCGTAATTCATATCTAAAACTAGCAAAATTTATCATATCATATAAAATATCAAAATAAACAAAATTCACAAATAACAATTTTATCATCTGCAATATTGATATTATTCATTTTATTTTATACAGTTTTTAATCACCCCGTATATTACACGGGTTCTAACCTAGTCTAACATAGATATAAATTTCATTGGAGTTAAAATTAAATGCATTGACGGCGACCGTAATTAAAACATAAAGTTTCTTTTGCATCTCAAATGGGCTAAATAGAAGGTGGACTGGACCAAAAAAGCCCAAAACTTTGACTCAACCGTGGTAAAAGTAGAACCGCTAGGGTTTATAATCAACAGAAAGAGCGCCGGCCACCATCCCTCCGGTCCTACATCGGTTCTTCTCTCCGCCGCGTATCCTCTATCTACCTCCCCTGATCCAATGGTACGACTTGTCTTCTTCAACATTGTTCTTTGTTCTGTACGATAAACACTTTTTGTATTTCCCGTTCAAAACCCTAAAATCAACGCTGTTTTTATAGGCCCCGAAGAAAGAGAAGGCCCCTCCGCCGTCTTCCAAGCCCGCCAAGTCTGGCGGTGGCAAGCAGAAGAAGAAGGTCACAACACAATTTATATTGCTCCTATTTCGTTGATGATTATTGATGCGTTTGTATCTACGTGTTTGTTACATTCTGTAATACCTATAAATTTAATGCAGAAATGGAGCAAGGGAAAGCAAAAGGAGAAGGTAAACAACATGGTGTTGTTTGATAAGGCTACTTATGATAAGCTACTTTCCGAGGCTCCTAAGTTCAAGCTCATCACTCCTTCTATTCTCTCTGATCGTTTAAGGGTAATTTTCTCTTACATTCTTATCTTTTTGTTTCAGACATCTCTTTGCAACATCTTTTAGGTTAAATTTTAGTGTTACAATAGAATGTGCCTTACTTTAGGGATACGTTTTGAATTCTTTATCCATGATCTGAAAATGTACCTAGGAAGAACATTATCTGTGGCCCCAAAGCTCACTTTTTGCACCCAACCTTAACATATTTTGATGATTTTATTCTAACCTCTGGATATCTTATTCAGATTGTTTGCCTTTTTTGGAGTAATGTAATTCTCATTGGCGGCTTTCCATATAAAAAAAGGATTAGTATCAATGAATTTTTTAATGTATTACAGCATTTTTAGTTATAATTCTTCTTTCTATATTACATGTTCCAACATTTTTGTTCTTTATAAAGAATCTTACTTTTCTATCTGGTCATTTGTAGTCGATCTTTAATCACATTTGTATTGCAATACACATTTTTTGCTATCTAATTTTGGTGATACATTCTTTAAATTTAATTTTTTTCTTTTGTGTGTTAACAAACTTATTCTTTGCTTTCATGTTCCTGTTCACTTTTTACTTGAGTACAGTATACAAGAAAAATAAAAGAATATGGTAAAAATGCAACATTCCATATGTTGCTATTAGCTAAGTATTTTGGATAGAATTGGAATTTTTGAATTACATACAAAAACTTTCTTTTTGAGATATCTTCATACTTTACTCTAGTTTCCTTAATCATAATAATAAAGTATTATTAGTGTGTATTTTACACTTTGTACTTTGTAGCGCTATATTTGACAATGAGTATTAGGAGGGCATTTACGTCTTTTGAACTAAATCGAAAGCAAGGTCATCATGTTCTGTTTTGTCATGTCGTGTAACAAACAGGGCCTATGGTTTTGAATATATTTTAAAATTGGTTTTTATTGTTATATTCTAATCCTATTTATGTATTGTGATTATTATGAATATTTTTTAATGATGACAGATCAATGGATCACTTGCAAGAAAAGCGATTAGAGAGTTGATGGCGAGAGGTGCAATTCGCATGGTGTCTTCACATGCAAGCCAGCAGATATACACAAGAGCTACAAATACTTAAAACATTTTTTACAAATAAGTAGACAATGGGAACTTTGATTTTGGTTATCTTATTTCAGTTGATTTATTCCATTGGAATTGGTTAGATTTTGTGAGTCCATTGGAGTTGATTAGATTTTGTTAAGTCGTTATATTTTTACCCTAAAAAAATCGTTTAAATGGTCTCTTTTTTTTTATTACATTACCAAAAAACAAAATTCACAATATCAATAAAATTTAACAATATTCATTAGTTTTAATGTTAGAAGACTTGGGCTGAAAATTGAGAAGGCTACATAGGTAAATTTATTACATTATGTCGGGTATTTAAAACGGTTTTTTTTTCTAATAGTTGCAAAAATGCTTATTAGCATATGTGAGAGTTTAGAGAAAAATATTAAATTAGCTTATGTGGTATTAAAGGAGAGTTTAAGAACAACTGTTTAATAAGTTTTGTTTCTACATGTTACATCACTAGGGTAAAACGGTAAAAATGGTAAATTGGTAGGTTAATGCTTATAAAGGTAATATTTGATTACCAATGTTTTTTCATACATATGGCCATTGAGTTGTTTAAGTTCTTTACAAAATATTATTACGATCGACTATTTTTGTTTTAATGGTTATATATATATAAGAAAAAAATAATATAAAAGGTTTATATAAAATTCTGGTCATGTAATATTAAACTGGCCATGTAATATTAAACTGCCCTAAAAAAGTTAATAATTAAATTTAGTAGTTAGCTAATAAACTGGCATGTATTGGTTATTAACAAATTTATTTTAACAATTTTAGTTTGCATCTTGTCAATATTTGTTCGTACAAGGTCATTTCGATATTGAAATTAATCTCTGTGTGTAATATTACTTATTCTTTTGGTAACAGATATTTAATGTGCAAGATTATTTCGTATTGAAAGCTGTTCGTTTTAGATGTTAATATTATATTTTGGTATAAAGTGTTTTTTTAATGGTTACAAGTTATGAAGGAAAAACAAAAAAATGTTAATATTATATTAAAAAGAAATCGCTTATTTATGAAGGAAAAAACGAAGAATGTTAATATTATATTAGAAAGAAATCTCTTATTTAGTTTAGCAAGTGGTTTTTTATTCTAACAAAACACTCAAGAATGTTTAGTAATAATAAAAAAAAATAAACAAATAATATATAAAAAAATGTATGAATTCAAATGCATGCAAAAGATGAGTAAGTGTTTGGATGATACGTGCCATTGGCAAAATGGCAAATGGTTTAGGTTTTTTAGACATAGCATGATGGAGTTTTTTTGTTTAATATGTTTGTAAGTTCATGGTTGCTGCGGTGTCCATTGTTTTGATCATATTCATATTATTATTTAAATATTAAAGGAATAATAGATGAGTATAACTAAGGCATTTTCGTTTAGAATGTCTTTTGTTAGAGAAAATCGCATTGTAAAAGAAGTCTAATATTTCAATAAAAGGTATCGTTGTTTAAGTAGAAATTCATTTCTGTTATATATTGGAAATTTGGACTTCTTTGTTACAAATATAAGTATAAGTGATACTTGTTATTGTTATAAATTGTTACGAACGTATCGTTTAATTTAAAAGTTTTTTGCAAAATAATGTATACCAAATGTAAAATGTGTATTGATAGTAGTAATTAGATATGAAAACTAAGTTATACATATATATATATATATATATATATATATATATATATATATATATATATATATATATATATATATATATATATATATATATATATATATATATATATATATATATATATATATATATATATATATATATATATATATAGAGGTAGGTTCAATAGAGTCCCTTTAAAAGGTAGAGAACTGGAGGCCAGATCTTAGCCATCTATTTTTCTAGATCTAGGGCTCTGATTAATTGTAAAATTATAATTATTAATATATTTAAATTCAAATAACTTAAATTAAATATAACAAAAGGGTATTTTGGTAAGAAAATATTAACCTATTTTTATCAACTATTTTAATTTTATTAAGTCCTAAAATTTCTCCCCCTTTCTCTCTTTCCCCCAGCTTTATCTCTTTACTCGTCTCTCTTAACCTACGATTCATGTGTGGCGCCTCCTTCCATCCTTCTCGAATCAGTGCACGATGTATAGGTGAAGATGATTTCATATTCGATTCCGCAGTCATGGATTCTGAAGATGTTTATACTGTCAACAAACATCCCCTAATCGTTTGCAAACTTGCCAAGCCTGTCACTTTCCATCGCCATCTCTGTATGTGCTATTCAACCTTATCTCATCTTAAATTCAAATCAGCCATCGACTAAAGAAAGCTATTTTGTCTATTTGTTTAGGTTTTGAAATTGATTTGGAATCAGCCATCTCTCTCCATTGCCATCTCTGTCTCTGCTCTATAATCGTTTTTCTAGCAGCAAGATAGAGAAAGTGTGAGGCCGAGAGATGGAATGATCGATCGATTCCCTGATGTGCTTACGTGTTCATATCTTCAACGAGAATCGAACCAGAAAGGCAAGCGAGAAAAGAAAACGTAGGTATGTAGAGATGTATTACGTCCTGTCCCTGATGTGTGTGCGTGTTCATATCTTCACGTGAAACTTCTTTTCAACTCGTAGGTTCTCTTTAAAAATGAATGGAAAACAATCATCAATTCCATGTAATAAATTTAACATGAGTCCTAATATGAAATTCTTTTTCTTGTAGATCCTTTTCACGAGGTGAAGAGCAAGAGAGAAAAGAAAAATAAGGTAATATTCATTATCTGTATGAAGCATTCATGCATGATTCAAGGTGTTTTAGTATGAAGCATTCATTCATGATTCAAGGTGTTTTAGTATGAAGCATTCATTCATGATTCAATGTGTTTTATTTATCTATATGAAGCATTCATTCATGATTCAAGGTGTTTTAGTGAATTTTAGTATGATTCAAGGTGTTTTAGTGAATTTTAGTATGATTCAAGGTGCATTCATTCATGATTCAAGGTGTTTTAATAAATTTTAGTATGATTTATTTATCTATATGAAGCATTCATTCATGATTCAAGTTGTTTTAGTGAAGCATTCATTCATGATTGAACGGTAATATTCATTATTCTAACCAAATTAGCAATATTCATTAATGATTGAACTTGGAGAACTAGAGGCCAAACGTAGACCAATCATTTTATAAGGACATATTAGTAATTGTGTATTTTAGTTAAATTATAATATAATAAATTAATTGATAATTTCCTAAAATCTAGGGATTTGATTAATTATTACCTAAAAAGCAATTATTTTTTAATTATTTTTCAATTTTTTAATTACCAAAAATTAAGAAAATTATCATTTAATGTGTTTCTTTTTTCAAAAAAATGTTTTTTTTCTTTTTTATAAATCAAAGTATCAATGATATTGAAAATCTATTATTTTATCAGAATATTTGTAATCATGTATGAATAAACGCATTTTGTATTCATATATCAATATGGTTGTAATCGTAAATGAATAAAGCACAAATTGAAGATAAATTCTATACAATCTTGTTAAGTTGTAATCACAAATGAATAAAGCAAATATAAAAAATTCAATACATTCGTAATCATAAATATATAAGGAAATTATGGAAATAAAAAATATTGTTAAGTTGTAATCACAAATGAATAAACCTCTAATCATAACCGAATACACCCTAATCATGGAAATAAATGGATACGCCCCTAATCATAAATGAATACGCCCGTAATCATAACTGAATCCCCCTATTCATCAATGAATACACCAGCATTTCCTCTAATCAGCAGCTTCAGACCTGATTTGCTTACGTTTTTTTTGCAGGAATCTTCTGAAATTGAGCAAGAATATGTGGTTTGAGCAGATAACATCTGTAAAAATTTATACAAAAAGCTAACCAAATGTTGTTATAATCGAATGTGATTGATGATTAGTAAAGAACATTCAGCATTAATGATGATTAAACTAAGTTAATCATCAATAATTTGCCTAATCAATATTCACTAAAACAAGTTCAATCATTAATGAATTTTATACAGACTAAATAAGTAAAGAACATTCAACATCAGTGATGATTATACTAAAATAATCAATGATTTGGCTAATCAATATTCAGTAAACCAAGTTCAATCATTAATGAATATTGCTAATTTGGTTAGAATAATTTAGATGATATAATTATAAAATTAATCATTCAATCATGAATGAATGCTTCACTAAAACACCTTGAATCATGAATGAATATTTCTAATTTGGTTAGAATAATTTAGATGATATAATTATAAAATTAACCGTTCAATCATGATTGAATGCTTCACTAAAACACCTTGAATCATGAATGATTATTGCTAATTTGGTTAGAATAATTTAGATGATATGATTATAAAATTTACCAATAATTTAGATGATATAATTATAAAATTAACCGTTCAATCATGAATGAATGTTTCACTAAAACCAGTGTTGTAAAAGTCGGCCTAGGCGGCCGCCTAGGCGGCGCCTAGGCGCTAGGCGGACTAACACTGCACACGTTTAGTGCTATGCGGCTTAATTAGTCGGGCGTGGTCAAAGACGGTCAACATCGGTTAAAAGCGGGCTAGGCGGTCAAAGGCGGTCAAATCGGTCAACAGGCGCTAATGAATATTTTCAAAAATGCTCTTTTTTTTTCTGACCTAATCCACGAATTCGTCTCCCTCCCGCTTTCATTTTCGACCTAATCGCCAAATTCGTGTCTCCCTCCCAATCGATCCCGCCTCCATTGTTGCTGTTCTTCTACGTCGCCTCCATTGTTGCTGTTCTTCTCCGTCGCCGCCTCCATTAAAGCTCCGATAAACCGTCGCCGCCTCCATTAAAGCTCCGATAAGCTTCTTCGTATGTATCTGATTTGTGTTTGTCTTATTATCCAATTTAACGTCTCCATCTCCGACTTCCATTTCAGCTTCGTCTCCGCCTCCGTCTGTAAGCACACTTATCATATTGTTCCTCCGCCACCAGCTTCCTTCGGTTTCTTCTACAATTTTCGCGACTGTAAGCTTCCTCCGCCACCAGCTTCCTCCGGCTTCTCTATCTGCCTTCTCCGGTAAGACTTCCTCCTCCCGATTCAGTTTCTTTGTTTACAGATTTTGGATTTCGACTTTGATTGCAGGTTATCGGTTTCAATTTGAAATTGTGAACTTGATTGACAATTCTTTGTTTACAGATTTCAGGTTATCGGATTTCTTTGTTTACAGATTTCAGGTTATCGGTTTCAATTTGAAATTTCGGATTTCTTTGTTTCAATTTGAAATTATGAAATTATGAACTTGATTGCAGGTTATCAGATTTCTTTGTTTACAGATTTCACAATGGGAGTTTCGATTATGAACTTGATTGCAGGTTATCAGATTTCTTTGTTTACGGATTTCTTTGTTTACAGATTTCACAATCGGATTTCTTTGTTTACTTGATTTCACAATTGTATCTTGATGGCAGACTTAGTCTAGGTTGCTGGGAACTTGTGATTTCAATCTGCTTCTCATTACAGGTCTAATTTGGAATTTAGGATACCATCATTGGTTAAGCAAATGTTCACATTCCATTAATCTGCACTTGTTTATGAAAGTACATTACTTAATCTGCACTTGTTTATGAAAGTACATTGCTTTAATATGCTTCTCATTGCTTCAGGTTGCTGGGAACTTGTGATTTCAATTTGAAAGGCATATCAGAAATTATCAATTTTCAAGTAAGTTTTGATATAATAAGATAGATTTCTCAAATATTGTGTCCTGATAAGTAAGATGCTATAATAAAAATATTATGAAAGTAAGATGCTATAATAAACAATATATATATATATATATATATATATATATATATATATATATATATATATAATTTATTACAATTAATACTCTCCGCCTAGGCGCCGACTAGTCCTCGCCTAAACCGACTAGTCCTAGGCCCCAGTCGACCGCCCACCTACCGCCTAGCGACTTCTACAACCTTGACTAAAACACCTTCAATCATGAATGAATGCTTCACTAAAACGTTGTAATTATTATTAAATAACATCAAATAAGGTTAATAAATAATTTTAAACTTTACAAGAAAATGGTGTAAACACATTCTAGATAATCTTTGTAGTCAACATACCAAATGATGGATACGCTTCTTTCTCCAATGTATTTGAAGATGTTAAAGAAAGTACATATATAATTATTAATGAAAATACATATAATCATCAATGAATACACATAAAAAACATGGTTTTTCGTATAAATACATGAATACAAAAATACGGATTATCAAAAACCGATAGTTTAAATGATTAAAACAGTGGGTGTACAAATCCATATCAAAACTAACCATAGTAAGCAAGAAGGATTAAACCTTGAGTCCAAGATAGGAGCTAACTCGAGCTCCACTCCAGCTAAACTTCATCCAATTATAGCATATCGTTTTAACCTGGAATACATGGCAAAACATATAATACGTAAGACAATAATGTCTCGTGAGTTACATGAGTTTTAGACTGAAATCTTTAACTTCTTTTTCCAACTTTTATTTAAAACTTATCACATAAAGTATCTTTCAAAACTTTATAGTAATGATATACTATACTCTTTACTTTTCAAAATCATTTCATAATATACTTTGCAAAGATAACATCTTTCAAAACTTTATAGTAGTAACATACTATAACTCTTTATTTTTTTAAAAAATCACTTCATAACATACTTTGCAAAAATAACATCTTTCTTACTTTCTTTGACTGGTTTTATAAGCTTGCTGGATTTTTATACTTAGGGCTTTAATCACCATAAGTGATACCCCAAGTCTCTATGGCTAGAAAGAACGGATCAATCCTCACCATAGAAGTGCTGAGGCGATCTACTTCGCGATGGGGCTTTGTCCCCAGTAGACCCCTTACCTAACCCGGGTAGGTTGGAACATAGTTCCCTTACTAACGCTGCTTGCTACAATTACCAGTCATACAAAACATTTTCTGCTTACTTTAACAATTACTTACTTACATAGTGGCTAATTGCCAAACTTCACCATTTCTTATCTTTATGGCTGAATGCCAAATTCATAACTTTTGTTTCACATAAACCATATGTTTAAAACATGTCTTTATAACATTTTAGGCTTAATGCCAAATCATACTTTCCAAACATCTTATGGCTATATGCCCATTCATACTTGAAAACATATACAATATGTAACCAAAATATACTTCTTAAACACCTTATGGCTATATGCCTATCCATACTTTCAAACATGTACAACTTGTATTTCAAAATATACTTTCACATAATTGGTACATAGACCAACATACTTTCACTTAATATAATTTGTAGTTCAAAACTTAGCTTCAAATATAGCATTATACTTTCACAACAATTTAGAAACAATACTCTTGCATATAATTTCACATATAGAAATTTTATAGAAAAAATCTTGAAAATACTTACTTGCCATGTACCCCAGAATGGGTAAAAATACTGCATGTACTCACCTCACGTATTGCTAGAAAATTGGCTACACGTTCCTTGTATTTATACTCTTTTGATCCATTAGTCACTTGGCATGGACCTATATTTAACATGTTATACATTAACATTCATGCTAACTGACTCTATAACTCATTAGAGTCCTTATAATACTATCTTGGGTCATAACAAGTCTATAACTTTTAAATGACCAACTTTAAATAAATCGTATATTATACGTATTTTACTACAGTACCCTTGGGAGGTCGTATTCCCGGTTTAACAATTTTCCATGTGTTTTCACACCATTTTAGACTTGTGGTATAAATATTAGACCAATCGGACAAGTCTAGCACCAAGTTCCAAACTCAAAAATGACATTTTCTTAACAGAGAGTATGCACGACTCGTGTATAATTTGGTCTGTAAGGAGCATGACTCGTGCATGCACTAAATAGCAATGTTCTTTGGTCTGCAGATGAAGCACGACTCGTGCATAATGAGCACGACTCGTGCTCATATTGGGCAGTCCAGTTTGAGTCCGATTTTTGCACTGTAGCTCCCTGTTTTTGTACATTAAGTCCTTATTCCAGTTCTTAATCATTTTGGGTTTATTCCAAGACTAAAACCATCCATTAACATCAGGTTTTAACCATTGGAATCAACTCAATTGCATAAGTGTAGAAATTAGGGTTCTTGAGTCAAAAACCCCAAATTCCACAAAATCAACAAAACCTTTGGATAATTTGATATAATCTTGGCATAGCATCATGTGCAGAACTTACAAATCATATAACTTACTTGGAATCATCACTGAAATTGGGATTTCAGTTCATCCCATGAAAAACAAACCCAAGAACTTAGGTTAGATGACCTTCACTAACCTTCTTACTTGATTTCTTCCAATTTCTAACTCTATAGCTTCAAAACCCTTGCTAAATCTCGAAATTTCCAGAAATCAGTTCTTCTATGCCTCTCTCCCGTGTCTTCTGCAAGTTTCCAGAACTTGTGGGAAGAACTCTCTTCCTTTTATACTTCCCAATTTACAGTTTTAGTCCCTTTAGCTCACTTCCTTGAACTTTGACCACCAAAGTCAATTATCTTTTCATTAAAACTAGTTTCTCACATTTTTTGTCCTAAACTAGAAATATAATTTCAGAATAATTCCTGAATGTGGTCAAGTGACCAAGTTACCCTCTTCATGGTAAAATGACCAAATTACCCTTTTCATGGTAAAATGACCAAATTACCCTTTTTCACCATTTTTCACCAAACTCTTGAAATTTTGCTATAATTTCCAATAAATTATTTTAAAACTTTCAAAATATTTTAAATCTTTCCCTGTAGTATTTTCTCGAATAAAATTTCAAGATTTTTGGGTCGTTACAACTACCTCCCCCTTATTGGGATTCCGTCCTCGGAATCATCGCACAACTATTAATTTAAGGAATCACTTCTCCCTTCTCCTTTTCAAAGGCCCTCGGCCTAAGTTTGGTTTTTAATAAATACTTACTTTTATCAACCCATACTCCTATTCTTTATTATTTTATCTTTTTAATATTTTCTTCTTTAGTTGGTTATAATTCTTTAATCAACCTTTGGCGGTTTCTACTTTCAACTCTTTATGAGGAATTTGCATAGTCTCTTCCTCATGAATAATTCTTTCAATTTCTCATAAGGTGCTTCATTTTCTCAAGAATTTATTCATCTCATGTTTTCATTACATCTCTTTTTAGTTCATTTCATTCATAAATGAATCTTTTAGTAAGGCTTAACTTACAAAGTAATTTTATACTTTCATATTCTTATCAAAAATATCAGCTTACTTTGTAATTCTTCTCATATGTTCGCCAAAACGTCATGAGGTTTCATTAATCATATTCTTTACTTATAAAACTTTTTCCCAAATACAATTTGGTAAAATTTTGTATTTATACAAATTTATAAATACACTATATCTTTCTTTTAAAATAATATTTTGTCCTTTAATGGACAATTCACTTAAACATAACTTCATAACTTATTCATTCTTATCTTTCTTTTTTCTTATATCTTTGCTCATGTGTTATTACATAAATAATTTACTTTTATTCTTCCTTTATCTCTACTGGCAACTCTCGGTTGGTTACCATTTTTAAGAAATGCATTCTTTTCCTTTCGTTTCACTTCACACCCTTACTTTTCTGTTTGGGACAGAATCTGTCGAATCATCATGTTGTTCACGAGAATCTGCATCTCTCGTTTTGAAAATACTGCTTTTTATTTTAACAATTAGACATTTTTAGCTTTCCTTCTATGTACCATACACAATATTTGACCTTTTAAACTTGTACAATTTTTCTGTTGAAGTTGATCTATTATTTTAGTCAACTTCCTTCTTTTCTACTCTTGTCATTCATATACGAATTCATATACTCCTTTTTACTCCTTACTAACTTTCATACGTTTACAATAAATTATTAACATCATTATTTTCTACTATCATTTTACATGTATCTATTCATACATGTCTTGAATCTTTCTACTTTTACATCATATTATTTGTTAATGACCCAAATTGTGAATTTACATTTTCACATACCTCTTAATCATTTCTTGTACATTACATGTACTACTTTCTTTACATATCTCGTATCACTCTATACTTATTTTACTTTCACTTTTTGACATACTAACATTCTAAATACTTATTTCATCATCTTTTATGAGATTTCGGTCTCATTTACTCATTACTTATTAATATAAACATATCCTTCTCATTTCTGCAATTTTTATACAATACTTTTATAAGTATACTTTTCTTTCCTTTTTGGATACTCCACGTACCCTCCTCATATTAATATTTCATATTTTTATACTTTTTTGAAATTTATATTTCTTGCACTAGTGCTTAGTTAGCACTCCATCTCATATTTATTCTTTCTCTATCAGTATTTCAAGTGTTTACTATGATTGATTCCATTTTGTTTTTCTTCAATTCGCTTATGGGACTTCATACATGTTGCATACGATAATTCATATTCCCATACTTACTACGCTTTTCATAATATTACTATCTTGTGGTGTATTTATGTTTCACAAGCCACATTCATTAACTTCTTGACACAACCCTCAATCGCCATTATCACTCATTACTGTTTACTTGTTATAGCTAATGCTAAAAATACTTTTCTTACTTTTACATCTTTTACCATCTCTTCCATGTGTTATAAACTACATGCTTAACACATTACATTATTCTTTCATTTAAACTCCACTTCTTTACACTATATATTTCATATTTCATATAGAACTTACTTCTTATGTATCTTTAGGTGATACACAACTGCTATTTATTCTATCTTTATTTTTCGTTCTTTTGTATTTCGAGGCAATATGCCCAATACATTATTTTACTCTTTTGCTTCATACCTTATAGTATCCTAATTTGAATACTTATTTCATAAACACCTTCATACTCATGTATTACATAAGTCTCTTACTTATTCATTTTTTTTCACACTCGTACTCATATATAAATATGAACCTACATATATGTATATATATCTTGTGCCTTTCATAAATACTGGCCATATACCGGCAATTTTTCACAATCATTGAATACTTTTACCCGTTGTATTCATTCACATTCGGGAGTAAGGGCTTCCTGTCTGTTTATTTATTTATTATTTTTTTATCTTATCTTTGATTCTTCGTCTAATACTTATTTAGACATTTAGTCTTGTTCTTTACTTCATATTGGTTATGACCTTTAGTCATTTTGCTTACACGCTTTTGGTTTTCTTCAATTAACATTCATCATTATACTATTTCATTACTGGTATTTCTTCTTATACTTCCTTCATTTGGTTGCGGAATTTAATTCCTAATAACCAATATCTTCTCATTATTGTTTTTTTTTCAAATTCTCATTATCAGGTACTAAACTTAGTACCACATATCTTAATATTCTATTTGTCCTGGGACAACTTTTAATATTCTTCTTTTAAGAAATAAATTATCAGTTTACAATTCGAATTGCTTTCCCATACTTGTCGAGTAAGCATGCTCTAGTTTCAAGCTTTAGGTTTATTAACTCTTGTCTTTGACTAAACTCTAACTTCTGTTATGAAAAAGTTCCTTGAAGACAACCAAGAATCTTCATAATCACCTTTCATGTTGCGATGCCTGGCATAACCTACAAATGGTTACAATCTGCCACTGATTTATATTAAGTAATATTCTTTGCGGATATCGATCCACATTTACTTATCGTGACGTTACTTCTATTCGGGTACATCATATACATGCATCTTCATTTGAATACCACTTCTTTTACAGGCCGATTCACGCCAACAACTTCCAAGTCTATATGTAAATATAGCATTCAACTTACCACCCCAATATCGTTTTCATATGTTTATGCTGTAATAAACAAGGCATAATATCCTTGCTTTACTTGAATTTCTTTCTTTTCGACTATGCACAACGAAGTTATCGGGCTTTTGTACCGATCATTCCTCATTCTTCATCTTCATTTACTCTTCACTTATCCTGCTGCTTGTCACTTTACTTGACTCATCACTAAATTTATGACTTGTTCACTTGTCCAATATTTGGACACTTTTTTTTTAACCCTGGCAGTTAGTCTTCCACTTTCTTTCAGCATTGTCATCTTCTATCTTTAACTTTTCTCATCATTTTAATTTTATCGTCCCACAACGATATTCTGTTTCCTTTATGCATTTAATATTCACGCGTCTTTTAGTGATAATTTTTGATTCAATGGTCATGCCCAAAGCACACCACTTACTTGCATTAAACTCTTCTTTACTACTCTCTTATTATTACAAAAAATATTTATGTATTATTAATACATTCTACTTATAAATTTTCATTCTTCCTGTAAGAGTCTTACAACTCTTATATAGGGAATCAATGCCCATAATTCTTCTCTATATTACTCTTATTCATACTTCCTCTCGCCTCGAAAGGCATATACTTTCATGTCTTTCAATCCGTTCAGGAATATTAATTTTCACATTATTTCTTTTACTTTACCATACTAAGTGGTATATATCCACTGCATTATCTTTTAATACTTATAATCTTACTTGTTCTTATTACATAGGCATATAATTCCTATGTTATTCTTACTACCCTCTTCAAAACCCTTATCCACCAGATTACCATAATTCATTTGTGATTCCACCAGTCTCAATACATATCCTGTGAATATGATAATACGGGCCCATATTACCATAATCACCTATTCATATTGATTCTGCTGTTACCACAAGGTTTCATGGAACACTGGTTCCTTTAACATATTAACACCATTATAAGCACACGATAATCACTACTAAAATCTTACTACTTTATAAACATAGTCTTTAATAAATTTAGACGGTTATGGAAAATATCATATAATTTTCCTAACGGTCAAATCTTTGCTCACTTTAAACGTTAACTTAACACTTCTTAGTGTTATATATCCACTTATTTTAAATAATGCATAATGTCTTAATCATTTAAGACATCATATAGCATACTTTCATAAACTAACATTTCTATTGCATGAGTTTAAGCCTAGGAGTGGAACAAGCCAATCCTAATTCGCTTAAACTATGACTCTGATACCAACTTGTGACACCCCATTTTTACTGTTTGCAAATACTATGGTTTTTCGTATAAATACATGAATACAAAAATACGGATTATCAAAAACCGATAGTTTAAATGATTAAAATAGTGGGTGTACAAATCCATATCAAAACTAACCATAGTAAGCAAGAAGGATTAAACCTTGAGTCCAAGATAGGAGCTAACTCGAGCTCCACTCTAGCTAAACTTCATCCAATTATAGCATATCGTTTTAACCTGGAATACATGGCAAAACATATAATACGTAAGACAATAATGTCTCGTGAGTTACATGAGTTTTAGACTCAAATCTTTAACTTCTTTTTCCAACTTTTATTTAAAACTTATCACATAAAGTATCTTTCAAAACTTTATAGTAATGATATACTATACTCTTTACTTTTCAAAATCATTTCATAATATACTTTGCAAAGATAACATCTTTCAAAACTTTATAGTAGTAACATACTATAACTCTTTATTTTTTTTAAAAAATCACTTCATAACATACTTTGCAAAAATAACATCTTTCTTACTTTCTTTGACTGGTTTTATAAGCTTGCTGGATTTTTATACTTAGGGCTTTAATCACCATAAGTGATACCCCAAGTCTCTATGGCTAGAAAGAACGGATCAATCCTCACCATAGAAGTGCTGAGGCGATCTACTTCGCGATGGGGCTTTGTCCCCAGTAGACCCCTTACCTAACCCGGGTAGGTTGGAACATAGTTCCCTTACTAACGCTGCTTGCTACAATTACCAGTCATACAAAACATTTTCTGCTTACTTTAACAATTACTTACTTACATAGTGGCTAATTGCCAAACTTCACCATTTCTTATCTTTATGGCTGAATGCCAAATTCATAACTTTTGTTTCACATAAACCATATGTTTAAAACATGTCTTTATAACATTTTAGGCTTAATGCCAAATCATACTTTCCAAACATCTTATGGCTATATGCCCATTCATACTTGAAAACATATACAATATGTAACCAAAATATACTTCTTAAACACCTTATGGCTATATGCCTATCCATACTTTCAAACATGTACAACTTGTATTTCAAAATATACTTTCACATAATTGGTACATAGACCAACATACTTTCACTTAATATAATTTGTAGTTCAAAACTTAGCTTCAAATATAGCATTATTACTTTCACAACAATTCAGAAACAATACTCTTGCATATAATTTCACATATAGAAATTTTATTGAAAAAATCTTGAAAATACTTACTTGCCATGTACCCCAGAATGGGTAAAAATACTGCATGTACTCACCTCACTTATTGCTAGAAAATTGGCTACACGTTCCTTGTATTTATACTCTTTTGATCCATTAGTCACTTGGCATGGACCTATATTTAACATGTTATACATTAACATTCATGCTAACTGACTCTATAACTCATTAGAGTCCTTATAATACTATCTTGGGTCATAACAAGTCTATAACTTTTAAATGACCAACTTTAAATAAATCGTATATTATACGTATTTTACTACAGTACCTTGGGAGGTCGTATTCCCGGTTTAACAATTTTCCATGTGTTTTCACACCATTTTAGACTTGTGGTATAAATCACTGAAATTGGGATTTCAGTTCATCCCATGAAAAACATGTAAGACCCGTATCCTGATTATAACATATACTTAAAATAACAGTGTTAGGAATTATATGATGTTGGTAGTTATAAAGCTAAGAAAAACTTTAGTTACAATTTCATATGAAAATCAGCATTTTGTGTCGTTTTTAGAAAAATCATAATTAATTCTAGGAAACTCGTTTGGACCTCAAACCAATGCACAAAGTTTACAAATTGAGTCTAGTATAATTACCAAAAATAATAGTAAGCTTGAAAATGACATTATCTATGGTAAAAAAATGCAATCTTTACTGATTAGTTCGGAATTGACAGATTAGATAGTCTGTTTTCAAAAATTCATAATAAATCATAGAAAAATCATATAAATACGTAAAATACAATCCTGGAAAGGTATTGAGATAAATTTCTGGAATATCAAATAAATACGTGAATTTCATGGGTTTAAAGTCGGCTAAACCATTCTTGAACAGACTGATTCTAGAAGGTATTAATTTCAACAAAGTTATATTATTAAAATCTTTTGTCAAAAGTGTCATGCCATTTTTTATTCAAGAATTCAAGTATAAATACCCCTCAAAACATCTCATAAACCACACAACTAAATCTCAATCCAATATATAGAGGTTTCTAAGCACTAGAGTGTAAGCAAGTGAGCGGAAGGAAGCTCAAAAGCCTAACGAAGGAGTTATAGATCTCGACGACTGGTCATAAGGTAACTACAAACCTTTCTATAGCTTAATTAGGTATTGTAAAATAGTTTTTGTTAAGAAGTAGAATATTTAATAAGTATAACATATGTTATATTATACTCATTTCTAACAATAGTAAACAAAAACCTTAAAATGTCGTTATTATAACAATTCGTAATTTCCGAAAATAATACCGATTGATTTACTTACGAGGGCGGTGACTAGGCCGATTACTTGGGATCTGGTTGTTGGATTTTTCGAAAGGCTAAAATGCTGAAAGGATCCTGCCACCCCATCTAATCTTCTACCTGACCGTTCTTTACTTGATAAATCATGGAGTATCATATTGGAATTATTGAAGGGTTTAATGATGCGACTATAATATAGTTAAGGATTAAGAAATGATAGATTTCTTATTATGTTAACAGTTAAAGTTGAAGGAAATACAAAGCCGAGAAAGATAAACGATATAGTCAACTATAATCAGGTGAGTCTTCTCACTATACTATAGGTGATATTGCATGCGTAGGAAGGAAGATAGGTTAGGCTAAGGTGGTCTTACCTGTTATAATAATTGTATGAATTATTTCTATGATAATGATTGTTTGTGGACGGAACGGGAACATCCCGTGAGCCAATAGGCGTAACGGGAATAGCCTGCGAGTCATTAGACGGAACGGGAAAAGCCTGCGAGCGATAAGACAGAACGGGAACTGCCCGTGAGTCTTCAGCGGAACAGGGATAGCCCGCGAGTCTCACAGACATATGAATGGTTATGATGTGTTGTATGTTATATGTGATGGATCGTATGGTATTTTGAGAAACTCGCTAAGCTCCGTGCTTACCCTTTCCCTATATAAACTACTGTTTCAGGTACATCAGGTACCATGGATGGCAAGGCGTGACGTGTATACACTGTGCTGCTTCATTGGAGGACTGATTTTGAAAGGATGTTCCGTTATGTTGTGATTTCATTAACTTTTGTTAATCCTGGGATGTTTTCATTAAACTTATAAGTTATGGAATTTTGTCAAAATTAATTAAGTGGCTTTTCTTATATTAAAGTGTTCGTTTAATTTTTTTTTAATTTTACCCTAAAATTTTGGGATGTTACAAAACAAACCCAAGAACTTAGGTTAGATGACCTTCACTAACCTTCTTACTTGATTTCTTCCAATTTCCAACTCTATAGCTTCAAAACCTTTGCTAAATCTCGAAATTTCCAGAAATCAGTTCTTCTATGCCTCTCTCCTGTGTCTTCTGCAAGTTTCCAGAACTTTTGGGAAGAACTCTCTTCCTTTTATACTTCCCAATTTACAGTTTTAGTCCCTCTAGCTCACTTCCTTGAACTTTGACCACCAAAGTCAATTATCTTTACATTAAAACTAGTTTCTCACATTTTTAGTCCTAAACTAGAAATATAATTTCACAATAATTCCTGAATGTGGTCAAGTGACCAAGTTACCCTCTTCATGGTAAAATGACCAAATTACCCTTTTCATGGTAAAATGACCAAATTACCCTTTTTCACCATTTTTCACCAAACTCTTGAAATTTTGCTACAATTTCCAATAAATTATTTTAAAACTTTCAAAATATTTTAAGTCTTTCCCTGTAATATTTTCTCGAATAAAATTTCAAGATTTTTGGGTCGTTACAAATAATTATATATGAATAAATCATATACGAAAAAAACTCAGCTCGTCGTCGTGGAGCGGCGCGCGTCAGCGCTGGCGCATCTAGTGGCCCAGATTCATTCTCACGTTCTCAACATTATTTGCATTCTCAATGGAACCCTCCCCTATATATATATATATATATATATATATATATATATATATATATATATATATATATATATATATATATATATATATATATATATATATATATATATATATATATCTTTTCTTCGTCATTCTCATTCAAATTTACGTATTCTGTGCTTTTGCTAGGTATTTTGCCATGACTAATAATTAATATTTACCTAATTAATAGTAGCATAGTCCATTTGGGTTGCCCTCATAGCTGGAGGTTTGGTGGAAAGTTAAGTAGAGAGAAAGGGTTGATTTATTATATGACTAATAAATCAAGATATTGTTTGTTAATATATTATGGAGATAATATATTAATCAGAAATAATATTATTTGATTAATAATTAATCAAAAATTAATTGGATTAATTTATGTGGCATTAATTAGATTAATCAGGAGGTCAGGGATTAAAGTCGTACAAATTCAATAGTTGAATTGCGGCGCGCGGCGCGCGTACAGATAATCCGGAAAAATGGGCTGCGGCTAGGGTTTAGCATTGCCACTTGGTTCCCTATAAATAGGGACCCCTAGACCTCATTATCAGCTGCTCATTCTATTATTTTCTCTCTGGAATTTCGATCCATAAACCTCCCGGCTAAGGGTGTGACTTTCATTTGAGGCAGGATAATTTTGCTGCTCAGCTTCCAAGAAATTAAGGTTGGTTTTTCTGTTTGATCTTTAGTTTCTTTTATTAGCCTCTAGTTTTTTTGTTATATGTTCAATTAGAAGAAAACATAGATCCTCATAGGTTGCATGTGAACTTAGGTTATTTAGTTCATGATTTGCAGAAAACCTTTCAGTGGTATCAGAGCCTGTCTTGTTTTCTTGTTGAATTGATATAACCGTTTTAGGGTTTAAAGCTTCTAAACCCTATTATTGTATGGATCGACTTTTAGGATTAGGGTTTTGGAAACCCTAATCCCCCCCATGTAATTTTCGATTTTGGCTTTAGGGTTTTAGGAGGTTTTCTATTTTTGGTAACTTTATTTGTTAATTAAATGGATAACCTTAAACCTCTTTTTTTGAAATCGGTTTTTAGGGGGTTTAGGATAGGTTTTAATTAATTTGATTAATTTGGATAAACCTATCTTCATTTGAATTAATTTAATTAATTGTTAATTAAAAGATAATTCAAAAGGGATTTAATTAATTTTAAAATTGCGAAATTAATGGAATAAATCCGGAAAAATATTTTAAAATGTTTAAAATATTTAGATTTAATTAATTTAATTTATTGGTAATTAAAATTGATTAAATCGATTTTTAAGGTTTAATTTAATTTAAAATTTAATTGTTAAATTTGGTAAAATTAAAAGATAAACCTTGAATATTTTAAATGGTTTTTAAAATACATCTTATATATGTTATTAAAAGTTAATACTATATATATGAGATAAATTTGGTTAGTCAAATCAATAGTAAGCCTCATTCACGAAGCTGGTCTATAAAGTGGGTATAAGGAGGCTGCCTATAAAATGGCAGTCTAATGGGTGAACACTCTCATCCACCGCTCGCCTGATCAGTGGAGGGTCGTTAGCCGAACGGGTTTGACAGAACCACTTAATCATTAAAAGTATAATGATCAAAGTACTAGAACCTTTACACAAAATCCCAATCTAGTTACTTTAAGAAAAATGTGAATTTGATGCTACCCCATGAAATTGCACATTGCGCTTTATGAAACATTGGTGGAGCGTGTGTGGTTTACCGGCACACCAATGGGGGTTCATAAAGAGTGGCAATGGGTGTCTCGGGTGTTATCATTGTTGATGGAGCGTGTGTGGTTTACCGGCACATCAATTTGAGATGATAATGGACCCCGAGAGTACCAAGCTAATTTGCATGGTTATTCACACCCGGTTTGTGATCCTCGGCATCCCAGTCACAAACGGTGGGGCATATCCGAGATTAAACATGCTATTGAACAGTTCAATAAATCTCAAAAGAAACTAGGAATTCCATTTATAATAAGATTATTTTTCTGCGGTGGAATTGGCTGAATCATCATTCGCCTACCTTTATAAAATTTGCTTATAGATTACGGCATCCCTCTTCTATGTTGCAAATTGTTATAGTTGGATCCTAACCTTATTTTATATTGGGTTATTATAAGGACCGACATGTATCTAATTAAACTTACCTTCTTTTATAGATGTCTTCTGCTGATCAATCCGCTCCCCACTCAAACTCCAGTGTTCCCTCTATCCTCTCACTGTGTTCCAAGGTTCAATTGAACGGGACAAACTACAATGACTGGATTAGAAACATCAAGATGGCTCTGAGGTACGAGAACAAAGAGTATGTTCTCGAGACTGAGCTTGTCGATATTGACCCTGAAACTGCTACTCCCGAGGATATTGCCTCGTACCAAAAACATTCTGATGATGCGACCAAAGTGGCCTGCATCATGATCGCCACAATGAACCCCGAATTGCAAAGGATATACGAAGACTACTGGCCCTTCGAGATGCACAAGGAGATCGCGGAAAAGTTCCGCAAGCAATAGCGCATCGAGAGGTGCGAGGTGGTCAAAGACTTCACGAACAGCAAACCTAAAGATAGAGAGTCCATCTGCGCTCATGTGCAAATAATGCAAGGTTACGTGGAGCGGCTTAGAAAGCTTGCGATGCATGTACCTGAGGAGTTGGCCGTTGACATAGTGCTTAACTCCTTACCGAGTTCTTATGACCAGTTCAGGCTGGCTTATCAATTGAACAACAATCAGGCTAACCTGACTGAGTTGCATCGTATGCTTCGGGTTGCTGAGAACGGGATGAAGGGTAAAGGTGTACCCTCGGTAAATCAGCCCGTCTTAGCCATTGGAAGTGGCAAAGGAAAGAAAAGGAAGGGCCCTCCTAAGCAAAATTGGAGGGAAAAGGTTCAGGTCAGGTCGTCCAGCAATGGCTCGAGAACCAAGTCTTCTCACATTCCTTGTGTAGCCAACCCCAATGAAGCCGACTGTTTCTACTGCAAAGAGAAGGGCCATTGGAAGAGAAGCTGCCCCAAATACTTGCAGGATGTCAAGGATGGGAAAGTAAAGCCATCGACAGCAGGTATATACACTATCTCTAAAAACTCACCATCTTCTAATTCTTGGGTCCTTGATACAAGATGTGGTTTTCACATTTGTTTTGATCTGCAGGGCCTAAAGGAAAGCAGGGAGGTGGAGCACGGTAGATTGAACCTGATCATGGGCAATAGGAGATCGTCCCCTGTTACCAAGATCGGCGTTTATAGTTTAGTCCTTAGTAGTGATGTTAGCTTAGAGTTATTTAATTGTTGCTATTTGCCAGAAATGGCAAGAAACATTATTTCATTTCACGCTTTGTTCAGAAAAGGATTTCAATTTTCTTTTGACAATAAAATTGGTTCGATTTCTGTTTTCAAAAATGGTATTTTGATTTTTACTGCTTATCCTTGTGATGGTGTGTATGAAACTGTTGAATGTGTTGACAATTTAGGACATAGTGTAAATTATATTGATTCTACTAGTGGTGTAGAAAAGGCATGTCTGTGGCATAGTCGGCTCGGGCACATCAGCAAGAAACGCATCGCCCAACTCCAAAAGGATGGAGTGTTGGAATCATTCGACCTCAGGTCGGATGATGTATGCGAATGTTGTCTGTTGGGCAAGATGACTAAATCACCTTTCAAAGGGTCTTTTGAAAGAGGTGAGGGTCTGTTGGACATCATTCACACGGATGTGTGTGGTCCATTCAGATCAACCACAAAGGATGGCACGCGGTTCTACGTAACCTTTACTGACGATTTTAGTAGATACGGTTATATCTACTTAATCAAGCATAAGTCAGACACTTTTGAAAAGTTCAAAGAGTTTAAGAACGAGGTAGAGAATCAATTAGGCAGGAAGATAAAGATGCTCAGGTCCGACAGAGGCGGAGAGTATCTAAGTATCGTGTTCCTAGACTATCTAAAGGAATGCGGAATAGTTTTGTAGTTGACACCTCCCAGGACACCACAGTTGAACGGTGTTGCGGAGAGGCGCAACCGAACCCTGTTAGACATGGTTCGTTCCATGGTGAGTCGAGCTTCACTTCCCATTCACTTCTGGGGGTATGCCTTAGAGACTGCCGCCCATATCCTCAATCTTGTCCCTACTAAAAAGGTTGCTAAAACACCTCATGAAATGTGGACGGGGAAAGTTCCCTCGTTGGCACATATCAAAGTCTGGGGTTGTGAGGCTTTCGTTAGACGAGAGACTCAAGACAAACTCGCAGAAAGAAGCGAAAGGTGTTTCTTCCTTGGTTATCCCAAACAGTCCTTTGGATATCTATTCTACAGACCGAACGAGGACGTGGTCTTTGTAGCTAGACGAGCGGTCTTTCGAGAGAAAGAGCTCATATTCAAAGAGGACAGTGGGAGTACCATTGATCTGGAAGAAATTCAAGAGTCATCAGATGACGCAACCTTAGGAGAAACTAGCAACCAACATGAGGAAGAAGTTCCTGTTGGTCCGCCAGATGTATCCTTACCTCTTAGGCGTTCCGGTAGGGTTAGCATGCCACCCGAGTTTTATGGGTTCCATATAACTTCGGATGGGGACACGTTTGTCAGTGATAGGACACTGATAAATTTGGATGAACCAGCTAACTAACAGGAAGCAGTGGCGGGCCCTGAGTCTGCCAAGTGGAAAGAGTCCATGGATAGCGAGATCAAGTCCATGTATGACAATCAAGTTTGGAACTTGGTTGACAACGTACCGGGTCGAAAGACAGTCGGGTGCAAATGGATCTTCAAGAAGAAGACCGACATGGACAGAAAAGTACACACTTTCAAGGCAAGACTAGTTGCGAAGGGCTTTACTCAAACCCCAGGGGTTGACTATGACGAGACCTTATCACCAGTAGCCAAGATAAAGTCTATTAGGATTATGCTGGCCATAGCTGCATTTCATGACTATGAAATTTGGCAGATGGACGTCAAAACCGCTTTCCTTAATGGAAAGTTGACTGAGGATGTTTACATGAATCAGCCAGAGGGTTTTGTCGATGCAAAGTATCCCAATAAGGTGTGTAAGCTTGAGAGATCAATCTACGGATTGAAGCAAGCTTCTCGCAGCTGGAATCTTTGTTTCCATGAGAAAGTCAAAGAGTTTGGCTTCTTTAGGAGCGAGGATGAGTCCTGCGTATATGTCAAGGCTAGTGGGAGTATAGTCACCTTTCTGGTGCTGTATGTCGATGACATACTGCTCATGGGAAACGATATTCCAATCTTGCAAGATGTCAAGGCTTGGCTTGGGAAATGTTTCGCCATGAAGGACCTAGGAGAGGCTGCCTATATTCTCGGGATAAGAATATTGAGAGATAGGAAGAAGAGACTAATTGGACTTAGTCAGGGTACATACTTGGAAAAGGTACTGAAAAGGTTTAGTATGGAAAATTCCAAGAAGGGAGAGCTGCCTATCCAAAGTAATGCAAAATTGAGTAAGACTCAAAGTCCGAGTACAGACGAAGAAATAGCTGAAATGATTCGGGTACCTTACGCTTCGGCTGTAGGATCGATCATGTACGCTATGACGTGTACTCGCCTTGACGTGGCCTTTGCTTTAAGCATGGTCAGTCGGTACCAGGGTAACCCTGGAAGGGCACATTGGATAGCTGTGAAAAATATACTCAAGTATCTGCGAAGGACCAAGAACATGGTGTTAGTCCTCGGTGGCAGTGATACCTTGAGAGTTGAAGGATATACAAATGCCAGTTTTCAGACGGATAGAGACAGTGGTCGGTCTCAGTCGGGCTGGGTATTCCTTTTGAACGGTGGAGCAGTTACTTGGAAAAGTTCCAAGCAAGAAACAGTGGCTGATTCTACGTGCGAATCAGAGTACATAGCAGCAAGTGAAGCGTCAAAGGAAGCGGCTTGGCTGAAGAACTTTATCGGTGACCTTGGAGTAGTCCCGAGTATTCAGGAGCCTTTGGAACTGTTCTGCGATAACGAAGGTGCGGTCGCCTTGACAAAGGAACCGCGAGATCATGGAAAGTCCAGACATATCGACAGAAAGTACCACTACATCAGACATAGGGTAGAAGAAGGTTACCTCCTTGTAAAGAGGGTATCATCGGAAGATAATCCTGCAGATCCCTTGACAAAGGCTCTGAGTAGGATTAAGCATAATCAGCATGCTAGGAGCATTGGATTAAGAGATGATATAAGTTTTTGTAATTAGATAGGTTTTGAAACTTGTAACAATGTTATTGTATTTGACTTTTTTGATTTAATAATGGAGATTTATTAATGAGTAATGGTTTACAAATTTTGTCAATAATACATCATTGTGTTTCATTTTGCATGTTTTACTTCCTGAATAATAGGATTATTCAAATATCCACAGTCGCTCATGCTTTTAGGGAGTAAGTATGAAGTAAGACTGTCATGAATTAGTTATAGATTGTCTAAGGAGTTAGACATTGCAATAAGATTGCTGCAACATTCATGAGTACTTGGAAATGGAGATTTGAGTATTGGATAAACCCGTGCTCAATGGATTGCTTCATGGATTACATCACGAGCAATATTGAGACGATAATATCTTTTGATCTTTAAGCTAAGACATATGAGTTATGATTTACTAGACGGTTGATCATTGATAATACGAAAACGCATCGGTAACTCGGTGTTATAAAACGTGTTGTTGTGAGTAATTTGTTTGGTAAAAGACATAAGTATATGAGTCAAAGTTTATTCGTCCCTTGACCCTAACAGGGAACAGATATCTGTAGGCCTCTCGATGAATTTGAAGTTGACTAAAATGGTTGGCCAACCGGGACTAAATTGGTAGTCTAAGAGTCATATGAAAATCGGAAATCGAGGAACAGTGAATCAGACCAGATTGATTTTATCCATGTCTTGAGTCTGAAAAATATCTAGTTGGACGGAGGATCATCTGATCACTTATCTTTGGACAGAACTGACTAGGTCAGAGTTTCGCAGTAGTTTCTAGGAAGCTAAAAGTGCTGGTTAATTAGAGGTTAAATTGGTAATTATAGTCGTAGACTTATCTAAGTGGGAGACTGTTGGATTAGGTGTCTAAGCCATGACTAATAATTAGTATTTACCTAATTAATAGTAGTATAGTCCATTTGGGTTGCCTTCATAGCTGGAGGTTTGGTGGAAAGTTAAGTAGAGAGAAAGGTTTGATTTATTATATGACTAATAAATCAAGATATTGTTTGTTAATATATTATGGAGATAATATATTAATAAGAAATAATATTATTTGATTAATAATTAATCAGAAATTAATTGGATTAATTTCTGTGGCATTAAGGGATTAAAGTCGTACAAATTCAATAGTTGAATTGCGGCGCGCGGCGCGCAAACGTTTTGGCCGCGACGCGCGTACAGATAATCCGGAAAAATGGGCTGCGGCTAGGGTTTAGCATTGCCACTTGGTTCCCTATAAATAGGGACCCCTAGACCTCATTATCAGCTGCTCATTCTATTATTTTCTCTCTGGAATTTCGATCCATAAACCTCCCGGCTAAGGGTGTGACTTTCATTTGAGGCAGGATAATTTTGCTGCTCAGCTTCCAAGTAATTAAGGTTGGTTTTTCTGTTTGATCTTTAGTTTCTTTTATTAGCCTCTAGTTTTTTTGTTATATGTTCAATTAGAAGAAAACATAGATCCTCATAGGTTGCATGTGAACTTAGGTTATTTAGTTCATGGTTTGCAGAAAACCTTTCAATATATATATATATATATATATATATATATATATATATATATATATATATATATATATATATATATATATATATATATATATATATATATATATATATATATATATTTAAATGAGACTGTTGAGATTTTGTGAGACGGGATGACGAAATCCTAGTCACTTATTTTGGAGATCAAAAAATTAAAAAATTAAAAAATCCAAAAATAATGAGCAAAATTAAAAAAAAGTTATAATAATTTTCGTTATTTTATGTATCAAAAAATTTTAAAAATTAAAAAATTAAAATAAAATAAGAAACAATTTCACAGTACAGAATTCTATTAGAAATTTGTTTACATATTGTGTAATATTCTAATAGAATATTGTGGATGAATTTCATAATTTTTTGTAGTGTAATATTCTAATAGAATATTACAAATATACTGTAATATTCTATTAAAATATTACAAAAACGTTAATTTTTTATTGTTTTTATTTTTTTAAATAAAAAATGACGAAAATAATAAATAAATATTTATTTTGTATTTTTTTATTATTTTTGTTTACATCCAAAATGAATGGTCAGTGTTGCGTATTCGCGTCTCAAAAAATCTTTACCGTCTCACATGAACCTAACAATATATATAGTGTGGTGCGGTGCGGTTTAAACCACCGTTTTGTAACTATAAACCGAAATCGCACCGCATATTACGGTTTACAAATATTATAAACCACAAACCGAATCACGAAGGTTTAAACCCATATTAAGTGATTCAAATACATATGCACGTACATACATACTTAAAAATCTTGAAGATTACTATGAATATTAGATTATGAGATTTTTCATTCTATGAAAAAATAGCGATTTTCGGAAAAAAAAAAAAAAAAAACTAATTTTACAATGCTGATACGAAATCAAAGAACAAAAAAGACAAAATAACAATAATAAACCATAGGTGTCACAACGAGTTCTATGATGATTTTGAACTACATTTTAGAATAGAGTTCATTTTGTTAAGAACATACATCATATTTGAACATTTTTATATTTCTCAATATTTAACTGGTATATAAATGATTAAAACTCTTTTATTAAGAAAACATCTAAATTAAGATGTCCAGAAAAGATTGACACGTGTACGGTGTCTAAGAGAAAGCTACGAACTTCAAGGCACATGTACTTCTGCAGTTTTCATAGATTCGGGGATGCTGCTTCCGATACGTGTACGATCGGCAATTGTTAGGTACTACGAAATATGAAAAGAAACAAAAAAATCTATCTCCATCTATCAATTCTTTGTGTATTAAGTGATTCAAATGAGTATTGGTAAAAAAACCCCCTCATAATGAAATATGATATCCCATCAATTAGGGTTTCTTTTTATATTAGTTTTAATATATATATATATATATATATATATATATATATATATATATATATATATATATATATATATATATATATATATATATATATATATCGGGTTTCGATTTAAGTCGGTTTTTTTAAACTTTCTAAATTAATCGTAACCAAACCAAATAGGATTCAGTTAAATCGGTTTCGGTTTATTCGATTTGGTTAATCGATTTAGTTTTATTCGGTTTGGTTAATCGGTTTCGGTTTATTCGATTAGGTTAATTGGTTTTAGTTTTTATATATATATATATATATATATATATATATATATATATATATATATATATATATATATATATATATATATATATATATATATATATATATATATATATAGTGGAAGACAATGTCCACTCGCGGGCATCCCTCTTTGAAGGATAAACGGTTCAATAAAACTACCGTTGATCCACCTCCCCAACATCCCCTTAGACGAAGTTGTTCAAACGTGTCTAATTCAATTGATTCAAGGGGTTTTGGTTTTAAAGAACCAGCAAGACATAGTTCCTACGTCGAGAATAAATCAAATTGTTCAATTCCATTCATCAATGAATTGCCAAATTTATTTCATCCTTACGTCAGTCAAATACAAGATGTGAAACCTGATGGAAATTGTGGTTTTAGAGCAATATCTGCTTGTCTCGGCAACGATGAAGAAGACTGGGCGACAGTTCGATATAATTTGATGCAAGAGTTACACAATTACAATGAAGAATATGAAAACATGTTTGGAATTGGATTGTTGGGTGGCATATATAACTCGATAAACTTTTTTCGGACGGATATGTTTGCACCCATCGAATATTGGCTAAGTACTGATATAGGTCTCATGATTTCCTCCTTTTATAACGTGACACTACACATATTAAGCCCAGCAAGCAGCATGACATACTTACCGCTTCGATCAAATCCTCCACCGTTGCATCAACGCACCCATATTGCAATTGCAATTGTTGGCGGTTCTCATTACGTAAAAGTTACATTGAATGAACGATACCCGATGCCTCCAATTTATCCACAATGGAATTATTTCAAGTATGACAATGCATCTGAATGAGCTACTCCTTATGAAAGACAACTACAGATGTACATGAATCATTTCCGCTCTAATAGTAAATTACAACGTTAAATAATGCAAACGAACAAAACGTAAAAAAAACATATTAGAAAATATATTCGAACTAAACGTCAAAATGTTAAATAATTATTTAAATTATAAATACCTAAATTAATTAATTAATTAAATAAAAATTATATATATATATATATATATATATATATATATATATATATATATATATATATATATATATATATATATATATATATATATATATATATATATATATATATAATATAATATGAAACCCCAATTGATGGGACATCATATTCTCATGATGATGAGGGTTTTTTTTTAAGATGACCGATTCAAATTTGTATCAAACAGAAATTTTAAATTTGTTCCCAAAGGGTGCAATTCCCAAAGCAACACGATCAGACTGTCAATTTTGTTCTACCATTTCTATCCTATGGACAGCTTTGTTATAAAGTGTCTAAATTTGTAAGTTATTTTGAGGTATGCACCAAGTCACAAAAGATAATTGAGAATTTATTTGGGTATGCACATATATATTCGTCATGTTTTTAATTGTCTCTGTCATGAATTGGTCGATGGGAATGATCAAAATTATTGTAATCAATTAATCAACGTTTGACACATGATGATTGTGGAAAGAGGACTTGTGTGGGGTTATAAGAGTTGAAACGTGAAAAGCCCAAGTGCAGAAAATATGACAAAGCGAGGAAATAATTTATAAATAGACAAGAATATAGAAGACAAATGAAATGATGAACAAATGGGAAACAAACACAAAAAGAAGAGGCCAGCGATGATATAGATGGGCCTAGCCTAGCAATGGGTCATTTGATAATACGAAGGAGTCGTGGGACACGTGATTGCAATTTGCACCTCGAGGACATGGTGTCTTGAAAAAAAAAAGAGAAATACTATGGAAAAAAAAATGTGCTTTATTATATTTAGAGTAAATTACAGTTTTTGTTCCAAGGTATGTTAAAACTTTGATGTGGTTAGTGTTTTTTTTTTTTTTTTTTTTTTTTTTTTTTTTTTTAATAAACCTGGGGGGGGGGGGTCTTCATCAACCAAGAAAAAAAGACAATGAAACATAAAACAGTCCAAGAGTTCAAAAGGAAGTTAAATAGAAGCAACCTTCAGACGAGGAGGAGCAATGATGGCTTACACCCTCAGAACAAAAAGGGGAGAGAAAAAACATGCACAGAAAAGAGAAGAAGAGAAAAGGATCGACCCTCCACATTAGGGGAGAGACCAGAAATTTTTAGCCAAAAGAACATTAGGGGTAGGTTTCATGGATAGACTCACCAGTTTACAACGGACACAATCAATAATGGTCTTGGCCACCACGTGATACGATCTTCTCTTATTCTTGAAAATTCAGTTATTTCTTTCCTGCCAAATGTGGTAGACAGCTCCAGCAAGCACAAGTCTTCGGATAACGGACCAGATGGTCTTACCCTTAGAAATAGGCTTGAGAAGATTGAAGATATCCGACCAGCGATCAGAAGGGAAAAAGAGGTTTATGACATGCTGAAGATCATGCCAAACCATAGAAGGGAAAGAACAGTCAAAGAAGAGATCGGGAAGGGAATCAGAGCAATCACCGCAAAAGGCACAAATGAGATTGGAGTTAGGCTCCCAGCTTCTGACTTTATCCTGGGTCTTGAGACAATCTTTAAGAGCAACCCAAAGAACTAAGGCATGTCTAAGGGATATTTTGGGAGAACAAACAAGACGATACCAATCGACAAGCTGAGCAGAAGGGCGAATAATGTGCCAGACAGTACAGACGGAGTAGGGAGAAAGCTTACAGTCTAATAATCTCCAGAGGAGTTTATCAGGAACGGACGGGAAAAGAGAAGGGGCGTTGTGAGATAACAGAACGGGATGGGCATCCCGCCAGCATTGAAGGTGAACCCAATAGCCATTGAGCACAAGGTCGATGACCTTAGAATCAGGAGTGAAACCCCCGAAGCATGAATGTCACAAGTGGTCAAGAACTGAGAGAGGGGACCAGCAGGATGCCAGTTATCAAACCAAGTAGACGCAGAGCATCCATCACCAACCTGGGTGATAATAAAGTCCTTGATTTTATCCCGTATATCGAGGATATTGCGCCAGGCATAGCCTGTATCGCGCTTCTTCGGGGCATTCCAGAAGTTACGCCCACAGAGGTGGTACGAGTGGATCCACCTGACCCAGAGATAGTCCTTCTTATAAAGGAGTCTCCAGGTGTGAGAAGCCATAAGGGCAACGTTCCAGACAACAAGGTTACGAATACCCATGCCACCATAGGTCTTAGGGAGACACGCAATCTTCTAGGAGACTTTGGATTTACCACGTTTCATCTCACCGTGGCACCAGAGGAAACCCCTCATGAGCTTCTCAATCTCGTTAGAGATAGATTTAGGAAGAATAAACACGAATGCCCAATAGATTTGCATAGAAGAGAGAACATAGAGGATAAGCTGGAGACGACCAGCAAAAGAGAGAGATTTGTTCTTCCAGATATTGATCCTGCATTTGACTTTATCAACAAGGCCTTTACAGTCCTAGCGAACTAGTTGGGTGGTGAGGAGAGGGACACCAAGGTATCCGACAGGGAGAGATCCCTCCGGAAACCTAATGATATGATCAATGGCAGCTCTGGTCCTCTCACCAACATTGCAGTAGAAGGCTTCACTCTTTGCTTCGTTAGGATGGAGCCCAGAGACCCTAGATAATTCAGCAAGAGACTCATTGATGATACGAACCGACGAGCTATCACCATGGCAGAAGAGAATATGATCATCGACAAAACAGAGATGAGTGATACTTTCCTCCTCACATTGCCGGTAGAATTTGAAGGAATCAGAATCAGAGATATTTCTTTTGATCATAAGGTTAAGAACCTCCATGACCAAAGTGAAGAGATAGGGAGAAATGGGGTCACCCTGCCTAAGGCCCACTTGACCGTTGAAGAATCCGTGCGTATTACCATTGATGCTGACAGAGTAAGCAGCAGTGGAGACACACGTCATGATCCAGTCAATCATACGAATGGGACGCACTTAATTTCGTCATCCGTAACAGGAGTAAGCATGGCGGCAGACTGAAGAGGGGTGAGCTTATTGGAGAAGAGGGAATATGGGTTACGAATGTCATGGGAGGGTGAGCAGAGCCAAGAAAGTTTGGAAAAAGGATACGAAGAGATTGGAGAGGGCATCCCCTGAAATCAGCTGTCCTGGCCATCTTGGATGGAGTCGATACGATTGCGAGAGTTGTGGCTTTTAACCGACTTATGGAAGCAGAGGGGAAGGAGCAATGAAGTGCGGATTACCCATGACCCAATCAATCCTCTTGAGAATGTCATCAGACCGTTAGGATACTTGGTCCAAGTGTAGATCGAAGAGACCTTTGAAGTTAAGGTCCTTCATCCCAATCTAATTGACACAGTCCCTAAAATCATCTATGCCACGGGAGATACCAGACGCCCCAACGGTGTTGTCTTTAATGTCAAGAGAAACATTAAAATCACCCATAACGATCCAGGGGCAGCTTTAACCACATGCTTATGAGCCGCAAGAGATCCACAAAGGTTGTGACGCTGCATGTGATTATTGTGAGCATAGATGAAAGAGCAGAATACAGATTTATTAGACGCACGAATCTTAACGTTGAAATGCATAACATGATCGTTCGAATCGAGAAGCATCATATCAACAGCCAGCAGGTCCTAGGCAACCACAATTCTAGTCCCCTGAGGGCAAAAATCCCATTTGAATACCAAGACCATGAGCTAAAGACACGACTTCAGATATGAGGGAGATTAGAGTAGGAGGCATGAGTCTCGACAGCAGCACAAATTTGGAGGTTTTGATCGCGGATAAGCTCTCTGAAAACTTTTTGGTGGGAGAGCTTACAGAGACTGCGGGAGTTCCACGTAGCAATGTGCGTTATATGGAAATCGAGAGGGGGTGGAGTCCATATGCTCGGACTCCGGAGCTACCATAAGGAGATCATGAGGGGATCCATACTCTCCAATAATGAGTTGGACATGCACTCTCTCTGTCATCAGAGTCAACCTCAATGCAATCATCCTCTTCTAAGAGGTCATTAGTATCAGGGTCAAAATCATCAAGAGCCGAGGGTGAGAGAGCACACGGAGGGGGAAGGGGGAAGAAGTAGCGGGGAGATCCGAGATGTCGATAGAGCAAGCCGATAGAACAGAGAAGATGTTGAAGGTAGGAGTGGAGCGTTTGGATTGTTTCGGGGGCGGTGATGAACACAAGTGTAGAAAGGGGCTAGGGAAACCGACTAAACCGGTAGGACCCTTCTGGGGGGATTATGAGAATGGGGCGAGGGGGAATGGGGGAACCGAGCGGAACTCAAATTACGATTTGTTCCTATTAGTTTTAAATTACTATTATTTTTTGAAATAACATTTTCTAGTGAAATACTTTGGGACTTTCCACTAGAATTGTTTTTAGAAGAATCATTGCTTTTCTTGCCAATTTTAGAAGCATGTTTTGAAGAATTTTTCTTTTTTGAAACCATAATAAAATCATCCTTTTTATCTATAATGGTAGATACAGGATATTGGTCTAACTTATCTGTAGTAATGGGAGAACTAGCATTAGCTTTAGTAATAACATGCATACAAACATGGGTTTCATGACCAAACACCATACAATGGGAGCACATAGGCGGTTTCCATTCATACTCAACTCTAGGAGTACTAGTGGAAAACTCAAGAGTATCAAGATTGGGGTTTCGGACCATCACTTTGTCAACCCATGAGGGTCGAGTGGGGACCTTAAGAAGGACACGGGCATAAACGGGTTTACCCGCGACATAAGTGCACATGTTAGCCATATAAGAGTCCATGGCAAGCGGCTTTCCAATTTCGAAAGCAATGTGGCTTAAGCCTTCCTCACTCCAAGCCTCATAAGGAATGTCATGGATTTTAATCCTTAAAGAAAGTTTATCATGATTGTTTTTATGAATGTTAAGTCCATGTCTCCATTTTTGCATGACAATGGGGGCACCATAAAAGTCCATGGGCAATGGGATGTGACATGTTGGAGACCTTGGTCATTGTTGAATTTAAACAGATAAACTCTATGACCATTTAACAAAACGTCCTCAATTACATCGTTGGTTGTTACTGTTTAACCCCACTTTATTTACACGTAAAATGATGCAATTACTTCTTGGTTTTGTCTTGGTGTGAATTTATAACAGTCATGGTTGTTTAATTTGTAAACTAAATGTTTTTGTGGGACCATATTTGATATTTATTATTTATAGTCATAAAAAAACATTTTAAAACAATAGCAATTTAATACATAAAACGACAGGTGTTACAAGACATACACTGTGTATTTTGTGATTCATCTATACAATTGTGACGTGTGCAATTAGGAGTCTGTTGGAGGTATTCTCACTAACACAACAAGTTAGTGGCACGATTAATAAACACATGGGCTATTTGGATTACACACTTTGACTCAACCTTGAAAGGCAATAATACTTAAATAGAGGGATCATTTTATTATTTATTGTTAATCAATGAATAAGTAGAAACTAAGTAGAAGGAAAAATTACACAATAAAGCTTACAAGTTTGTATTATAGTAATGTTCCCATAATTTGATCAAATTTGAAGACTAAGAAAGGCTCCTAGGATTTATGCCTTATACAAGGCATATATGACCAAAAGATGCTACTAAGCCTCCTAACCCTAAATCTCGACCCCGTTTCAATTTTCCTCTCTAGTTCGACAGCGCAAAGAAAGAAAGAAAATCACAAAGGTTTTGGCGATATTTTTATGCACTACAAAATGAGGAGCTTGCTTACTTGAAGATAAGGGGTGTGATTCCATTAGAGGAACTCTACTTTGGGTTCTCGATTCTCCTTGAATTATCATAATTGTAGTCTTCTTAACCTTCTTGTAAATTATTAGTTGATATTGATCGATGAACACTAGATCCATGGTTCAGTTTGATGTTTATGATTTTATGCTTTCATTGCGTATTGTTTTGATATGAATTAAAACTAGCATAATGATCTAATACATATAACCATTGATATGGCTTATGCACTTTTACAAGGTCGCGCGACTTCCTTAGATGTATGTTTCTCATTTTAGGCATGTATGGGGGTGGTATAGTCTGTATGGCACCTTGTTAGGTTATACCAATCCTTCTAGAGTTGGAAAATATCATCTTTAATTTCACCTACTACCATCTGATCCTATAATCATGTATATAGCAAAATGTACTTGTCTTAACCCATCGTATGATGTTTTCTCTTGCACACTCATGATTCATTAATTAGAGAATACAATGAAGTTGTACTTCTTAGTTGTTTGAACTTATTTTTTTTATTTTTTGAAAATATAAAAAGGGAAATTAAGGTTGTTATTTTCTTTTGTCATGTTTATGTGTTCACGTAATTATTTCAAGACTTTAGGGGTTTTCTATTTATTACTAATATGTTAGCATCATTAAATTATAGAGTTGAAATTAATACTGAGTTTGAAATTGAGACACTTTTGAAAGAGTTACTAATTATTCTTTCACCCCCAAAACACCGACTTGTTTTTTTTTTAGAACGGCATACATATATAGAAACACGCAAAAAACGCAGCTAGCAAGAAGCTAGACAAAAGTACAAAGAACAATTACATAACAGAAATTGCTAAATTGGGATCTAAAAGCCAAGCATCCCATCTAAGACACAAATTTTTGCAACGACTCCTAATCCACAAAAACGAGTAAGAAACAACACTATCCCAGCACATGCACTTTTTAGGCTTTTCAGAAGAGAAAATTGAAGCATTTCTGAAGTTCCACACACACCACCAAACTGTCATAAAAACCACTTGAAGACAAATTTTCCTCTGTTTCAGCATGCAAAGATTGTCAAACCAAAAGCACCAATCCGCATGATTCGCAACAAAAGGAATATCAATCCCCCACCACTTAGCAACACCCGTAACAATATCTGTCACAAAAGAGAATCCAAAGAAAAGATGGTCAATCGATTCACCACCTTTCTCACACACAACACACGCAATGGACGGGATATCAAAACCTCTTTTCGCCAAATTCCATCTAATAGGAAGCCCATTAACCGCTATCTTCCAAGCAAGGACATTCAGCTTAACAGGAGCAAGAGAACACCATTTAAAACCCGAAATACCACTCGGAAGACAAACCGCATCAATAGCTTCCCTAGCCGACGCCACCGAAAAACATCCCGACCCATCCTTCGCCCACCTCTATCTATCTTGCGAATTACTAAGCACCACTTGGTTAACAACATCAAGAAGCTCACTCCATTGCAAAGCCTCAACCCCCCTCCCTAGGAAGTCTCCGAAAAGTGGTAACCCATCCTTCTTGCGCTAACTTGTCGCACACCTTAACCTCCTTGCAATCTTCCAAAGCAAAAATTCTGTGGAATCTAACTTGAAAAGGAACATCCCCACACCAAACATCCGTCCAAAAATTAGTATGCTTACCATTACCCACCCTAATAGCACAGTATTGAAAGAGATCAACTCCTCTTTTCCTCAAATCTTCAACTGCACCCACTAAGTATTTCCAAATCGAATTATGAGAAGATCTAGGAAAAATAACTCCAATTCTAGATCCATGAATCGCAGAAATGACCTTGGCCCACAAAGACTCCGGTTCAGTCAAGAAACGCCAGATCCATTTAAAAAGAAGAGCTCGATTCAAAGCAAACAAACTATTTACACCCAAACCACCCCGAGATCTTGAAGCAAGCACTTTATTCCAAGCAACCCATGACATTTTCTTCTCATTCACATCCGCCCCAATAAAGAATTTGTTTCTCATCGCCTCTATCTTCTTTAAGATACCCTCAGGCACCTTAAAAACGGACATGAAAAAGGTAGGTAACGCGCCCAGTACCGACTTAATTAAAGTAAGACGACCCCCAACAGATAAGGTTCTAAGTTTCCACTTTGAGAGTTTAGAATCAACCTTATCAACCACCTTTTTCCATGAGATCAACCGACTCATATTACCTCCCACCAATAAGCCAAGATAGTCAAAAGGTAATTTAATTGGCTCACATCCTGTACTACTCGCCATATGTTGCACCTCCTCAAACGAAACGCCGAGCCCCAAAAGTTTACTCTTCTGCAGATTTATAGAAAGACCCGACACAAGATGGAAAACATGTAGAAGAGAGACTAACGAATCCACATTTTCCTTATCCCATGACCCAATAAAGATAGCATCATCAGCATAGAAAAGATGAGAAATAGAGATCTGATTAGACCTGCCAAACGTGAAGCCAGACATCAATCCTCTCTCCACAACCCGTTGGAAGTTTAAGCATTCTGTAATGTTTTTCCTATTTCCATTCCCTAATTATTTTGCATCATATTTTCCATCATCCCCTTATTAATGCTCTAATATCCTATTTGCGACCGCCCATTTCTTTGCATCCCATGTCAACTAATGATATAAAAATTCATGAAAACCTCCTAAACAATATTTATGATCCTCTGTATCATTTTACATTTTCCTCCTCTAAATTCAAAAAGATAAGATGATGATAGTATTGATCAAAATACTATTCAAACACGCATACTACTATCAAAATATTCATTCGATTAAGCTCAAATTCTTGAATCACTTGAAGAAGTAAATGGGCATTAAAAGTTGAGAGTGTCGTGCACATTTAATATTGTGTTGATTCAATTGAGACATTGTTTGAACTATTCTTGAAAATAATGACAAAGAAGCAAGGTAAATCATGAAGAAAATGCCGACATTATGATGTAGTGTAGTTTCATCAAATATTTATTGCCTAACGATGTTCCACTGGTGGTATAGCGGTAAAGGAATCGTATCCACAGAGATTGGCTAGTTTTGTAAAACCCTGCGATCAATTCGAAACAAACTATGTTCTTAAACGAAGTAAATAAAATGGGGGGTTTGTTTGTTTTTGTGAAAATGAAAACAATAGTAAATAATCAAAGTTTGGTGAAGTGAATTAAGTTTACAGAAATAATCAATGATAAGATTTCATCACAATTCCAACTAGTTATATTATCATCAAAGATTATGATGCAATGTACTTGACTTAATCTAGCTTGACTATAGCATTTCAAAAGCTTGAAACACCTAGATTTTTCTTGATTGTATGGAAGTTAGAAAAGTTCTTAATAATCGTCTTAATCAAAATCAAAAGTCAAATAAACATCCGACTCAAGTAAATTGACTAGCAATATAGATTTAAGAATCAACAAGCTCAAAGGAAATCAAAAAGCTTCCATTTCTCTTTAAGGAATACAAGTCCATGATTTTAAAAATGAATATAAGAATCCACTAAAACCATTTGTCAGTACTTTGTTTTAAAAATCAATTATGTAATTTAGAAAACAAATGACAACACTTATCCAAGCATTCAATCTTATGAATCGGGTTTTGACTACTTTAACCTCATTGTTGGGCTAGAAAACTCCATTTTGGCCCATGTTCTTCATCTTGGTCCATTGTTTCTTCCAAATCCAAGCCCAAAAAAATAATCCAAGCTTCACGAAATTTCCGCGCTCCACTCAGCAAAATCGCTCCGCTCCCGTGCTAGTCTTCAAAATATTCGCAATTTAACACAAAAAGACTAGAAAGTATCACTGAGTGATAAAAATAATAAAAAGATTAAATATGCATGCGAAATTAATCTAAAAATGAATTAAAACATGCTAAATAAATTATAAAAAGAAGAAATAAAAACGAAGTGTCATCCACCCTTTTGTATGACACTTAAGTTTGGTATCATTTAACTTAGTCTTTGTCTTACCTTCCATCATTTAGATGAGACTAGAATTTAGTCTCATTTAACTTGGTCCTTATCTCATATCACTATTGTTCCATTTTTGCATAATATTATTCTATGTTGTTCCATAGAGTCCTAGTATTGTACCAAACAGTACTTACGAAAACAATCAAAACACCCAGAAAGAAATGACACATATGTTAATTTTTTTAAGCTTTCATTTTATAGAGTTATTAATTAGAATGACCATATTTTGAGCCAATATATTACCCAAAATCACTCCTTTAATTTTTATTACAAAATAACCACTTATGGAAAAAATAGCCTGCACGTTCGGAGATGGCTACTTCAATAGGGACTACTGAAAACACTGGAAGTCTTCTTTCCCTTTAACCTTATTGTCTCTCCTAGTGGCATGGAAATTTCGTATTGTCTTCAACTTGCTGGCGACCATCATCATATCATATTCTTCGATGTTTTCATTTTATGACTTGAAACAAGTATACAATACATAGTATGAGGCCATTAACTTGTACATCCACCATCACCTTCTTCAAGGGTTTTCCCTTCATCTTTTTCAAGGGGTTTCTATTTTTTGATCAATTGAGTTTTAATAAGCATACTAGCAAGGAGCTAGTAAACATAAAAATCATTTACAAAGAGATAACATTAATTGAGTTTTCTACTCAACAAACCCAATTAACAAAAAGTTTCATGTTAACAAACCAATTAAACAAACAATCAATAATAGAATAAAAAGGTTTCTTTTTATGCTTATTGTTTCCAAAACCTTGAAATCACAAAAGAGAAATAACACCCACCAAGTCATCATCACAATCCATTTGAAAGTTGATTTTTTAGAAGTTGACAATCATAAAAAATCGTGGGAACACTTCACGAACTGAAGTGAAACTCGAGCCAAGAAGATCGATCCATCAAGTGATAGTATTCCAACTCCTCATTTCCACTTCACAATATATGAAAAGATTATCCAAACCTTCTGAATAATTGGAACGGAAGTGGCATAAAACCAAAGGCACATCCAATCCCCGACTCACAATATTTAATTTACTTGGTAATCGGTTTGGTAAAACCTGCAAAGCTAGAATATTTATGTAACGCCCCAAAATTTGTCAATTTTTTTTAAAACATAATAACATTAAAAGCACAATGGCGCTATCGCTTAAACATGGCTGTTATAATTCATGTCTATAAGACATGAACGTCAAAAATAAAGTTCATCCAAACATTTGGTTTACAAGTTTACAACCATGGGCGTTACGAATTTATATCAAAACAAACCATAGCAAGCAGAGAAGGATTAAACCATAACATCAAAAGATGAGAGCTATGCTTAGCTCCACTCCATCTAGTCTTCCCAAAACATATCTAGCATTTCGTATAGTCATCCTACTCTTGCGAACCTGGACGTGGGACACATGGCATGAAACATAAAATACGTAAGACAAAAATGTCTCGTGAGCTATATGGGTTTTAGACTCAAAATATTTAAAAACATAATATATATTATTCCCAAAGCCCTTGTAACCAAATTATATCATATCTCTTGTTGAAAACTTTTAAAAGCATAACATATATCGTTTTCAAAGCCTTTTATAATAAATTGTTATCATAAAACTTTCTTTATTCAAACTTGACTGGTATTCATTCGGGTCCGGATTTTTATACTTAGGGCCTTAATCACCTTTGGTGATACCCCAAGTCTATACTGAAATGGTAAGAACGTAATCAAACCATTTCAGCATCGTATCACATGTTTGACTGGTATCTCCACATGCTTTATTTTTATACTTAGGATAATCACACGTAGTGATTTTACCAAGTCTGTACTAAGATGGAAAGAACAAGATCAGTCCATCCTAGCATCTTGTGTTTTAGGACATCTACTTCGCGAATGGAAAGGTACCACCCCAGTAGACTCATCTATATTCCGTTACGGGAATATCATGGCCCGGGCAAAAGTGGGTAACATACTAACTTGCATTGCTGCATTCATTCATATTTCAAATACCAGTCAAAAAAGAAAACATAATATGATTTGACATCAGATTACTTGCTGAAATCACATTAAGGCTAGTGCCAAACCAATCTTTTCAAATTCCAATTCAATTTGATGTCAAATCACACTTTCTAAAGCATGTTAGGCTTAATGTCAAAACTTGCTTTCAAACCATTAAAACTTTGTGCCAAAATACACTTTTCAAATCACTTGGGCTTAATGCCAAAAATGCTTTTCAAATAACTTTCAAATCGTTATGGCTTGATTGCCAAAACATGCTTTCAAATCATAGTATGAGACTTTAAAATAATCATGTCATAGGTAAATAAATTTGCATAACATCTCATACTCGAAATCACATAAACTACAAAAAACATTTTGCCATGTACCCCAAAGAGGGAAAATGCCACATGTACTCACCTCGGACCGCTAGTCTTTGCCTCTACTTGCTTCTGCGCACTCCTTAGCTTCTATATTAATAATATAGAAGATTAGTATTATATTCACATATTAACATACTAAACAAGTCTAATTCATATAACTCTTTTCTAACTAGTTCAAACTAGCGTTATTCTATGAATACTCAATTTTAGGCCATTAATAAGTTAGGCGTTCCTTTGGCAACTAATAATCTAACATTTTCCAATAATAATTTGCTCACGACAATTTCTCCTTTTTATGGTCAAGTTTGACCAAATCCGTCAAACCAACAACTTGGTTCCTCATTTTACCCGAAAGCTCCAAGTTTATAAATTAAACGTCAAACAATTATTTTTTTTTATTGAATCTTTGTATACTTGTAGTATACTTGTGTTCTTGAGTCCATAATGACCAATTCCATTCCAACCTTCCTTTCCAATTCTCATGTCTAACATCCATATGTATTGAAACATTATTCCATCTAGTTTAGTGAACTATTAATTCCAAAACAAAAACTTTTTGACATAAAACCCCATTAAAATTGATAAATATTCCATGATTCTTCATCAATCCAACCATTTGCTAACATGCATGTGAAATTCCAACTAAAATCAGTTGACATTTGACATAAACTCAACCATAGATGTTATAGAACCATAAGTTCTTCATTTTTTCAACTTTTGTCACACATGCATTCAAAAATCCAACTCAAATGTTCAAAACTTAAGTATGATGTGTGTTTTTGAACTCATGACAGCAAAGGAAACCAAAATCCATGTTAAATTTCGACATGCATGTACCAATTTCGGGTTTAAGAGCTAGGGTTTATAAGAATCACGTATACCTTTTTCAATTTCTATCCAAAGTTAAGAAACTTCTGAAATTAGTGAGGTATTAGTGTGGATTTGAACAAATGAAAAGCTTCCTAGCCCTCCCCCTTGCTACCGCCGGCCACCGCCGCCGGATTTCACCGGAAAACAGCCGACGACGCCGGCTTCTTCTTCTTCGTCGACTGTTGCTGCTGGAAATCGCTGAGCAAGGCTCTCCCCTACAACCCTCTGCTCGAAATCGCTGCTCTAGCCCTTGTTTTTCCCTTCCCGATTGCAGATTTAGCGCGCACACACACAATCGGTGTGTGTGTGTGTGTTTCTCTTGCTGTACGAAAATTTCTTCCCAAATCTCTTTTTTCTGAGTTTAAATCACGTGACCAGACCAAAAAGGCGAGATGCAGGTGTGCTGGTAAGCCATTGGTTGATTTAAATGAAAAAATGACAAAAATGCCCTCCCCTTTCCAGACTTAAGACTAAGACGAGTCCTCTTAGTCTAAGTTTTACTTGATTTTATAAGACTAAGACGAGTTGTCTTAGTCTAGAAATTTCCAGCTTCTCTTTATTTAATTATTTTTTTCGACTTTGCAGGGGCATAACTTCTTCGTACGGAATACAAAACTTGCAAACTTTATACCTCTAGAAAGGTGGGAACGAGATCTACAACTTTTCTCTATTGACTCAGGTCTAAATTTGTAACACCACGATACTTTTGTTAAGTATTAATATGTTAATCATAGTGTATTTATGATTTAATATGGTGTTCTAAGTATTAGAAAATTAATACTAGAAAAAGGGTAATTTGGACATTTTACCATAAAAGGGTAATTTGGTCATTTGACCATGGGAAGGACCAAATATGTTAAAATATTGTTTGCTTGTGGCAAAAATATAAGAAATGAAAGTTTTATGTCATAAAACTTGATTATTGTGGCCAAAGTTCAAGAAATGGAACTTTAGGGGCTAAATTGTAAATCTTGGAAGTATAAATAGGAGAGTTGACTCTCCTATGTGTGGCTGAACATTTGAGATGATCGGGAGGAATTTTGAAGGTGCGATTTCTGCAGAGATCATGGAATCAAAGCAAGAAATTGGAACAATTGTTTGAAGGTTGTGATTTCCAAGCAATTGAGGTTAGTAGGTTGACTTTTTAGTCAAGTTCTTGAAATGTTCTTTGTGGGTTTTTATTGGATGAACTGAAATCTGTAAATTCAGTTATGATCTATGATACCCATATGATTTCTAAGTTTGAAACATGTTCATATGATAAGAACACGCCATTGAAACCATTGATTTGATGCTTTTTATGATCTTGAAGTTTTGGGGTTTTTGGGACTAAGAACCCTAATTTCTGTAATTGATTGATTTAGTTGATTTCAAGGAGTTAAAACCTTGTATAAATGGAAGGTTTTAGTCTTGAAATAAACCCAAAATGATTAAGAACTGGACTAAGGACTTAATATGCAAAAACAGGGAGCTACAGTGCAAAAATCGAGCTGAAACTGGACTCTGCAGCAAGGGCACGAGTCGTGCTCTTTATGCACGAGTCGTGCACCTCCTGCAGGTGAAGTATATTGCTATTTTATGCTTACACGAGTCGTGCTCTTATAGAGCAATATTTTGCACGAGTCGTGCACTTAATCAGAGGACTTTAAAGTTTGAAATTGATGCTAGACATGTCCGATTGACTTCAAACTTTAACTACAAGTCCATGATGGTTTGAAAAGTCTTGGAAAAATATTAAATTGAGAATACGACTCTCCAGGGGCACTGTAGAACAATACGTATGCCTCGGGAAAGTGTATAACTCATGAAAAGATGGTAAATGGAAAGTTTATCATCTAGAGATGGTTTGTAGTTGTATAATATTGGACTCTTATGTATTAGAGTAAACTGAAATGGAGATTAACCTATGATCATTTGGTATATAAATAAATATATAGGTACGGGACAAATGGTTGTGGTGCATGCAAAGGCAAGAAACAACCGGAATTTAAATGCAGCAAGTGTCCAGGTGAGTAATCTCACTTATATCATATATGATATGTATTGATTGGACTGTTACAGATTGAAACAGATTTGGGGGACGAAATTTGACACTTTACAGATGCATTGAAAAGACAATACCAGATAAGCCGTGAGTCTGCGATAGACAAGAACGGAGATGTGAGTCAATAATAAAAGTAAAAAGACAATACCAGATAAGCCGTGAGTCAATGACAAGACAAGAACGGAGCTGTGAGTCAATAAAAAGACAATATCGGGTAAGCCGTGAGTCAATGAAATGACAAGAACGGAGCCGTGAGTCTAGGCAAAAGCGGGGCAAACTCGTGAGCCATAAATGATTATGATATTAGATGTTATATCCAACTGGTGCGGCCTATATGGCTATGATATTAAACTTGAATCTAAATGGTGCGGCCTTATGGCTATGATATCTGGTTATAAAACATGTTGGTGCGGCCTTAGGGCTATGATAGTAAACGTTGAAACTGTTTGGTACGGCTTATATGGCCAGGAAATATGGTGCAGTCAAATTGTGACTACGAAACATGGGACAGAATTGGTTAGATATGATTAAACGTGCAAATAACAGACGTGATTTGATACTTATATGTTATTATGATTCAGCCTGTAAGGCTAGGAGTTTGGATCCTATATCCGAACATATATATACGGTTAGCCGGAAGAGGCTATAAAATGGGACCTTGTATTGAAGAGATGAATCAAAAGAGATTTATCATATATAGGAAATTATATATGAATGTATTTCTTATACGTGTTATTTGCAGATATGATTACTCACTGAGCTTTATAGCTCACGTTATTTGTTAAATGTCCCTGCAGGTTAGCATGATCATGATAAGGGAAAAGATAGAGTCCGTGACTAAAGAAGTGGGACTTCTAGATGCTGTTAGTAGCAGCCCGGCTTCAAAGGAGATTATGGTATTTTATACTCTCCTTGATACACTTGTACCCGTTTTTTTAATAAAATATACCCCTTTTGTTATGGTTTTACGTATTGAAACCTTTGTTTTAAATGAAAAATTTTCAGGGGTGTTTTTGTTTTAAAAGCTGGGTGTTACAAGTTGGTATCAGAGCCGTGGTTTAAGTGAACTAGGTGTCTATAGAGTAGATCCCTGGACTTAAACCTTGAGATAGTAGACATGATGTATAGTTAGGTGTATATAAGTTGTTATTATACATATATATAACCTAACTGTTGCTGACTTCTGATGTATAAGAAGTACGAGCAACGAATCTTACTGGGAGGAATTTAGGGCATGGAGCTTTAAGAGGTGGACCAGCCCTTTCTCAAGGCTCCATTGAACGAGGGGCAAGAGACAAGTAGCAGAAAATCCACATAACAAGCAACAATATCTGATGTGGTCATAAAAAGAAATGGGTGCTCACCCTGACTGATATTCAAGGTGAAAGAAAAGTAGGTGAGACTACAAGAAAAGCAGAAAATATTAGTGGACGCTTCAGAAGAAGTTAACACGATTTAGGTCTAACCTTAAAGGGAAGGGACCAAAACGAAAAAGGTAATGTGGTGTAAGAAGTGCAGGAAAAGCACTCAGAAAATTGTAGAGTTGAGACTCTACCGTTGAATTGTTGAAATTATAGAAAACAGGAGCATATTGCTCGAGCCTGTTGGATGGAATGGAAGTGTTTTCAGCGCGGAGCTATAGAACACTTTCCTATGAAATGTTCACATGCTAAATGTGAAGTAACGGGTGATAAACCCAGGAAAGAACGGGGAGAAAAGAAAGAAGAAACAAACGGTCGAGAAGGACCAGTGATACCATGAGTATTCCAGCAGACTGTGGAAGAAGCTCGTGAGTAGACTGATATGGTCTCAGATATATTTACTTTGAATATAATCCCCGTATATGTTATATTTGATCCATAAAGCTGTGCTTGGGATCGGTGACTTTGATGTCTTGTTTGAATATTTCATCAACGATTATGGATGAAATTTTGGAAGTAGCTATAGCAGTTAGCAAATATGTTCAATATATTGAACACCTGGAAGGTAGTCTGCCTAGGATTTACGGGACCATTTTTCCCTATAAATCTGAAGCCGATGACTACCAAAGAATCTGAAGTAATTGTGCGTATGAATTGGTTAGCAATGAATGATGCTAACATGAATTGTAGAGAAATAAGAACATTATGGTTCTAAAATTAGAAATGAAATGGAGGAAAATCCACGGTAAATGACCGTTGTTGAGAATACCGGTTATTTTCTTTTGCTTAAACTAGGAAAAGAGTTAGTAAAGGAAGGATGTTTTAGTTGGCATATGCAGTATTGGCCAAGCTAAACAAAGCGGCGGTAAAAGTGTAAAACTTTAAATGAATTCTCGGATGTTTATTCCAAAGAACTTCCAGAATTTCCGCCAGACTGATGAGAAGAGTTTATGATTAAACTGGTTTTGGGAGCCGTCTCTGTTATTTAGGCTCCGTATCGATTAGCATCTGCAGAGATGGCAGAGTTGAGAAAGCAATTAGAAATTCTCGAATCGGGGTCTAATACGGCCGGATGTGTCATCGTGTGGAGCCCCATCGTGTCTGAAAAGAAGAAAGATAAGTTGATGTGTATGTGCATTGACTACCGAGAATATGATATTCTCGAAATCAGACTGAATATGATGTACATTTGTACCAGATATTGGAGTTACTTTGCTGAGTAAAGTGGTATATGAAGTTCTCCAAGTATGAAAATTTGGCTAAAAGAAGTTTCAATTCTTCGGGCATGATAATAATGCCGAAGATGATAAAGTAGATCCAGTGGAAGTAATACTGTGATAAAACGGGAACTGCCTGGGGAATCTGACTAAAATTGTAGTTTCCTTAAATTGGCACGTTACCATAGGAGAGTTGTAGAAAACTGCTCCTTGAATGCTGTTCCGTTGACTAAAGTTGATCAAGAAAAGTGAAAAGTTTTAGTGGGTAGAAAGACCACAAGTATCTTTTCAAAGGTTGAAATAAACCTTGTGTGAAGCTCCGGTGTTAGCATTATCGCTAAGCGGAGAAGATAATTTGTTTTATAGAAATGCATCCAGAGTTAATTTTGGGTACATAACATTACAGTAGCAATTATGATTTTGGCATTTAAGCTTTGGAGACACTACTTGTATGGTGTAAAGCTTACTGTTTATACGGATCATAAAAGTTTGAAGTACTTAATTGATCAAAAAGGAAGCTAAATATGAGATAGCAAAGACAGATGGGTTACTTAAAGATTTCGGATATGAAATCTTGTACCATCTTGAAAAGGCAGATGTGGCTATAGATGCCTTGAATTGAAAAGAAAATATCCTTTGAAGGTTACATCCACATGTATGAATGTGGCAAATTGATTACCTGAGTTGATTCGGGTAGCACAGAAAGAAGTGTGCAAGTCTGAAAACGCGAAAAATGGATAAATGATTGGATATTAGCAGAAGCTAGTTAGAAACTCACGGCGAATAAAAACCCTTGGTGGTTGTGTATGTGGGTTCCAAATCGAGCGAGATATGAAATTTGTCCTTAAAAGATGTATATTGTAGTAGATATGCAATATACCCGAGGCAGTACCAAACCGTGTAGGATGATATAACCTATGCATTGGTGGCCGAGACTGAAGAAAGATATTGAAAGACATGTGAAAAAAAAAGTGTTTGACATGCTTATAAGAAAAGTCAAATCATTAGAAGCATACGGAAAAATTTAGCCATTGCCGGTCCCAAAGAAAAAAATGGGACGATATTATTATAGACTTTAGTAATAAAGTCTTCGCAAGTACCGTATGGGTATGACACCATATGGGTAATTGCAGATTGATTGCTGTAACGCCAAGATACTTTATTATAATTATAATAAAAGGGTAACTTGGTCATTTTACCATGTAAGGGTAAAATGGTCTTTTGGATAGAAAAGTATTTGGTTTGAAATAATATTTTAAGTTTTGGACTTAAAATGTTATAAAAACTGATTTTTGGTCGTTTTACCGAAAAAGGGTATTTTGGTCATTTGACCAAGTCAACGACCAATTATGTAAAATATTGTTGGTTGTGGCCAAAATGTAAGAAATGGAAGTTTTATTGTAATAAAACTTGATTATTGTGGTCAAAGTTCAAGGAAATGAACTTAGGGACCAAATTTGCAAAAAATTGTGATATATATAGAGAGAGTTGACTCTCTTTGACTGGCCATTGTGTGCAGCTACGGGAGAGAGTTTCTCTCTAGAAATTCTGCAGAAGTTGGAGGAATTCTTGAAGGTTGAGGCTTGAATTTCGATTCCTAACTTTGGAATGAAGGATTGGAAGCTTTGAAGGTTGGTATTCCAAGTTCTAGCTTGTTATTTCTTGATGGATTTTTGTAGCAACTCAAAACTGCATTTGCAGTGATAATTATGTGTTTAAGTTGATGTAATACTTCCCTTAAGTCATTAGAATAAGGACTTAACTCAAGAAAATGGAAGTAGGTTGTTATTAGTGATGAATTTGAAGTTTGGGGTTGTTAGAACTAAGAACCCTAATTCTTCATTTTGATTGATATGGTTGTTTTAGATGGTTGAAAACCTTGTTAAAGTATAAGGTTTTAGTCCTAGAACAAACCCCAATCGATTAAGGACCTGATTAAGGACTTAATGGACCAAAACTGCTTGCTACAGTGCATAAATCGCGGCTGGACAGGAGGCACCTGCAGGTGCCAGGCGCGGTGCGCCCAAACCCCAGGCGGGGTGCGCCCAGGCGCAGTGCGCCCAGGCGCAGTGCGCCCATATCTGGGCGGGGTGCGCCCCTCAGACAGGAACTTTGAAACGCTATCTTTTGCGTTGCTTGTCCGTTTTAGCTCAAATTTGGACCATAGGCTCGTTATGGTCTGAAAAGTTTGGGAAAATTTTTAGATTGAGTTTCCGACCCCTCGGGGGCACTGTAGATCGATTCCAATGCCTCGGTGAATAGTAAAATTCATAAAAAGTTAGTAAACGGAAAGTTTATTAACTAGGCATTGTTTGTAATGTTATTGTATTGAACTCTAGTGTATTAGAGTCAGTTGAAATGATTATTAACCTATTATCATTTGAAATATAAATGGATATATAGGTATGGGACAAAATGGTTGTGGTGCACGCAAAGGAAAGAAACAACCGGGGTTTAAACGCAGCTAGTAACCAGGTGAGTAATCTCACTGATATCATATGCGATATATGATGATTGTATTGTTACAGGTTGAAACGGCTTCGAGGGACGAAAATGACAAGTGTAAAAATATATGTAAAAGACAATACCAGATAAGCCGTGAGTCATTGCGATGACAAGAACGGAGCTGTGAGTCAATACATATATATATACACTATGATGTGACAATACCAGATAAGCCGTGAGTCTATAATAGACAAGAACGGAGCTGTGAGTCAACCTTTTATTGACAAGACCGGGACCAGCCGTGAGTCAGTAAAATGAAATGACAAGACCGGATCCAGCCGTGAGTCAATAAACTTATATAGACAAGACCGGAACCAGCCGTGAGTCTAGGCAACAGCGGGATTTTCCTGTGAGCCACATATTTTAGGCAACAGCGGGCTAACTCGTGAGCCATATCTAACCGGTGCGGCCTTCGGGCTATGTCTCCGATGCGGCCTTCGGGCTATGATATTTGGTACAGCCTGTTTGGCTATGATTTTGTTACAGGTACATGGTGCGGCCTTTTTGGCTATGATATCGGGTTATTAAACCCAGCTGGTGCAGCCTGCGGGCTATGAATTGTATATTGATAATGTTTTGGTGCAGCTTATATAGCTATGACATAGGGTGCGGCTGTAAGCCCTGATATATGATGCAGTCCAGTGTGACTAAGAAATGTGGGACAGAAATCGATAGACATGATTATAGATGCAAATAACTAACGTGGCTTGTTGATTACAGGTCACAATGATTCAGCCTGTAGGGCTACAGAATAGGATGTGAAATCCTAAAGTATATATAGACAGCCAGTAAGGCTAGGAGTTTGGATTTGATATCCAGACAGTTATATGTTTGTGTATTTGATACATGTTATTTGCAGAAATAATTACTCACTGAGCTTTGTAGCTCATACCGTTTGTTAATGTCCCTGCAGGTTAGCATGATACTGATAGGGGACAAGATAGAGTCCGTGACTTTGAAGTGGGACTCGTAGATGCTGTCAGTAGCAGCCCGGCTTTAAAGGAGTTATGGTATTTTTATATTCTCCTTGATACACTTGTACCCGTATTTATTAAAATATACCCCTTGTTATGGTTTTATGTATTGAAACCTGTGTTTTAAATGAAAAATTTTTCAGGGGTATTTTTGTTTTAAAAAGCCGGGTGTTACAAGTTGGTATCAGAGCCGAGGTTTAAGTGAACTAGGTGTCTATAGAGTAGATTCCTGGACTTAAACCCTGAAACAGTTGACATGATGAACTGTTAGGTGTATATAGTTGTTAGTATACGTATATAACCTAACTATTGCTGACTTCTAACGTATAAGAAGTATTAGCAGCGGATATTACTGGGAGAAATTTAGGGCGTGCAGCTTAAAGAGGCGAACCAGCCCTTTCTCAAGACTCCATTGAACGAGGGGCAATGAGATGAATAGCAGAAAATCCACATGACGAGCAATGTTAGCTGATGTGGTCAGATAAAGAAATCGGTTGCTCACCTTAGTTGATATCAAGGTGAAAGACAAGTAGTTGAGACTACAAGAAAAGCAGAAAATAAAAGTGGACTTCTCAAAAGAAGTTGTCACAAATTGGGTCCAACCTTATAGGGAAAGGACCAAAACAGAGCCACTATGTATAGTGATCAGTGCAGGAAAGGCACTAAGGAAGATTGTAGAGTTGAGACTCTACTGTTGACATGCTGAAATTGCAGATGATAGGAGCAGATTGCTCGAGCTTGTTGTATGGGACGGAAGTGGTTCCAGCGTGGAACTATAGATCACTTCTTTATGAAATACTCACATGTGAAATGTGGAGTAACGGGTGATGAACCCAGGAAAGAAAGAAAGAACGAATGGTCGAAAAGGACCCATGGTACCATGAGCATCCCAGTAGATTGTGGAAGAAGCTCGTGAGGAGACTGATATAGTCGCAAATGTCATTGTTCTGAATATAACTCGTGTATGTTATATTTGATCCATGAAGTTATGCTTTGGATCGATGACTGATGTTTTGTTTAAATTTTTCATCAATGATTTTGGATGAAATAATTGAAATAGCTATTGAAGATAGCAAGTATGTTCAAGATATTGAACACCTGGAAAGTAGTCTGCCTAAGATTTACGGGACCATTTTTCCCTATGAATCTGAAGCTGATGACTACCAGCAAATCTGAAGCAATGGTGCTTATGAATTGGTTAGCAATGAATTATGCTAACATGAATTGTAGAAATATGAACATGATGGTTCAGAAAGCAGAAATGAGCGGATGAAAATCCATGGTAAATGACCGTTGTTGAGAATACCGGTTAGCTTCTTTGCTTAAACTCGGAAAAGAGTTAGTAAAGGAATGATGTTGTAGTTGGCATACGTGGTATGGGCCAAGCTTAATAAAGTGGTGATAGTAGTGTACTACTTTAAATAAATTTTCGGATGATTCTTTTGAAAAGAACTTCCAAGATTTCCGCCAGATTGGCAAGAAGAGCTTATGATTAAGCAGGTATTGGGAGCCGTTCCTGTTATCTAGGCTCTGTGTTAATTGGCCTCTGCAGAGATGGCAGAGTGGTAAAACAATTGAAAGAAATTGTTTTTAAATTGGGATCTCATATGACTGTAGTTGTCATCAGATGGAGCCCTATCTGTTTGAAAAGAAGAAAGATAAGTTAATGTGTATGTACATTGACTACTGAGAATATGATATTCTCGAAACCAGATTGAAAATGAGGTACAGTTGTACCAGATACTGGAGTTACTTCACTGAGTTAAGTGATATGTTAAATTCTCCAAGTATGAAAAATTTTGGCTAAAAGAAGTTTCAACCCTTTGGGCATGATAATACTGCCAAAGATGATGAAATAAATCCAGTGGGATAGATGATGTGGTAAAACTGGAACCGCCTGAGGAATCCGACTGACATTGTAGTTCCTTGGATTTGGCGGGTTATTATAGGAGAGTTGTAGAAAACTGCTCCTTGATTGCTGGTTAGCTGACTGAAGTCGACCAAGAAAAAGTGTAAAATCTGAGTGGTAGAAAGACCACAGATATGTTGTAAAGGTTTGGAATAAACCTTATGTGAACCTCTAACATTAGCAATGATGCTAAGTGGAGAAGATGGATTGGATCGTTGAAATGTATCCAATGTTGACTGTGGATGCATGATATTGCGGTAGCAATTATGAACGTGGCATTTAAGCTTTGGAAACACTACTTGTATGGTGTAAAGCTTATAGCGATAAGATCATGAAAGTTGAAATACTTGATTGATCAAAAGAAGCTGAAGATGAGATAGCAAAGATAGATGGGTTACTTAGAGATTTCGGGTATGAAATCTTGTACTATCTCAGAAAGGCGTATGTGGTTACAGATGCCTTGAATTAGAAAGAGTAACCTTTGTAGGTTACATCCACGTGTATGAACGTGGCAAATTGATTACCTGAGTTGATTCGGGTAGCACAGAAAGATGTGTGCAAGTCTGAAAACGTGAAAAGTGAATGAATGATTGAAAAGTAGCGGAAGTTAGTTGGAATATCACAGTGATTTAAACCCTTGGCGGTTGTAAATGTGAATTCCAAAGTCAAACGAAACATGAAAATCATCTTGAAGAGATGTATTTTGTATCAGATATGCAGCATACCCGAGGAAATACCAAACTGTATAGGTCGATAAAACCTATGTGTTGGTGGCCGGGGCTGAAGAAAGACATTGAAAGATATGTGAAAAATGTTTGACTTGTGTGTAACTACAGTCAAATCATTTGAAGTATGCGGACTGTCGGTCCCAAAAAAAAAAAGAAATGGGACGAAAAATATCATAGACTTTGTAGTAAAGTCTTTGCAAATACCGTATGGGTATGACACCATATGGGGGAATTGCAGGATGATTAATGAAATCAGTGTAGATTTATACTGACTAAGAAGAAATTAAGAGTGGAAAAGTAGTGAAAAACCTACAAAGATAAAGAAAATTTTCGACGTGAGTTATCGGCACGAATGGTATCGGACCTAAATAATAGAATTATTCTTTGAATTTGGCATAGATTTCAAGAATAATTAGTTCAAAAGTACTAGTAAGTACTGTGTGCGAATCCCAGATGGATTGATGAGGTAGGATAATGATGCAGACCTTAGAAGATATGCCTGAAATCTGCATAACAGACCCTAGCGGAAACTAGACGACCGTCTATCCTTGGTAGAAGTTGTAGATTAGTATAAGTATTATACTAATGTTTTATTGACTTGTAGGATATATTGTTTAGACTACCGTGTTGCACGCTGATTTGCTAGACAGAAGTTGGGGTGAAGCCGTTGACTAAACCTGAGATTGTTTCTCAAACAGAAGAAAATATTTGGCAAGGTCGAAAAAGCTTGGAAATAGACCAAAGTCGACAAGAGTAGTATGTGGATTGTCGAGTAAAAACATTGAAACCCCGAGTAAGGGAAGATAGTGGGAATCAAAGTGACCTCCGGAAGGACTAGAAATTGATGTGGGACAAAAAGGAAAGTTGAGTCCTTGTTGATTGGACCTTTCCGTATATCCCAAACGCAAGAATTGCGGTGTATTGATTGAATATCCTTGATGAAGTTCAAGATGATTGTAAAGTTTTCTATGGGTCTCAGGGTTCTGAGAACATAGATTGATAAATGCTAACGAATCCCTCATGTGAAATGAGGAAGATAAGTGATTATAGTGCCCGGGACAACCGGATGAGTGATATGCGCGTGGTGATATAACCACGAGATACGAAGTTTGATGTGGTTAAAGAGCCGTAGCAAAACCATGAAGGTTTCCATATGATATGAGAAACCGAAACTGTAACGAGAAAGAAATACCCTCGTGTGATAATATGATTTCGGGGACGAAATCTTTTGAAGGAGGGGAGAATTTGTAACGCCAAGATACTTTATTATAATTATAATAAAAGGGTAACTTGGTCATTTTACCATGTAAGGGTAAAATGGTCTTTTGGATAGAAAAGTATTTGGTTTGAAATAATATGTTAAGTTTTGGACTTAAAATGTTATAAAAACTGATTTTTGGTCGTTTTACCGAAAAAGGGTATTTTGGTCATTTGACCAAGTCAACGACCAATTATGTAAAATATTGTTGGTTGTGGCCAAAATGTAAGAAATGGAAGTTTTATTGTAATAAAACTTGATTATTGTGGTCAAAGTTCAAGGAAATGAACTTAGGGACCAAATTTGCAAAAAATTGTGATATATATAGAGAGAGTTGACTCTCTTTGACTGGCCATTGTGTGCAGCTACGGGAGAGAGTTTCTCTCTAGAAATTCTGCAGAAGTTGGAGGAATTCTTGAAGGTTGAGGCTTGAATTTCGATTCCTAACTTTGGAATGAAGGATTGGAAGCTTTGAAGGTTGGTATTCCAAGTTCTAGCTTGTTATTTCTTGATGGATTTTTGTAGCAACTCAAAACTGCATTTGCAGTGATAATTATGTGTTTAAGTTGATGTAATACTTCCCTTAAGTCATTAGAATAAGGACTTAACTCAAGAAAATGGAAGTAGGTTGTTATTAGTGATGAATTTGAAGTTTGGGGTTGTTAGAACTAAGAACCCTAATTCTTCATTTTGATTGATATGGTTGTTTTAGATGGTTGAAAACCTTGTTAAAGTATAAGGTTTTAGTCCTAGAACAAACCCCAATCGATTAAGGACCTGATTAAGGACTTAATGGACCAAAACTGCTTGCTACAGTGCATAAATCGCGGCTGGACAGGAGGCACCTGCAGGTGCCAGGCGCGGTGCGCCCAAACCCCAGGCGGGGTGCGCCCAGGCGCAGTGCGCCCATATCTGGGCGGGGTGCGCCCCTCAGACAGGAACTTTGAAACGCTATCTTTTGCGTTGCTTGTCCGTTTTAGCTCAAATTTGGACCATAGGCTCGTTATGGTCTGAAAAGTTTGGGAAAATTTTTAGATTGAGTTTCCGACCCCTCGGGGGCACTGTAGATCGATTCCAATGCCTCGGTGAATAGTAAAATTCATAAAAAGTTAGTAAACGGAAAGTTTATTAACTAGGCATTGTTTGTAATGTTATTGTATTGAACTCTAGTGTATTAGAGTCAGTTGAAATGATTATTAACCTATTATCATTTGAAATATAAATGGATATATAGGTATGGGACAAAATGGTTGTGGTGCACGCAAAGGCAAGAAACAACCGGGGTTTAAACGCAGCTAGTAACCAGGTGAGTAATCTCACTGATATCATATGCGATATATGATGATTGTATTGTTACAGGTTGAAACGGCTTCGAGGGACGAAAATGACAAGTGTAAAAATATATGTAAAAGACAATACCAGATAAGCCGTGAGTCATTGCGATGACAAGAACGGAGCTGTGAGTCAATACATATATATATACACTATGATGTGACAATACCAGATAAGCCGTGAGTCTATAATAGACAAGAACGGAGCTGTGAGTCAACCTTTTATTGACAAGACCGGGACCAGCCGTGAGTCAGTAAAATGAAATGACAAGACCGGATCCAGCCGTGAGTCAATAAACTTATATAGACAAGACCGGAACCAGCCGTGAGTCTAGGCAACAGCGGGATTTTCCTGTGAGCCACATATTTTAGGCAACAGCGGGCTAACCCGTGAGCCATATCTAACCGGTGCGGCCTTCGGGCTATGTCTCCGATGCGGCCTTCGGGCTATGATATTTGGTACAGCCTGTTTGGCTATGATTTTGTTACAGGTACATGGTGCGGCCTTTTTGGCTATGATATCGGGTTATTAAACCCAGCTGGTGCAGCCTGCGGGCTATGAATTGTATATTGATAATGTTTTGGTGCAGCTTATATAGCTATGACACAGGGTGCGGCTGTAAGCCCTGATATATGATGCAGTCCAGTGTGACTAAGAAATGTGGGACAGAAATCGATAGACATGATTATAGATGCAAATAACTAACGTGGCTTGTTGATTACAGGTCACAATGATTCAGCCTGTAGGGCTACAGAATAGGATGTGAAATCCTAAAGTATATATAGACAGCCAGTAAGGCTAGGAGTTTGGATTTGATATCCAGACAGTTATATGTTTGTGTATTTGATACATGTTATTTGCAGAAATAATTACTCACTGAGCTTTGTAGCTCATACCGTTTGTTAATGTCCCTGCAGGTTAGCATGATACTGATAGGGGACAAGATAGAGTCCGTGACTTTGAAGTGGGACTCGTAGATGCTGTCAGTAGCAGCCCGGCTTTAAAGGAGTTATGGTATTTTTATATTCTCCTTGATACACTTGTACCCGTATTTATTAAAATATACCCCTTGTTATGGTTTTATGTATTGAAACCTGTGTTTTAAATGAAAAATTTTTCAGGGGTATTTTTGTTTTAAAAAGCCGGGTGTTACAATTGCTGAAATCAGTATAAATTTATACCGACTAGGGAAGAAATTAAGATCGAAAAGTAGTGAAAAACTACATAGAAATAGTAATTTGTCGACGTGAGTTACTGGTGTCGATTGTATTGGGTCGAGATAATAGAATTATTCGCTGATTTTGGCATAAATCCCAAGAATAAATTAGTTCAAAAGTACTAAGAAGTACCGTATCTTGATGGGTGAAATGAGATAATGATGCAGACTTTAGAAGATATGCATTGAACTTGCATAATAGACCTTGGCGGAAGATGATAAGATCGTCTATCTTTGGTAAAACCCGTAGATAATAACAGTTTTCGTACCAGCAGTCAGATGGCTCGTATAATGCATGGTATGGAATATCGTGTTGCACGCCGATTTGCTAGATTGAAGTTGGGAAAAAGCCGTTGGCTAGATCCTAGACTGTGGTACAAGTTAAAAAGAAGACTTGATGAATACGAGAAAATTTGAAAATTGCTAAGAATCAGTAAAAGTTGTACGTGGATCATCGAGTAAAACCGTTGAAATTGCAAGTGAGGGAAGATAGTGGTAATCAAAATATCCCTTGGAAAGACTAAAAAAATCTGTTTGGGACGAAAAGAAAGTTAAGTCCTCATTTATTGGACATTTCCATATGTCCCAAAGAGTAAGAATTGTGGTGTATCGATCGAAGATTCTTGATGAATTTCAAGATATATATAATGTTTTTCATGTGTTCTATTCGCAGAAAACATGTATTGATAAATTTCAACGAATACCTCATGTTGAAATGAAGGTAGATGATTAGTTAAGGTACCCGGGACAACCGGAGGAATGATAGATAAACAGTGATATAACCACGAAATAAGAAGACTAGTATGGTAAAAGTGCTTTGGCAATACCATAAATGTTACCATATGATATGGGAAACCAAAATTGTAACGAGATAGAATTACCCTCGCTTGTTTGTATGATTTCGGGGACGAAATCTTTTGAAGGAGGGGAGAATTTGTAACACCACGATACTTTTGTTAAGTATTAATATGTTAATCATAGTGTATTTATGATTTAATATGGTGTTCTAAGTATTAGAAAATTAATACTAGAAAAAGGGTAATTTGGTCATTTTACCATAAAAGGGTAATTTGGTCATTTGACCATGGGAAGGACCAAATATGTTAAAATATTGTTTGCTTGTGGCAAAAATATAAGAAATGAAATTTTTATGTCATAAAACTTGATTATTGTGGCCAAAGTTCAAGAAATGGAACTTTAGGGGCTAAATTGTAAATCTTGGAAGTATAAATAGGAGAGTTGACTCTCCTATGTGTGGCTGAACATTTGAGATGATCGGGAGGAATTTTGAAGGTGTGATTCCTGCAGAGATCATGGAATCGAAGCAAGAAATTGGAACAATTGTTTGAAGGTTATGATTTCCAAGCAATTGAGGTTAGTAGGTTGACTTTTTAGCCAAGTTCTTGAAATGTTCTTGGTGGGTTTTTATTGGATGAACTGAAATCTGTAAATTCAGTTATGATCTATGATACCCATATGATTTCTAAGTTTGAAACATGTTCATATGATAAGAACACGCCATTGAAACCATTGATTTGATGCTTTTTATGATCTTGAAGTTTTGGGGTTTTTGGGACTAAGAACCCTAATTTCTGTAATTGATTGATTTAGTTGATTTCAAGGAGTTAAAACCTTGTATAAATGGAAGGTTTTAGTCTTGAAATAAACCCAAAATGATTAAGAACTGGACTAAGGACTTAATATGCAAAAACAGGGAGCTACAGTGCAAAAATCGAGCTGAAACTGGACTCTGCAGCAAGGGCACGAGTCGTGCTCTTTATGCACGAGTCGTGCACCTCCTGCAGGTGAAGTATATTGCTATTTTATGCTTACACGAGTCGTGCTCTTATAGAGCAATATTTTGCACGAGTCGTGCACTTAATCAGAGGACTTTAAAGTTTGAAATTGATGCTAGACATGTCCGATTGACTTCAAACTTTAACTACAAGTCCATGATGGTTTGAAAAGTCTTGGAAAAATATTAAATTGAGAATACGACTCTCCAGGGGCACTGTAGAACAATACGTATGCCTCGGGAAAGTGTATAACTCATGAAAAGATGGTAAATGGAAAGTTTATCATCTAGAGATGGTTTGTAGTTGTATAATATTGGACTCTTATGTATTAGAGTAAACTGAAATGGAGATTAACCTATGATCATTTGGTATATAAATGAATATATAGGTACGAGACAAATGGTTGTGGTGCATGCAAAGGCAAGAAACAACCGGAATTTAAATGCAGCAAGTGTCCAGGTGAGTAATCTCACTTATATCATATATGATATGTATTGATTGGACTGTTACAGATTGAAACAGATTTGGGGGACGAAATTTGACAGTTTACAGATGCATTGAAAAGACAATACCAGATAAGCCGTGAGTCTGCGATAGACAAGAACGGAGCTATGAGTCAATAATAAAAGTAAAAAGTCAATACCAGATAAGCCGTGAGTCAATGACAAGACAAGAACGGAGCTGTGAGTCAATAAAAAGACAATATCGGGTAAGCCGTGAGTCAATGAAATGACAAGAACGGAGCCGTGAGTCTAGGCAAAAGCGGGGCAAACTCGTGAGCCATAAATGATTATGATATTGGATGTTATATCCAACTGGTGCGGCCTATATTGCTATGATATTAAACTTGAATCTAAATGGTGCGGCCTTATGGCTATGATATCTGGTTATAAAACCTGTTGGTGCGGCCTTAGGGCTATGATAGTAAACGTTGAAACTGTTTGGTACGGCTTATATGGCCAGGAAATATGGTGCAGTCAAATTGTGACTACGAAACATGGGACAGAATTGGTTAGATATGATTAAACGTGCAAATAACAGACGTGATTTGATACTTATATGTTATTATGATTCAGCCTGTAAGGCTAGGAGTTTGGATCCAATATCCGAACATATATATACGGTTAGCCGGAAGAGGCTATAAAATGGGACCTTGTATTGAAGAGATGAATCAAAAGAGATTTATCATATATAGGGAATTATATATGAATGTATTTCTTATACGTGTTATTTGCAGATATGATTACTCACTGAGCTTTATAGCTCACGTTATTTGTTAAATGTCCCTGCAGGTTAGCATGATCCTGATAAGGGAAAAAATAGAGTCCGTGACTAAAGAAGTGGGACTTCTAGATGCTGTTAGTAGCAGCCCGGCTTCAAAGGAAATTATGGTATTTTATACTCTCCTTGATACACTTGTACCCGTTTTTTTAATAAAATATACCCCTTTTGTTATGGTTTTATGTAACACCCGGCTTTTATAACAAAAACACCCCTGAAAATTTTTCATTTTTAACAAAGGTTTCAGTACTTAAAACCATAAACAAAGGGGTATATTTTAATAAAAACGGGTACAAGCGTATCAAGGAGAGTATAAAATACCGTAGTCTCCTTTGAAGCCGGGCTGCTACTGACAGCATCTAATAGTCATACTTCTCGAGTCACGGACTCTATCTATTCCCTTTTCAGGATCATGCTAACCTGCAGGGACATTTAACAAATGGTATGAGCTACAAAGCTCAGTGAGTAATCATTTCTGCAAATAACATGTATCAAATATATTCGTATATCTGTTTGGATATTGAATCCAAACTCATAGCCTTACTGGCTAACCATATATCTCTTAGGATTTCACATCCTAATTTTGTAGCCTTACAGGCTACTTCATGACAACCTGCAATTATCAAACCACATCAGTTATTTGCACAGATAATCATATCTATCGTTTCTGTCCCATGTTTCTTAGTCACAATGGACTACATCATATGTCATGGCTATATAAGCCGCACCCTGTGTCATAGCTATGTAAGCTGCACCAAAACAATATCAATATATAAATCATAGCCCGCAGGCCGCACCAGATGGGTTCAATAACCCGATATCATAGCCAAAAGGCCGCACCATGTTCCTGTAACAATATCATAGCCATATAGGCTGCACCGGTTAGATATGGCTCACGGGTTAGCCCGCTGTTGCCGTGGCTCACGGGTTAGCCCGCTGTTGCCTAGACTCATGGGTTAGCCTGCTGTTGTCTTTATAAATTTAACTCCTTGGAATAAACTGTGGCTCACGGGTTAGCCCGCTGTTGCCTAGACTCACGGGTTAGCCCGCTGTTGTCTATATAACAGTTTACATAGATATATTGACTCACAGTTCCGTTCTTGTCTATTATAGACTCACGGCTTATCTGGTCTTGTCATTCATAGTGTATATATATATGTATTGACTCACAGCTCCGTTCTTGTCATCGCAATGACTCACGGATTATCTGGTCTTGTCTTTTACACATATTTAACACTTGTCGTTTTCGTCCCAAGAAGCTGTTTCAACCTGTAATAATTCAATCGTCATATATCACATATGATATCAGTGAGATTACTCACCTGGATACTAGCTGCGTTAAATTCCCGATTGTTTCTTGCCTTTGCTTGCACCACAACCATTTTGTCCCATACCTATTTATCCATTTATATACCAAATGATAATAGGTTAATAATCATCTAAATTGACTCTAATATGTAAGAGTCCAATATTATATCATTATAAACAATGCCTAGATAAGAAACTTTACATTTACTATCTTTATGTGAATTTTACTATTCACCGAGGCATTCGAATCGATCTACAGTGCCCCCGAGGGGTCGAAAACTCAATATAAAAATTTTCCCAAACTTTTCAGACCATAACGAGCCTACGGTTCAAATTTGAGATAAAACGGACAAGCCAAGCAAAAGTTAGCGTTTTTGATTCCCTGCCTGGCCTCTGCTCGGAGGTGCACTGCGCCTGGGCGCACCCCGCCTGGCTTCTGGGCGCACTGCGCCTAGCGGCAGTGCAGGTCCCCTGGCCAGTCGCGATTTATGCACCGTAGCTTGCAGATTTGGTCCATTAAGTCCTTATTCCAGTCCTTAATCATTTGGGGTTTGTTCCTAGGCTAAAACCTTATACTTTAACAAGGTTTTCAACCATTCAAAACAACTAAATCAATCAAAATGAAGAATTAGGGTTCTTAGTTCCAAAACCCCAAAACTTCAAATTCATCAACAATAACAACCTACTTCCATTATCTTGAGTTAAGTCTTTTCTAGCATGACTTAATGGAAGTAATAAACCATTTAAACCACATAATCATAACTGAAATGTACAAATTTCAGTTTCTATAAAACCAAACCAAGAACACTTCAATAACTTGGTTAAAATCAAGTTTACTAACCTTGATTAACAAAGGAATCACCAATTCCAAGCCATGATTCCAATTCCATGCTTCAAGCTTCAAGAATTTCCAGAAATTGCTCTCAAATCTCTTCTCCCGTTGCTGCACAAATGGCCAATCAAAGAGAGAGTCAACTCTCTTATATTTATACCTCTAAAATTTACATTTTTAGTCCTAAAGTTCATTTTCTTGAACTTTGACCACAAAATCAAGTTTTATTACTATAAAACTTCCATTCTTTATACATTTGCCACAAACAACAATATTTTTCATATTTGGTCCTTCACATGGTCAAATGACCAAATTACCCTTTTGTGGTAAAACGACCAAATTTCAGTTTTTTTATAACATTTTAAGTCCAAAACTCAAAATATTATTTCAAACTAAATTCTTTTCTGTCCAAGAGACCAATTTACCCTTCCAAGGTAAAATGATCATTTTACCCCTTTTTATATATATAAAAAAAAGAGTGTCTTGGCGTTACATTTTACGTATTGAAACCTTTGTTTTAAATGAAAAATTTTCAGGGGTGTTTTTGTTTTAAAAGTCGGGTGTTACAAAATGTGTATAGATTTTCTGTTATTAACCCTTGAAAATGACTCTTTGGTCATTTTTGACACTTTTAGGCCATTTTAAAACCTTCATATCTCCTTCGTTACAACTCCAAATGGCCCGATTCTTTTTCCTATATTTTTGTTATCTCAAATACTACCAAAGTCATCTTGATGACCTTTTCCAAATTTCTTTTAGAATTTGAGATATTAATTTCTAAAGATTATTAAATAAAATTTTCACTTTAGGTCCATCATGCGATTTCATTTCTACTCGGTTCATATGTTATCATTATTTTGCAAAAGTTACTTTCTTATTACTATAAAGTAATCATGATACTTTTATGCACATATAGAATATTAGGTTTATCGAAAACTAAATTCATTTAACTCAAAAAGTTTTACTTGTCACAATTTATTTTCTCACAACGAAATGATCATATCGTATAGAACATTCCATCAACAAATTATCATCAATACACTTTCTAGAAGCATTTACTGTAAACGCTTCCAAATTATCCAAGTCGTAAATGTATTTGTCACATTATCTACTGATAACACCTATCAATGTTAGTCATTTTAGGTGTTATTGAACTATGTTTTAGTTGGTTTATCTTTCTAAGTCTGCTAATATTACTCACTTTAGTGCCAAGGGACTTGTTTGTGTTTTAGTGCAAATGCAAGGGGTTTTGTGTAAATTTGAAGAAGTTGGTGACAAATCTGAAGATCAAGAAGAAGTGACACGCACGACGCGTAGAAAGAAAGAATGCGACGTGGACACAAGGATGAAATCCAATCTGGAAGAGTTTCAAAATTCAACACGGCAAAGAAACGGGGATAAGGTTGACTCGCGGTGTGTACTTCACCTTTACGCGGCGCGTAGAGGCATTTTTCTCAACTATAAATAGAGGCTCCCAATTCGGATTTCGGGAGCTAAGATTGGTCCTTTGAGTGGAACTCGAGCTTCTTTGACTCAGATTTTCATAGATTTACAGTTGGTCTCGATAGTTAGATCATTTGTCGTTTATTTTCATTTATTTTTCTTTGTTTGACTCTCGTGCAATCAAATATTCTGTATTGTAGAATACCTTTGATCACGGAGAAGTGGATTAGTTCTTGAAATCATAAGCATTCGGCTCTGATTCGGGTTTGGTTTATGAATGCAAGTTAAGTTTTGGTTTACATTGATGCAATTTACTTTTCAGTTTATAATCGTTGCGTTATTGATTGTTTTCGTTGTGGGATTTATTTCTGATTTCTGAGTTTGATCTCGAGATCATATTAGTCGTTTGATTGATTGCGATCTATTGCTTCGGCATAGATTTCTTAGTTTCAATTTCCGTGTTTCGAATCGGTTTTGGGATCAAGTGTACGGATATTCACCATCTATAGAGTGACACTATAGATCGGTAGTATTTAGACACATAGTGTCAACCACGGTTCGACCATTATTTGCCGCTAGCTAGTGAGCTGTAAGATTTTATCTTGTATTTTTTACCGCATCAACTACTGCGACGTGTCATCTGTTGGAATCCTAAGTCACAGGGACCATTCAAAGAATAAGTGGAAACATTGTGAGTGGGTTTCATAATGGAAACAGCTGTGAGTGGATTTGATAATTGACTAGGAACGTGTATGTTTCTTTATTGTGTATAAATAGTCTAGCAATTCTTAGAAATATGAAAGACACAAAGATATGTATATTCAGTGAATTGGGTTTTTGAGTGATATTTCCCAATTGTTAATCAAAGAGAGTTTGGTTAAATTGTGTTTATACATTTGTGGGTCTTGAATTGGTATCAGAGCTACAGATCAGAAAGCTATGAAATCGAGTCCTTACCTGATTCACCATGTCGGATGGAGAAGGTGGTTCGATCGGAGGGCAGCATCGAGTGTTGTTCACCCATACGGGTGGCGATGGCGGATCGAAACCCGAAGGGGGTTGGAGCGATGCGTGTTCGTCAACGGTGAGGGAGGAAGACGGCGGAAATACAGAGCAGGCGAAGGCCATGCTTGTCCGGTCGAGTAGCGGCGGCGGCAGTTCGATTCAAGGAGAAGGGGGCGGATGGAATACCTCCCGATCGAGTGGCGCCGGCGAAGGATTGGTTGATGGCGGCGGATGGTATACCGCGCACAAGAAAGAAGAAGCCGAAGAGGGTGGAGAACAAAACCGAAGAGGGTGGAGAAGAGCATCATCGGTTGGCGGTGGTGGTTCGGTCGGAACGCCGGCTACTCGAGAGGAGATAGCGGCGGTGGTTCGATCGGGAACGGCGGATCAAGAGGAGAAGGTTGGAGGAAGGAATTTTGATCAGGGAGAAAGAAACAGAAGCGAGGGTACGAATTGGGGAAGAAACAAGAAGCCGGATGGTTTTAATCAAGGCGGATCCGGGTCGGGCGGATCCGGGTTTGGTGGATCTGGGTCGGTAGTGGGCCTTGGTCCAATTCCTCTATATTTAACCACAATTCAACTAGAAACTATCCCAGAAATAAGCCTAATTAAAATTCAAGCCCAAACCGAAACCGAAAAAAATGATCTGTCAAAATCACGAAGACGTCTCTAGAAGGACTTAGAGATTCGGGGGTGATTGTTGGAATCCTAAGTCACAGGGACCATTCAAAGAATAAGTGGGAAACATTGTGAGTGGGTTTCATAATGGAAACAACTGTGAGTGGATTTGATAATTGACTAGGAACGTGTATGTTTCTTTATTGTGTACAAATAGTCTAGCAATTCTTAGAAATAGGAAAGACACAGAGATATGTATATTCAGTGAATTGGGTTTTTGAGTGATATTTCTCAATTGTTAATCAAAGAGAATTTGGTTAAATTGTGTTTATACATTGTGGGTTTTGATCATCTATTAGGATAAAAGTCTTATAGTAAAAGTAACATCACTACGATTTGTGTATTTTTGGTACCACCTCTCACATCACGACGCCAATTCCATGAACAATTGTTGTTTACCCATCGTTCTTTAATAAGACACTCATTATCTCTTTTTAAGTAGAACAACATAGGGAATCGATTCTTTACAGTTAAACTACCAACCTACACATCCTTCCAAAACGTGTGTTAAGTGACCATCTCAAACACGTTTTCTCAAGTTAGAATGGAGAATTATACATTTTTCATGTATCTTGTTAAGAGAACCAGTAATCCCTGACCACACACCATGTCCCTCAATCCAACCAATACCAATCAAAGCCCCATATGCTCACCATGCCAAGACTTCGACACCTTGACCCAAAGAGCTTTATCATCATTTACAAGCCTCCATCTCCAGTTTTGAAGAAGCGCATGCTTAAAAGCCTCCAATATCATCATTTACAAGCCTCCATCTCCAGTTTTGAAGAAGCGCATGCTTAAAAGCCTCCAATCACCAATACCCAGGATTTTGTTGTCTCTCAAGGTAAGAATCAAGTCACATTTAACCCAAGAAATCTTTCGATCAATACCCGCTCCACCATAGAAAAACATCGATCTAAGAGTCTCCAATAACTTTTTACAAACAAAGGCATAAAAATTGGCATAAAGTAAATCTCGAGAGACCTAATGACCGAACTAAGTAGCATAAAATGCCCACTGATAGAAACCATATTGGCTTTCCATTTAGACAATTAAAAGGAGAAACATGTCGATCACGGTTTTCGACAACGATAGAAAGCATCTTGGTTTTCCATTTAGACAATTAAAAGGAGAAACATGACGATTACAGTTTTCGATCCTTGCACCCTAGTCATATTCGATCCAACGGAGATACCCAAATAAATAAATAATTAATTATCCACTCTACACCTCATTCCTCTTTTAAAAATATGGTCCTAAAAATGGTTTCATCAAAGATAAAAAGAAAACTCACAATTAAGAACAACAAACTCACGATGAAGACCATTATAATCTTCTTTTTAAGCAAGGGATGCATGTCCTCTTTTGGCCCCCATTTACAAAAATCTGCGAAAAAACATACTCAGGAAAAGAGTGGATCCCACGAAAAATTGGCGAGCATGAACATACTCATGAATTCGCAACTAAGATTAGAGGTTTTTTTATTAAAAAAGTAACCTGACTCTTTATTTGGAAAAAAGTAACCTCGTGAAAACAGTGCATCTTACGAAAAATTTGCGAGCTTGAATATACTTGCGAATTTACAGCTAAAATCAATTAGGGTTTTGTCAGAAAAAAAAAAACTTCACAAATTCATAGGTTTTTTACATATTAAATGATTATTTTATTTAAAAAATAAAAAATTATGATCATTTAAATATATTCTACAACCGATCATTCTAGTAGACAACTCCTTAGTTATATCTCTACCAAAATATGTCTTAAAATCTTTTAAGAAATAACCTCCCACACTAAGGTTAATAAAAGGAGTGGTTACATCCCCACTCCTCACAAACATCTCTTTTTTAGTGTCATATAGGTGTTACATCACATTCTTTTAATTTTTTTTCCTTATTTTTCTAAATAAATAAAAAACAAATATAGATAAATAAATTTATAACAAATCTAATAAAAAAAACAATGCTTCATTACTTAAGGAAATAAAAGCTACAAATGACAATTAAAACATACAAATGTCACTCCTTTGAGTCATACGAATTGCCGTCAGAATTATCATCCGAATTATCTTCCATCACATCGTCATAAAAGTACTCAAGTTCGTCATCCGTCAACTCGTACAATGTCTCATCCGACATTTCGACGTCATGATATATTAGTTCGCTAAGCATTCTATACCAAATGAGCTTGAAGGTTGTGAAAATAGTATAGAAGTGTGTATTTGAGTTGTAGTTTAAAAAGGTTGGGTTGAAATGATATTTATAGAATAAAAAATTAGTTTTTGAAAGAAATATATATTTTTATTGTTCAACGGTCCAATCCAATGGTAAATTGGTAATATGTGTGTAAGGTATTGTGTGCGTGTGAGGTGTGGAATACCAGTGAAGGGTTCTTCACCACGGTGAACCCCCGAAGTGGGACATTGTTACCCCGATCTAGTGTGGTGGTCACGTCATACACGACATGGTGGGGGTGTTACCGTTCCTTTCAACCTAACACATAAGCTAGCATATTTCTTTTATTTAAATTACATACGCATAACCATATAGATATTAACAATCATGTTACACGTACAATACTTTTATATAACATACACTATGAAATTTAAGTTCTCTTAGGCTGGACGGAGTAGGCGACGCCAAGGGGGTCGCCAAGCCCCTTGGCGAGTCGCTAACCCCACCGCCGATGCCCTCGCCACTCTGCTCGCCATCTTCACTCGTCGCCCGGTTGGCGAGATGCCAACCATTGGTTTTGTCTCCAACGGCCAAAAAAAACAGCCATTTTCTTGTCTCATTGGCCATTGGCCACCACTGCCTACAAAATGGCTAAGAGCTGCCAACCATGGTCTGGCTCACAAAAATTCATTGGCCATTCGTTGGTCATTGGTCGCCATTCCGTGTAGCCTTAAGTAATTATGTTGCAATAATCTACTTACAAAATTCAGATGTTACATTCCTACTCAAAGGCTATGAATATTCAATCCCTATTCCCTAGGTCAGTTTAACACTTATATAAAATTCTTATTATATTTTTATGAATTTTCGGAATAATTTATTAACTTGTACATAAGAAAACAAGGAGTCTGGGTATTGGTGGACCTCCGTGCCCTGTGGTGTGGACACAACTAAAACCCCCACCGTCCATTTGAAAGACCTACATCACCTTCGTTACATTATGAAATTGTACAAATATTTTGTTTGCAGATACGAATATACATATACGTTATAAGGACTCCAATTTTTCAGCTTTTTATTCGACATTTTTAACCAAAAACACAACGGACATGCATTTTTTTTACTGATAGATTACAACCATAACCATTCGAATAGAAGATATCTTCGTGAGTCAAACTATTTCTATATCGTTATAGCGACATTCTTATCTACTTGAATCATGGGATTTGAGTTAAATATTTTCAACTTAATTTTTTTTTTTTTAAATCTCTTTTCGAAAAGTCTATCTACTGATTTACAGTATATATATACATCCAGAAATGCAGAAATATATGCCTGCAAAACCACACCAGATTTCTCGTGACAGAGCTCACAAGCCAATAAATCTACACCCGTCACCACCTCTTCACGCATTTCCCACAAATCTTGATTCACAACTTTTTTCCAAAACTCTTTTGCATAATCACGCAATTGGGTACTCTCAAACTTCAATCTTTTCATCTGGGGTTCTGAAATTATCAGTTCTTAAAAAAGTGTGTGCAACAATCTCACTGTTTCTAAGATCCCCTGTTCAAGATTCTTGCTAAAGCTTTTTTATTGAAAGCTTCAATTTGACCCCATTTTAGAATAAAAAAGTTGTACTAAAATCAGAAGAGGTACCTTTGATTATGAGTAACAATTAATATCTTTATGTGATCTATACTTTACTTGGTTACTTAGATTAGTTGCCGGGTCTGAACTCCATTTTTATATTAGGGTTTTTCAGTTTTTGTGTTGTTAAATTTTCATTAATCTGTAATCCATTCTGTTGCATTCATCATCGTAAATCATTGATTTTTTTTTTTCTGTTTTAAAGATGGATTGCTGTTGTTCTACACCAAGAAACAGTGCCCAGTTGCCGAAACTAAATGGAAGTGATGGAGGTTTAAGAAATTGGGACGAAGGGTTTTTGAGAGGGGAGAAGATCAGAGGGAGCTTAAACGGCACCGTTTGGGTTAACCATTTGCGCAAAAAGCTGAGTTTACAGAAGCGACAGAGCAAGATTACAAAACCTGGGGTTGCTTACTCTGTCCTCACATCAGATAATGGCAAAGAAACCATGGTTGAGGTAAAATTTCCATTACTCGTCATGCGGTTAAATTTGTGCCAAATTCATTCGTTTTTGTTTCTAATTTGAGTTTGATTCGTATAAAATTCATGTTATAGACACTAGCGGCACCAATATTTGAACGACGGAGGGTAAATCCGAAAAATGTGGCGGCGATCATACTCGGCGGTGGTGCCGGAACTCAACTCTTCCCTCTTACAAGCAAAACCGCTACACCCGCTGTAAGCATTCGTATTATTATTTTCTATTTAAATACAAGAAATCGTTTTTTTTTTTACATATATAATTATTTAAAAGTTACGTTTTTATTGTTTTTTACAAGAAAATCTATTTGCCATTTTGATTGGATGTAATTTACAGGTACCTGTGGGAGGATGCTATAGGCTTATAGACATTCCAATGAGCAATTGTATAAATAGCACCATAAACAAGATCTTTGTTTTAACTCAATTTAACTCTGCTTCACTTAATCGTCATATTGCTCGTACATATTTTGGCAATGGTGTGAATTTTGGAGATGGTTTTGTTGAGGTACGACACTTGTGATCTTAAAATTTTGAGTTTTTTTTAAAGATTTTTAAAAAATAGGTGATTTTGCATCTTAGTATCGGTTTTTTCTTGTTTGATAGGTTTTGGCTGCCACACAAACGCCCGGTGAAACAGGAATGAATTGGTTCCAAGGAACTGCTGACGCCGTGAGACAATTTACATGGGTTTTTGAGGTTCGTAAATGTTTTTATTTTGTTTTCTTGATTCAACACACTCTCAAAATTTTATAGGAATAAATTCAAGAAATAGCACATGTATTTTTGTTTATTTATGTATTATATCATCCTATTTTCAGTTTGTTGTATCACAACATTGTTACATCGTTGTATTTTGATAAATCTACCCAATTATAATATTGCAATTAAAATCTTTTCTTAGTGTTGATATTTAGTTGGTTATTGTAGGATGCCAAGAACAAAGATATTGAAGATATACTAATCTTGTCGGGTGATCATCTTTACCGTATGGACTATCTAAACCTCTTGCAGGTATGTATTTTCTTCATTTTTCATCATCACGAACTAAAAATCACTTACATTTGTACTAAATTTTCACTTATGATTCAAAATCAAAATCCATATACAGAATCACATTGATAGAGATGCCGATATTACCGTTTCTTGCGTACCAGTGGGCGAAAGGTCCGTTACGTTAATCTCGATTTTCTAATCTTAAATCCTTTTTTCCGTTTCTTTTTTTTTATCGAATTTGTTGAAAATATTCAGTCGAGCACCTGATTTTGGACTTTTGAAGTTCGATAACAAGGGTCAAGTCGTCCAATTTGCCGAAAAACCAAAAGGCGATGATTTGAAAGCCATGGTGAGCAAACATCGTCCCGTGTAAAAATCGAGAAACACCCACGATTTCAAAGTCGGTTTTCTTGATTTGTTTTATGTTTTTTCAGCGAGTTGATACGACTTTACTTGGATTATCACCGGAAGATGCTAAAGAATCGCCGTATATTGCGTCAATGGGCGTTTACGTTTTCAAAAGAGATATTCTTTTAAAGCTTCTAAGATGGCGATACCCGACTTCTAATGATTTCGGATCCGAAATCCTTCCGGCCGCCGTAACCGAACACAACGTTCAAGTAAGGAATTAAGCCGTTTTTCGTGTTTCCTTTTTTTTTTTTTTTTTTTTTTTTTTGTGTGTGAATTTGTTTTGTGTAACGTTTGATGATCGTGACAGGCGTATTTATTCCGAGATTACTGGGAAGATATTGGAACGATCAAATCGTTTTATGATGCGAATTTGGCGCTTACTGATGAGGTAAATTAATCGTTAAAAAGTGTCGGTTTTTTATATTATATACAATATGATGTATCGATTATATACAATATGATGTATCGATTAAAGAGGGTTTCGGTTTTGGTGTCACGTGAAGGTACCGAAGTTTCAGTTTTACGATCCGAAGACTCCGTTTTTCACTTCTCCAAGGTTCTTGCCACCATCCAAGATCGAAAAATGCAAGGTAAACCGACTTTGACTTTGACTATGTCAATGGAATAAAAAAAATAACTTTTTGTCCCACTAAAAAAATGTAATAAGGTGAATAGATTTCATGTGCCCAAAAGACGTAAATGCATTATAATCGGAAATAGCCCGAGAAAGTTTGTTTATTTGGTTCTTATAGCATTGATTTACCTGATGATTTGTTCAAATTTCTTTCTTTTTACCCTATTTTTCCAGTTAAAAAATGCAATTATTTCGCACGGTTGCTTCTTGAGAGAATGCAACATCGAGCACTCGATAGTGGGTGAACGGTCACGTATAGACTCCGGTGTTGAGCTCAAGGTGAGGGTAGTAACTTAACAGGCTTTTTATATTTCTAAATTAAAGTTTTGTAAGTTGTTATTTATTGTATTTTGAGGTGTTACAAGTTGGTATCAGAGCATTAGTTTAATTAAACTGAATGTGACAGGACACGCTAATGATGGGGGCAGATTATTATCAGACAGAATCGGAGATTGCTTCATTGCTAGCTTCCGGAAGGGTCCCGATTGGGGTTGGAAGTAATACGATAATTAGGTAAACATCATCAAATAGAAACAACGAAAGCACCATGAAAATGTTTTTTTTTTAAGGTTGTCATTTGTGTTGCAGAAACTGCATCATCGACAAGAATGCAAAGATTGGGAGCGATGTAAAGATCATGAATAAAGATGTAAGCCAACTTTCGGATATTATTATACTTAAAAAGAAAAAACTAGCTAATTGGGTCGACAGTCACCTAAAACATATTTAAATATTTTGTAAACTCATAAATAGGCTTATTCAAAACAATGGGTTCATTATTTGAATAATAGTGGGGACTAATCACATAAACTACCAAAATTGGGGTGATTGTGTCACCAATTTGACCACATTTTGAACATTTGTCACAAAATTGTCTATACTAAAAGTGAATCAGTTTTGGGGATGTTTTACTTCTTTTTTCTCTAAAATATGATGTCAATTTTGTGAAAAGAAAAGAATTTGCCAATTTGCTTTATAAAGAATTTTTTAATGGAGACCTTTGATAAACAATTTTGCAGAAAAATGTATGCGAAACAGAGGCTATTTTGTGATAAATGTTCAAAAGTTTGTCATTTTGTGATATGTCCTTTCCGTTGATATTTTAGTGATAACACATCATAAATTGTAATCTTATTTAATATGACTAATTGCTAATAATGCAAGATGCTTTCATTATTTAACCAATCCATGTACCGTACTTTATATTTAATGTAAGCAAATTAAACATCTCTACCATTTTATGTGAATTTTACAATAAAAAAGTACAAACATTTACATACGATGGTAAGTTTGTCCCAGATAACAGTTAAATTTTATGTAAAATGATTGAAAAAATAGTGGTTTGTACTTCGTTAAATAAAATGGTTAAAATGTAGCATGGATTGGTAAAATAATAAAAATATCTTGCATTTGTTGCAGTTAACTTCTAATATAACATCTTGTTATCGTAATCTTACAGGGTGTAGAAGAAGGTGACAGAGCAAATGAAGGATTCTACATAAGGTCTGGTATTACAGTTATATTGGAGAAGGCTACAATTAATGATGGCACTGTTATATAGTCGATGAAGAGTAAAGTACAAGTGATGATGCAGAGGGTACATGTTTTCGTACATGTGACCAAAACCAAGATGGGGTGCACCCCATGGGTCGTGTTGGTTGAACCCAAAGGGTGGGTGGGTGTACTAGTGATTATAACCGTACAAAAGGGCAAAACATCCCTTTTCTTGTGTTGTATTTATGAAGAATGATGTTATTCACTTATTAAATATTAGACCTTTTTTAAAGGTTGAATTAAATAAATAACAATGAATATTTTATTAATTTTGTGATATAACATTGTACTGTTATTTGAATTTCTTCTGTTATAACTTTAATTTTTAATTTTTTATTATTAAAATATTATATTTCAGTAGATCTGTTTAATTATATTAGTATGTATTTTATTTTTCTTCTTATTGAGACATTATATTATGGAACATATTTATTAAGTAGCAAAAAAATTTACATTGTATGATATTGCTAGAGTTATACAAATCTTTTAGTTTATATATTATAACCAATAATAAAGTAAGTAAAGTTTAAATTCTCAAGCTGAGTATGTACCAATAAATCCCAACATAGTGAGAGTCCCATGTCGTTTGGTAATGACAGGCACTAGAAGTCAACAATAGTTGCAACCAATGACCTTGTCTATTCCTTTCGGATTTTTCTTTAATAATATCTTACACAGAAATTATAGATAAAAAGTTTATGCAATTATTTACTTTTCATATGGAATTATTTTAAATAATATCTTACACAGTAAATATCGATAAAAAGTTGTTTATGTAACTATTTATTTATAATAACTAATAGCCCTAATTAATAATGTGTGAAAAATAACAAGTTTTTAATTACTTATAAAGATGTTCTTCAACTTTAAAATTAATTAGCAGTAAAATTGTACAATTGGTCTATATGGTTTGTAAAAAATGACATGTGATACAATTATAAAAATCCTATGTGTTTGGTTTTGGTTTTTGTGGTTCTAATTCCTTACATAGTCAGTTTTTTATGATTTTATTTTGTTTTATAATTTATTTTAATTTTGCTATTTTATCTCTAATTTGATTTTATTAAAATTGATTTTTTTTTATAATTTACATTAAATAAAAAACTCATTACATATATACCCACCCCACCCCACCCACCCACCCCACTCTCCTCTCATCAACTAACGATCTTTTTCTCTCAGTTGATATCACCAGTCATATTCCCTGCTACCATCGCCATGCATCTCCTCTCAACGTCAGCCTCCCTTCAACGTATGTGATGGCCTCTAACGAAATTAAACACATGAGTGTGTATGTGTATGTTTGTGTTTCTTGAAGAAATTAAAATCGTTTCTAGATTTTTTGAAATCATGTGTGTGTGTTGTTGAAGATAAAAACCCAAAAATCTTGTGTGTGTGTGTGTGTGTATGTGTGTGTGTGTGTTGAACAAACCCATAAATTTTAAAGGAAAAGGGAACTCCAACTAAGTTAGTAAAAGAAAAACTTAAAATTAAATTCAAAAAAGGTAGAAATGTTTTTTTACATGCCCAAAGGACTAGAAGGGAAATTTCTAAAACCATAAGGAGCATCCACATGAAGGCTTTCATAGTTGTCCTCAACCGACTGGTTTTGGCAACTTGATATATGTCATCAGCGTATGAAAAGGGTTCCTGATAAACATTCCTTGGAAATGAAGATCAATTTTGATGTATACTGTCATTGTGAAGACACCACAATCCAATTTGCAGGAAAAAGTTTTTCGGGGGAAATTGAAATAGAACTACATAATGTCAACTTAAATTATTGATATCAACCTCATCGACATGATGTTGGCCTTTAGAGATGACACTTTGACCTTGATAGTTGGCACTTTGAACTAATGACATGACAGTCAAATTTGTTGAGTTAAACTTGTCTTTTAAACACTATAATTTAGACTTCACGCCTTTAGGAAAAAAACAATATGGACATTTTAAGACAATGTTGAAAACATTGTGGAGCTACATTGTCATGTTCCATTTAAAAATATATTAACTTTTTAGATTATTGTAATTTTATTAATTTGTTTTATAATGTAAAAATTAGCAATAAATATTAATGAAAATATATATTAAATAATTTTTAATAAGATAAATAAATATTTATAATACTCTTCTTCCTCTCGTTCTTACTCGAGCTTTTGACTGAGGGCATCAAGGGGGTCATCGGATCGGATGGCAAAAGCAAATTAATATAAAAAGTAAGTCCATTATTCAAAAATAATAGACACACACAATTATATATAGATGTACACACACATACACACACACAATAAGACATATGACGATGCCACAAGCAAAGTATAAGGGGGAGAAGCTGATGACAACAACATGACAAAAGCATGAGATAGGGGAAGCTCTTGTCGTTGTCTGATCTACAAACCATTGGAAGGATGGGAAGGTGTGTCTATAAATGGACAACCGCCTACTTCCTATTAGCAAGGAAGAAGCGGCTCATCAATATATATATATATATATATATATATATATATATATATATATATATATATATATATATATATATATATATATATATACACATACATACACACACACACACACACAGAATCATGATCGGGTGAGGACTCGTGAGTACACCTTAAAAAATTGAAAAAAAATAATAAAATATGAATAATAAAGTGGATCATAGTACTATATTGGAGAAAAAAAGATTCGAAAAAAACTTTTGGATCATTATTTCTTTTATAATGATCCAATGATTCAAAATAAATAAAAAAATTTGTGTAAGAACCCGCGGAAATTTTCAATAAAATAATTAGGTGTAATAGTAAAAGTTGTGAAAAAGGGCAAATTAGTCTTTTGCCATGTTTTGGGATCCTGATGCAAAATATTTTGTAATGTGGGTAATAATGTAAAATATGTAAAGTTCTATGTAATAAAATTAGATTGTGGTGCTAAATTGGAAGGAAAGGAACTAGGGGGTTAGTAGTGTAAATATGGAACTATAAATAGGAGAAATATCTCCATAAGTTCCAGAAATTTTCAGTAGCATCGGGAGAGGTCGCGAGTTCAAGCAGGTTCTCGAAGATTTTGGGAGAGTTGAGCAGAAATCAAAAACTAGTTTGAAGACTTTGATTTCCAAGTTATCCAAGGTGAGAATTCCACCCTTATAACTCAATTTAAGCATTTTGGAATTTTGTGGATGGGGGAAAACGGGTTGCAGAAGTGGTGTGGGATTTGTATTAAGTTTCTAACCTTGGAAACATGTTCTAAACACCATTAGAAACTCAATCCCACTTCTGGAATCGGTTAAAGTAGGAGGAATTGACAATTTTCCTCAAGAACCCTAAATTAAGCATTTTTGTAATTTAGTTGTTTCTATGGATTAAAACCTGATGTAAACTGAAGGTTTTAGTCATAGAATGATGTATATTGGTTAGGATAAGTATTAAGGACTTAATGGACCAAAACAGGGGGCTGCAGCACAAAAATCGGGCAAAAACCCGTCTCTGCAGCACAGACACGAGTCGTGCATATTTATGCCTAGCATATGCACGAGTCGTGCTTCTCAAAATAGCAATATACTTAGAGCATGAATCGTGCTTCCTTATGAAGGAATTATGCACGAGTCGTGCATATCCCCTGATGTCAAAAACGTCCGAAATTTCGTGGAAAATGGTGCTAGGCATGTCCGTTTGGTCTATAATTCATACCATAAGTCTAAAATGGTGTGAAAACATGTAGAAAATTATTAAACCGGGAATACGATCTCCCGAGAGTACTGTAGCAAAATACACGTATTTCGGGAAAATCTACAAATTAAAGGAAGCTATTATAATGAGGGTTGTAGTCTAATATAACCTGTAATTGCATAGTATAGCACTCTAGTGTTGTAAAGTTGATTATCATATATACATGAATTGAATATAAATGTATATCTTGTAAACAATAGGTGGTGGTTCAAATACGGATAACCAAGTGAAAGGAAAAGGAGTTCAAGAAGCTAAATAACCCCTAGGTGACTCGAGGTGAGTGTTATGTGGATTTTCGGGTACTTAGCAAAATGAATTTTATTTAAAATGTTTTGGAGTCAAAGTGGTTTTATGACTTTAAAAGTATTTTATGAAAAATATGATTATAATGTGTAAAGAAAGAAAATCAGAAATACAGGGAACTAATAATGTGATTGGCCCATGATGATAAGTTGCTTAGTATCTGGATAAAGACCACTGCCTGCTGCGGTAGGGGTGGCAATAAGACACTACTGGGATGGTACCTCCTGTCGCGAAGTAGTTGTCTTACCTTGATAGATGAATCTGTTTCATGCTATTGGGGAAGTAGTTATACGAGTGCGTCTCGTATAAAACCTACGGGTGCGCTCGTAGGAATGTACTATCACAAAACAAGGAATACCTATGGGTGCGCTCATAGGAAATAAAATATTGAAAAAAAAATTTAAAGAGTAAAATTATTATTGGAAAACTGTTTTGGGTCTAAACCCATAATGCTCACGAGACATTATGTCTCACGTATTGTTTTTAAAATGCTATGTACTCAGGTAAGCAGGAAGGGCGTTAGAAGAGTCGGATGTGGGACCGTAGCTTTTGTTGTATAAAATGTAAAATAAACAGGTTTGAACTGTGGTTATGATGCGAATTTGTGATACCCCGTTTGTAAAAACTTAAATGGTTTGTATGACTAAATATTTGTAATATAAGTTTGAAAAAAAAAATTTGTGTAAAAGTTGGGGTGTTACAATTTGGATCATTACTTTTTTCAATGATCCAAATTTTTTTTTTCCAATTTTTTTATAATGATATAGTACTATTCTCGATTTTATGATTTGTATTTTTTTTATTTTTTTCAGTTTTTTTAATGTGTCCTTACGAGTCCTTATCGAAAAAAGAGTCATCACCGGAACCGGACCCTATATATATATATATATATATATATATATATATATATATATATATATATATATATATATATATATATATATATATATATATATATATATATATATATATATATATATATATATATATATATATATATATATATGTGTGTGTGTGTGTGTGTGTATATACACACACACACATACACTTGTTTAGTGTCTTAAAATATATCAAAATTAATAACCATTTCTAACACTTTTTACAACATTCATAATTTTATAAACGGTAACACCCGTAATTTCAAATAATATTAATTAAGTATTTTGCACAACGTTAATTATATAGTTATGACTGTTAAATCTATACAATCATAAAAAGATATATGTTATATATTTTATGTTAAAAAACAATATGGATTAAAAGTTTATATATACATCCGTAAGTATGTTATGACTTATGATTATATGAGATAAACAGATCCAATAGAGAATCCATTTAATGGAATCACATCGCAAGACAATATTTGAGCAACAAAAGCAAGCAAATATTTCTTTTGTTACTTGATAAGCAATCAAGAACACACCAAGTCTATTTCTTGTTCTCGACCAAAAATATTAACCGAGTGAGATGGTCCATGAAATATAAAAGGGAGAGAGATAATAGGATTAGATTGTTGAGAGTTAGAAATATTAGATTAAAATTTGAATCGAAATGAAAATTAATCCAATAAAATCCTATCTCATTTTGTGGCAATAGGCTCCACCATTCTAGTACTCATTGAACAAAGGACCAAAATAGGGGGTTTTCAAGAAAATATCCAAGAAAAACTTGTATTTTCTTTTAGTTTAGTTAAATCAAAATATTTGGATTTCAAGATGATAATATTATCAAATACAAATATCAATAAGAACTTAAATCCCTTAAATCTTTGTAGTTTCTAATTAACCACTATACAAGTGTATAATAATAAACTAGTCCCTTGTAGATTGTTCTTGCTATTTGAGCTCAAATTATGCTTTGTGTATATCCCAAAAACATTATGCTTAACTAGAAATATCATTAACTTGTTATGTCAGAGGGTATATCTCCAACAGACTCCCACTTACCAACGTAGGGTATGTTATCTATGACAAGTATTGAACTCAAAACTTGAAGGTATGAAGCAGTGTTGTAGGTAAGTGATTTAATATCCCTTTATTCTAGATTTTTGTATGAACGAGCAACATTGAATATCATCAATATCAAATGTTCAATATTTTGTTTCTTGATAGTTACATGACGACCTCAAACAGAATGCAAAATTGATCTAACATAAATCCAGTCTCAGTATAACCATACTTTTAGTGTCAGCCTCAAACCATTAAAAGGCCCATGTGTATCAATTCCCTATTTGATGCAGAAGAAACAAATAAACTTTGACTATTTAGACCTCACCTGTAACGACCGTTTTTCAAAAAAAAAATTGAATAGTAACTCTGGCGGCGTGAATAGTGCTCGCGACGCGAGGCCTGGCAGAAGCTTCTCTAGAAGTGCGCGATGAGGTAAGTGCTTACGTAATGGTCACGACGTGACCGGGGATCCGTCGCGACGCGAAGAGGGTCCAGAGGCCTATAAATAGGAGCTCCAAGCCTCATTTTTGGGCAAAACAAATACTAAACACTTATATACTATCGAGGAGTGTTCTGGTGAGGAAAATAGGTCGGGAGGAGTTAGGAGCGAGTGGTAGCTGGTAACGAGGTGCTCGGGAAGTGTTGGAAGAGCGGAACGGGAAACGTGCCAAGGCTTTGCGAAAACGCCAATCTTAAGTGAGTAATCACTATCGTATTTCTCTAGTAGTTTATAAGTGTTAAACTATAATATGTAGAGGTTATACTATTCGTAATTCCAAAAATAATACCGAGTGATTTACTTACGAGGATGGTGTCTAGGCCGATTACTTGGGATCTGGTTGTTGGATTTTCCGAAAGGCTAAAATGCTGAAAGGATCCTGCCACCCCAACTAATCTTCTACCTGGCTATCATTTACTTGATAAATCACGAGGTATCATGTTGGAATTATGGAAGGGTCTAGTGAAGCAACTATGGTATAGTTAAGGAGTAAAGAGTGATAAATGTCTTACGGTGTTAACAGTTAAAGAGGGAATACGAAGCAGAGATAAACGCTGTAGTCGACTATAATCAGGTGAGTTTCTCACTACATTGTGTGGACGTTATATGTCCTTTACCATATTTTTGTGTGCTTATAAGATGTTTATAAGATGTTGGTAAATAGTACCAAGTTGTGTGTATATTATTTATATATATCTTTCTGTTATAATTGTATGGGTTGGGTTATGGTGTGTGTGGGCACGACGTACTGAGTAATATAGAGATACGAGCAAAAGACACTGAGCAAATACGCATAACTCGACGTACAGGGTATGCGCGACTCTAAGTGCTGAGCATGGGAATTAGATTTACTGAGCAGATACGTATAGGAGGTTATAATCCAATATACTGGGTAGAGCAGATTATGTGACGTGTGGTTGTATTTTTTCCTGTTAGGGGTAAAGTATGTGTAGCTGATATGCTGTGTAGTTGTTGGAACTCACTAAGCTGTGTGCTTATCCTTTCCCTTTTAAATTACCATTTTAGGTTGTACAGGTGGAAATGACGGACAGGCATGACGGGTACACACTGATGCTGCTTAATTGGGGATTTATGCAGTGAATTGATGTTTAAAATGATTTCTAAATATCTTCAAAATGTTAATTATTGAATAAATTGATATTTATTTAAATAAAGATGTTTTATTAAAGACCGGGTGTTACAAGTTGGTATCAGAGCCAAGGCTTGAGTGAATCAGACTCACTTGATGGGTTTTGATCTCAAGCTTGAGACTTAAAAGTTTTCTTTGGAAATATTTTTACAAGAAATTATAAGTTGTTTTTCGAGTAAGGGGTTAAATGAATGTTGTTGCAAAGACGCAGTGTGTACCGTCAGCCGACGTCAGTGGGGAAAAGGTTAAGTGCTTAGTCTTTGTTGCTATTTCTGTAACATATGTGTGCTTAAATGCCATTAAAGTGTAGGCAGTAGGAACTAAATAGTCCTAAAATTTTTGAGTTGGCCAAGTTGCATGTTCCTTGATAGTGATATCCATAAGGTAAATCCTTTTATGTGAAAAATTTTCTACGACTATGTTCGTAAAACAACCTGGGGTATAGGTGGTAAAATTATCGTGAGAAGTGAATTGGGGACTTCTGGACAAGTTCTGAAACGAACGAGGGTAGGTGTGGAAGATAGTAGTAGAGCTCCTACTATTGAATGCACAGGATTCGCGTTCGAATCGGGAGTTGGTCGTAAGGAATCCAATACACTAAGGGTATAACTAATCAATGTGTATACTGATAAGCTGTATTTATACTATCCAATCTATTGATTGGCAATCATAGAATTTATTAGGAATAATTGGGACGCTGGTTGGGGTACTCGAAAGATTTAGAATCTGGTGACGTTTCTTTTCTTAGTAGTTAATTAGTGAACCGTTGATGTGACTATGGTGGATGAGCTGTGTAAAAATGATACGTTAAGTCCCTTCGTTACTAAGAAAAGCACAGATAGTGGATAATAAAAAGAAGATGTTGATCGCTAAAATAGTTGATTTTGATCGACTATAAATAAACGTAATGTTATTTAGAGAAGAGCATAAGTCGCAAATTTCATTTCCAGATATGGAGATATATGTGAGGCTTCCAGGTCATCTACAGTTGCTGGTTAACAAGTTTTATATACGAAGTGTGTCAGACGACTGTAGTACGATAATGATGAAGGCTGAGGATGTATGTGAGCGTATCAGCAGAAATTGGGATCCAGTAACTGGATGGCATAATTTGGAAGAAGACATACGTGAACTAAAGCGGTATATAGATGTGAAAAGTATACGTACAGATATACGTGTACATGCTAGAAACATAAGGTTTTATACGTGGTGTCGTATGTTTGTAGAATTAGAGTTTTATCCATTCCCGTACAAAAGATGTACGTGTATACGGGATGGATATATAATAACAACTCGTGAGAGTGCAGATGACATAGTGGTGTGGCGTAAGGGTATTCATGTAGGTAGTGAATACTATGAACGAATGTATCATAATAGGCAAGATGTGGTCTATCAGTGTATCATGTACTTAAAATCTGTTAGTATATGAAAATAATGAGTTGAGAAAATATTGCTAACTGACCAAGATAATTATCTTGTTAGCATATGTGTGTTGGGTAAATGACTAAGTGAATACCTCTTAAGTAGGTAACCCGTAGGCAAGTAACCGTGGATAAACTGTATTGGTAGCTGGTTGAATATCTAGTTGATATTAGCTGTGCGGACGAATACGTAAGTATTAAGTGGTGATAACCATGGATATGGTATCCTATGGTGGGTGGAGATTTTGTAGTTGTATGTGGAGGCTGAGCTGATATGAGGATTCTTGGTGTCATGTGGTTGGTTGCAGAGCTGTGCAGTCGTATGTGTGTTAACCGTTAAGCCTTTAGAGCGAAAAGCTGTTTATTCTGTGGGGCCACTTATACTTGTAGTTGGGACCACTTATTAGGTGGGGCTACTAGTATTGTGGTTGGGACCACTTATGCTATGGGGCTACTTATACTTGTGGTTGGGACCACTTATTCCGTGGGGCCACTGGTAACTTGTAGTTGTGACCATTTATTCTGGGGGTTAATAGTACTTGTGGTTGTGACCACTTATTTAGTGAGGCCACATTTGGTAGGACCATATATGTGTTGTGGATCTTATGAGCAGTAATTGTGGTGGGACCACATACAAATGTTGTGATAGCTTTATTGGCTGGCAGTTCTAACACACATACAGTTGGGTGTCTGGTGAATAGCTGAGCTGTTGAAGTTGTGAAGAGTAGGGGTTGTGATATGATGTGGTGAACATGTGACTATACGATGCATAACAAGTACCTTGCATCCATGATGTCTGTATTATGAGTGTATGAGATTACATAACGAGTACTTTGTAGTCTCAATAGGTTGGCCTAGTTGATTAGAGGTGGTTAATGTGCCAGTATGGTGGTAATACCCTTTGGGTTTAACAATACAACCGTATTGTATTGAAATAGGGAATGATTGAGTGGAAGAATAAGTGTATGTCAACGCTGGAGATTCCGGGGACGGAATCTTATAAAGGGGGGAGAACTTGTAACGACCGTTTTTCAAAAAAAAAAAAAATTTTTTTGAATAGTAACTCCGGCGGCGTGAATAGTGCTCGCGACGCGACGTGAATAGTGCTCGCGACGTGAGGCCTGGCAGAAGCTTCTCGAGAAGTGCGCGATGAGGTAAGTGCTTACGTAATGGTCACGACGCGACCGGGGATCTGTCGCGACGCGAAGAGGGTCCAGAGGCCTATAAATAGGAGCTCCAAGCCTCATTTTTGGGCAAAACAAATACTAAACACTTATATACTATCGAGGAGTGTTCTAGTGAGGAAAATAGGTCGGGAGGAGTTAGGAGCGAGCGGTAGCTGGTAACGAGGTGCTCGGGAAGTGTTGGAAGAGCGGAACGGGAAACGTGCCAAGGCTTTGCGAAAACGCCAATCTTAAGTGAGTAATCACTATCGTATTTCTCTAGTAGTTTATAAGTGTTAAACTATAATATGTAGAGGTTATACTATTCGTAATTCCAAAAATAATACCGAGTGATTTACTTACGAGGATGGTGTCTAGGCCGATTACTTGGGATCTGGTTGTTGGATTTTCCGAAAGGCTAAAATGCTGAAAGGATCCTGCCACCCCAACTAATCTTCTACCTGGCTATCCTTTACTTGATAAATCACGAGGTATCATGTTGGAATTATGGAAGGGTCTAGTGAAGCAACTATGGTATAGTTAAGGAGTAAAGAGTGATAAATGTCTTACGGTGTTAACAGTTAAAGAGGGAATACGAAGCAGAGATAAACGCTGTAGTCGACTATAATCAGGTGAGTTTCTCACTACATTGTGTGGACGTTATATGTCCTTTACCGTATTTTTGTGTGCTTATAAGATGTTTATAAGATGTTGGTAAATAGTACCAAGTTGTGTGTATATTATTTATATATATCTTTCTGTTATAATTGTATGGGTTGGGTTATGGTGTGTGTGGGCACGACGTACTGAGTAATATAGAGATACGAGCAAAAGACACTGAGCAGATACGCATAACTCGACGTACAGGGTATGCGCGGCTCTAAGTGCTGAGCAGGGGAATTAGATTTACTGAGCAGATACGTATAGGAGGTTATAATCCAATATACTGGGTAGAGCAGATTATGTGACGTGTGGTTGTATTTTTCCTGTTAGGGGTAAAGTATGTGTAGCTGATATGCTGTGTAGTTATTGGAACTTACTAAGCTGTGTGCTTATCCTTTCCCTTTTAAATTACCATTTCAGGTTGTACAAGTGGAAATGACGGACAGGCATGACGGGTACACACTGATGCTGCTTAATTGAGGATTTATGCAGTGAATTGATGTTTAAAATGATTTCTAAATATCTTCAAAATGTTAATTATTGAATAAATTGATATTTATTTAAATAAATATGTTTTATTAAAGACCGGGTGTTACATCACCAACTCATCATGTTACACTTGATCATTCCATGTGTAACTAAAAGTTACAAACAACATTACAAAATGTTCAAGGCATACCATATGCATCTTAAGATCCTAAGTATCTTTGTTTTAATGACATAAGACATTACCATCTTAAAATTAATTGAGACAAAATCCATTAAGTAATTTCTAAGTGTGTGTTACTTGAATACTTGATATCTATCAAGTATATATGTGTGCAGTCACATATCTATGTAATATCCATCTCTATGAATAATTAACTAGCACCTCACAACAGTCAACAGTCTTAATTCACCACTTCCTTCCATGAAGTGCGATCAACTTTGGAGAGTTTGAATAAATTAATATTATGGAAGTAAGTAAACATACAAATAAAACATAGTAATGACCTCGATGAAAATAATTTCTCTCTCGTATATATATATATATATATATATATATATATATATATATATATATATATATATATATATATATATATATATATATATATATAAAGATCTCTACATAATAATCACTACATATAAAATTACATATTGTTTTAGTTCCTTAACATTAAATCAACTAAGTTACACTCAAGCCAAATTGTTCGCAAATCCAATGCATATAGACCATAGCATGAGAAGTATCTATCTTTGGTTTGCGATAGAGGCTTGGTGAACGGATTGGCTGAATACACATCCAATGTAACTCTGCTAATGATATTATCTTTAATAGAATGAATTTTAACTTTTAACAGGAATCATCTCTCTCAGTCTGGAAGCTTGCATTAGTGTGACTCTTTACTATGAACTCTTCCTTGCCCCTCTCAGATCAAGAACATGCATATTGTCTTTTCTTAAACATTTAAGAATGCTTTTGTATTCTATTTAGTGATCCTTTCCAGGATTTGTATTGTTTGGATTTTTACAGATTAATCAGACAACAGAAGATAAAACATATTAAATCCCAAAAACTGATCAGATTATTTAGCATAATCATCTCATGTTCGTAATCAAGATCATAAGTTCATAACAGTTGCATCAACAATAAGATGAATTAGATTCATACCTTTTATTTGGATGTTAAGGATCCAAACCAGAATTTCTCTAATGATTCACACCCAAGATCACTAGAAGAACAAGTAGACAGAAACTTCCAAGCTTGTGGAAATCGATCCAGAATCCTTAGAGAAGGGTATTGAAATCGACAAAGGGGAGAGTGCTGAGGGTTTTAGGGAGGTAGGGGCTCACTTGGAGTTGGGATGCCTTAGGGTTGCATCCTAAGACCTTTATTTATAGTGCTTGGGTTCCTAGGGTTTCAAACTTAGGAGCCTTTTGGCGGCCGCATCTCTGGACTTTTTCAATTAATTAATCTATTAATTAATTACAATCAAATTCCTTAATTAATTTCTGAATTAATTTATTAATTAATGCGAAAATCATCTTAAATTTTTTAGTTGTTATAAAAATAATTTCATTTCTTCATCATAAATATACCTTTTTGAACAACAAAAAATTACAAAAATCTAACAAAAAAACTAGCATGAATTAAAAAAAAGGAATGGATAAGAGACGGAATCATAAATGTACCTAATACACATAAGCTATTGGAAAAAATTGTTTTCCAATATATATTAGTTGGCCGAGTATGATTATTTTAGAAGCTCTGGCATAAAAACCTTGGTTAAAGTCTCATTAATTTCGAAACACTAAGATTATAATTTGTTACATGATTAGACTTTTTTGTTTCTTTTAATAAATTAAACAATTATTCACGTTAGTAAACTAAAGAATTGAAATCGTGATAAATGATACCATAAGAAATTTCTGAAATTCCCGACTTAATTCTAATCATACTGGGAATATGAATTTTAAACATTTTGACTAATCATACTGGGAATATGAATTTTAAACATTTTGACGTTAAAATACCAGAAGTTATATACAGAAATTTCCGTTTGAACTTTTATACAAATACATCAATAACCGAATCCGTTGTAGTCTAGTTGGTCAGGATATCCGGCTCTCACCCGGAAGACCCGGGTTCAAGTCCCGGCAACGGAATCTACTTTTTTTATCGTTAGCTGCCCCTAAACTCGAAATACTCACCATACTCGTATCACGTTCAAATATTTCTCCATTTTTGCTTCTTTTTGTCCATCCACGGTGTTTAATTTTGGGTTTATACAAATATATACCTTCGCAATTTCTAAGTTGAGATGTGTTTCTCCGGTCTATCCTACACCACAACCACCATCTAGTGGAGTAGTGGTTTTCAATCATGTCTAGGGAGGATGCTCAATTCAAACATAAATTGTACTAAATAGTAATAATTTTTTGTTTCCATTATAGAGGTTATAGTTATTTCATAGTTATTTAATGAGATTTGCGCCATACAATACAAAGTACAAACACAAGATATAAAAATGACACCTCAAACAACCACCTTGGACCAATTAACCTCCCCCTCGCCACTCCACCATTTGAGTGCTAGCCTGCTAGGAGGTAAAAACTATAATGAGGCTAAATAAACATATATTTGTTTATTTGTTTGTTATTAATTCTACAAAAATATATCTCTAGACTAACTTATAAAAATGGTCCTTGTAATATAGTAAAAAACACATGTTTGGTCCAAGGTTTAAAAATCTGGCACATGATGGTTTTATTTTCTTGTATGGTTCGTCCTTATCACTAATTTCCTTATTTTTTTTTTCTATTAGTGAGTTATTCACTTAAATGTCCATATTAAGTAGTAACGTGTCAACACATGGACTCTTTGGCTAATTTTTCTTATGAGCACCATCATCTTCTTTGTTTTGCAACTTCGTGTTCTCGTGGATTCTAGAATTGAGACATTATGCCCCTGAAGTTCCAATCGTCGTCGTTGGAACCAAAATTGGTTAGTTTCTTCCTGAAGGATTTCATATTCATGGCATACAAATGGTTCAGAACACGCCATGAATTTTTTTTTTTTGCGATTCGGCCCAAACTAAATCTTGATTTTACTCTTACACCTTGAATATGGGTTCATTTTCGAATATATCACATTATTTCATCTTGATTTAGGTTTTCACTTGTATGGTTCTAGATCGATTTTTTAATAACTCATTGATTTAGCATGTTATAAGCCAATATGCCTTTTTAATGCATCGTATGGTATAAACTAATTATAAATTCTTGGTTTTGTTTTAATTCTCGGGTTCATCTTTGTATCATTAACACACAGACGTCAATTCAGGGAATCAAATATTTGTTTCAATATGTTTTTCTATTTGTGTCATCATTTGGTCAAATTTCTTTTCGTAATTAATTTAACAATTATTATCCTTACGGGTATTCATTCAGGGGATTATTCATGAACCCTAATCAACTCTGGTTCTGGAAGAGTGTTGGTCTTGGATTCAAGACACCACGAGAATATATTGAAGGTACTGCTTACAAAATAAAGCAATGGAACTACAAATATTATACCTAATGTATTCCGTCTGCTCTTGCTTTCTTTGTTTATTATGAGTTTTAAACTTGAATTTGATGAACTTATTTTGTTGGATTGTCATTGATTACTGAATGGTAGCATGTGCAAAGTGAGTCCAATGAATACATTTTGAATATTGAAACTAAAAATGTAAGGCGACATTGTGAAATTTTCTTGTGCATTAAATGTTTGCACCATCGCTTAAATGAGCGCCATGATTTATTTTAACCATTATTTTAATGTTAGCTAAAATGTAATTATCAATTGAATGTTTTATTATGTTGAATACGCTTTCATATAATTATTGAATTTAATAAAAGAAACTGATGATCTATGTTTTGGGGAGTATTTTTTCTTATTGTATGATGAACTCCTATAATCTGATTATCTCATAAGTAGGAGGTTAGTAACGGAGATTGTTATTATCGTTTGCCTTACATTTTAGACAAACATTTTTCATTTCAGAGAAATTTGATGTCTTACAGGTTAAAGAGAACATGCTATACGTTGGCAGAAGGACACGGCCGCTGGTCACTTGAAGGTATTCATAACATACATTTCTCTTCAAGTTCTTACAACCCTTTCAAAACTGATGATTATCGATATAAACATACAATTGTCCAGTGATTTTATATTTTATGGATCATTTGCTCAACTGTATCGCTATAAATATTCTATGACACACTTGCTTTAACATATTTTTCTCCATATCTTTAGGGTGGTGCTAAGAAAGTCATCATTTCCGCACCCATCAAGGATGCTCCCATGTTCGTTTTGGGTGTGAATGAGAAGGAATACAAATCAGACCTTCACATCGTTTCAAACGCCAGCTGTACCATCAAGTGTCTTGCCCCTCTTCGCCAAGGTTATTAATGACAGATTCGGTATTGTTAAGAGTCTCATGACCGCCGTTCACTCCATCACTGGTAAGTTTTCTCAGATTTTGATACGTTTTTTTCGAATTTAATAGGACGGGAGAGGTGGAAGAGCCACCTCATTCAACATCATTCCTAGCAACACTGGTGCTGCCAAGGTATTTACAATTTTGCCATTCAAGTTTCAATTTTAGTCACAGATTTTGATACGTTTTTTTCGAATTTAATAGGCTGTGGGAAAATCCTCCCGTCATTGAACGGAAAGTTGACCGGAATGTCATTCTGTGTCCCAACTATTGATGTCTCTATTATTGATCTAACCGTTAGATTGGAAAAGTCTGCCACCTATGATGAAACCAAACCTGCCATCAAGTAACCAGGTTTATTTGATATTTGTTTATCTTTATAAATAATACTTATAATTTTGTTTGTGGGCATGTGTTTTTAGGGAGGAATCCGAAGGAAAGATGAAGGGTATTTTGGGTTACACTGAAGATGACGTGGTGTCCACAGACTTTGTGGGTGACAACAAGTATGTCTTTGTTTCTTGTGACTTTATAAAAATGCAATCGAGAGTGACTGAGTTTCTTCAGTTGGTATATTTAAGATGCCAGAGAAACTGCAATCAGATGAGAAGTTATTGCACATGCAAGCTCTATCTCTTACAATTCAACATCATCAGTCGTCTCAGCGATTTGAAGGTTCTTTGTATAGACGGATTGGATCCACCCGTTCTCGCCGCTGCAGTAACCCCATCTCGGATCCAACCTTAACTAACCCCAAACAGCAAAAACATGTCACTTCATTTATCTCCTTTTTTTAGTGGGTTTACTTTGGTTATTTAATTTGTTTAATTTGGTGAAAAGGCGTGAGGGAAAAAGCGAATTTGTAATTGTTTTAGCAATTCTTTTAGTTTCATTTAACGAAATTCTAACCTCCATTTCGGTTTGATAATTGATTCCACTTAGTTTAGGGTTGAATGCACAGATAAGCATCACACTTTCACCATTTTCCTGTATCACGTGCTTCCAAGGCAGCTACTTTTCTTGGTTCGTTAGTACTGAAAGTAATTTGAAATCTGGACATGTAAATCGGTCTAAAAGAACAAGTAATTAATAGTATAGATATTGGTGGAGCGAACAAAGATAAACTATTTCAAGATTATAGAAAAAGTTCATTCAAGCAACCAAATGATTCAAGACAGATAAAAAATCCACATATTCCTTCAACAAAGCTGCCCCAAATCACTCAAACTCCTGTTGTATTAAAAAGACTTCCTTCAAGAAAACCAACAAGTGTCACCACACGTTATTAAGATACATCAGTGGAACGTCTTTTACGGGAGGTGACCAATGACAAGTTTTGGCAACATCCAGATTCTTATTTTTTACCACTTTTTACCGTATATTGTTTATTTCAAGTTTTCAACACTGAAACGACTCTTATGTGCTCAAATTATACATCTTTTTAGGGCATTGAAAGGATAACCAATGCAATGAGGATATAGTGTTTATGTTGTTTAAAATACATTACCCAAAAGTGGATACAAACCGGAATCTTTAAATAATGAGATTAAGAAGAAAGAAAAAGAACAATGAATAACACTTTTAGATGCTTGATTGTTAAATGATTAACATCAGTATTCATACCATTGGTTCTACATCACATATGCCATAGTTTAATAAAGGTTTTTTGTTGGTCATAAATGAGCACCTTATGGGGATTCATAATTAATAAAATAACAAATATGGTGGTATAAATTATTGAATAAATGGTAATGTTTGTATTGCCTAGGCACACGAATAGCAAAAAGGGGATCCCTGCAGCTTTATGTGCTGGGTGTGACACCATACTTTCATTTTGCTACCAATATAAGCAATGTAACATATTTCTACTATCAGTAAAGAAATGTAAGTACATTGCTATCATAGGTAAGGAATTGTAAGTATGTAGCTATTACAAGTACATTGTTATTATTGGTAAAGAAAATATAAGTACACTGCTATCGTGGGTAAACAAAAAACTTCATTTTTTGGAATTACATTGTTGTTATACGTTAAAAAAAATGTAAGTACATTGATATTATGCTATATGTGACATGTATTCATGTAGAAATTGCTGGTGCAAGATATGAATATTGGTCATCATTTGCTCCACCTCCTGTTGAAGTTGTAATTGCTGCCTCATTAAAGTATTTAGACAACACTTGGTAAGGTACTCTGCAAAAGACCCGAGTACCCAAAAACATAACCTGGCCTGTGCGGAGCACGGGAGCTACACTAGTTAACATAAACCATCACCGATAAACATTCACATTACAATTTATCTCCGCGAGAAATATTTATGAGAAATTCAGCAGTCCATACCATATAAAGCTCGCTAAAGATTCAAAAGTTTTTCCCAGTAAGTAAGGGTGCGTTTGGTTGCGGAAAAATGTTTTTCGTTTTCCATTTTCATTTTTAGAAAAATGGAGTGGAGTTTTCGTTTTCATTTTCAGTAGAAAACGCGTTTGGTTAATCTAATTGAGTTTTCGTTTTCCGTTTTAGAAAATTAGAAAACGCGTTTGGATATGTATTTTCTGTAAGTTTTTATTTTCTATTTTTTTGGTTAATCTAATTGGAGTGGGTGGAGGTGGTAGGGTAGGGTAGGGGTGGTAGGGTGGGGGTGGAGGTGGGTAGGGGTGGGTGGAGGTGGGTGGGGTGGAGGTTGGTAGGGGTGGGTGGAGGTGGGTAGGGTGAGGGGTAGGGATAGGGTAAGGGTAGGGGTGGGTGGTGTGGTGTGGGGTAGGGGTTGTGGTGGGTAGGGTGGGGTGGGTAGGTAGAGGTGGGTGGGTGGGGTGGGTGAGGGTAGGTGGTATGGGGTAGGTGTTGGGGGGGTGGGTGGGGGTGGGTGGTGTGGGGTAGGGGTAGGGTGGGGGTGGGTAGGTGGAGGGTGGGTAGGGATAGGTGGGTAGGGGTAGGGTAGTGTTGGGTGGGTGGGGTGGGGTAGGTTGGGGGTGGGTGGTGGGAGTGGGGTGGTGGGTGAGGGGTGGGGGTGGGGTGATGGGTGAGGGTAGCGGTGGGGGTGGGGGTGGGGTGGCGTAGGATGGTGGGTGGGGCTGGGGTTGGGTGCGTGAGATGGGTAGAATATGTGTGGAGGTATTGTATTTTTGGAAAAATTTGGAATTAGAAAAGTTTGGAAAACAATAATTTTGAGTTTTCTAAGTTCTATGTTATTTTGGAAAACGGAAAATTTTCATTTTCTAGAAAAATTTTGGAAATTTTGATTAACCAAACGTGTTTTCCAACTTTTCATTTTTCTTGGAAAACAGAAAATTTTCCACAACCAAACGCACCCTAAGATTTTCTTTTTGGCTTATTCCTAGTGCTCTGTTTCATCATACACTAAGAACTTATTGTCACTACATAGTCGTAAGACAACATATTTAGGTCTATTTAAGAGTATTCGTATTCTACCTATTAGGTACCTATATGATATTTGCAATGTTATTCTTGACGTCTTTCAAGTTATCATTCGTTATCGTATCAATTCGATTGTGTTCCCATACAACAATATAATCTTGCACTGGCATGACTTCCTTAAAAAAAATGAAGTGCATTGTTATTTCCCACACTTAATCCGTTAAAATATAATACATCAAATAGACGCCACATTAAATTTGGATTTTAAAGTTGGAACGGAAAAACTAGACCTCTACAAAACATTATGAAGTAACCAAACAAAAAACATTTGTAAAAGTTGATTGCTATTTAGTGCACCTAAATAATACAAAAATACAACATATTAACTCAAAAAACACACATCGCCTATCACGAACAAGCCTACGTAAAAATTAAAAGACGAAAGCTCTAGATGTCGATCCAAGTAGTAATTCAATGTCCTTTTCTTGCTGTCCATAAGTCCATTAACTTACCACAAAAACTGTTGAAACAAAGTTAAGAACCATAGAAAGCTTTATTAATAAACTAAATTAATCCATAAATCCCTAATTTCATAAAAGCACCCACAAGGCCACACTAACAAAACCCAAAATCAAGTTATTAAAGTACAAACACGTCCAAAATTATAATAAGAAAAGAGCCAGATAAATTACCGATAATACCCTCCAGCATACTTCAACCAACGGTTACTCAAAACCCTTCGTATTCCAAACCACAAACGATTCCTTCTTCTGAAACTTACACGGTTGAAACCCCGTCATCGCCTTCCCCATCAACGCCATCGCAGCAATGCTCGGAAACTGCTTCTTCTCAAATTCCTCCGGCGCCGATTTAGGGTTTTCCGGCTTAGAACTTCCCACCGGAATCTTCGGCCCTTGATTATGACTCCATCTCTGAATCCACGAATGTGAAAGCGTTATATCGTTACCTTCCTTCACTGAAGACGATTCGCCAATCTGGATCTCCGATTTACGGCGACATTGATCCAATCGAGGTTCTGGTTTCTCTTCCGTTAATTTCGTGAACAGTTTGTTTAGTTTTTTATTTTCGGATGTTTTTCTCGAGGCGGTTAGTTTGAGCCGTTTGATCCATCGGTTACCTGGCTCTGAACTGTGGTTAGTGCTATCTGAACATTCTTCTGACCTTGAGTTAGGTGTATCGTGGAGATTGAAGTGTAGTGAGTTCATGTCTAGGCTTTGAGTCCTTGAGGTGCATGGCTCGGATTTTTCGGTTGAATTTGATGAAGCTGGTAGATCTGAAATTTCTACGTTTATATCGGGGACTTCGATTTTACGTTTTCTGCGAATGTCTTTTTGTTTTGACAAGGGTAGAATGGGTAATTTTGACTCCACTGTGATGTCCTGAAATGTTAAACGAATGCATGAGTTATATACAAGTACAACCATTATTCGTTCCGACTTTCACCAATAACTGAGACCAAAATGTGGAACTATGTTTCATTCTATAGGTGTTTATTTATGTAACAACGTTTTACTTTTTTTTTTTTTTTTTTACCAATAATGAATTATTGTTCCACATTTAGCAATTCATGCAATAATGTTTCATATTTTTACCAATTTATGTAGTAATATTTCATTTTTTCCCAATTGATGCAACAATGTTTCAGTCTTTACCAATTTATGCAACAATGTTTCAGTTCTTTAGTAATTTATGCAACAATATTTCATTTTTACCAATTTATACTACAATGTTTCACTTGTTTTAATCAATTTATGCTACAATGTCACTTTTTTTACCATTTATGCAACAACGTTTTCTTTTATTTTAAGAATTTATGCTACAATATTTCGATTGCTTAGCAATTTTTGCAAACAATGTTTCATCTTTTTACCAATTTATGCCAAAGTATTTCATCTTTTTACCCATTTATACAACAATGTATAACTTTTTACCAATTCATGTAATAGTTTCACCTTTTTACTATTTTATGCAACAATGTTTTGCTTTTTTAACCAATGTACGCAATGATGTTTCAAAAACAATTATATCTCCTCATTTATGCAACAATGTGCTACTATTTTTTTACCACTTTATTCAATAATGTTTCACCTCTTCCCAATTTATGCAATAATGTTTCATTTTTTATTTTTTTTTGTACCAATTTATGCTTACAATGTTTCACTTTTTTGCCAGTTTATGCTAACAATAATTCACCCTTTTACCAATTTATTCAATAACGTTTTCCCTTTTACCAAAAATTTTAACCCTTTGATTATCATGCTCAAACTGAGAAAATTTTCTCCCAACAGATGAAAATCAGAAAAAATTTATAAAAGGAGCAATAAACGAATTGATAATATGATAAAGAAATCAAAGCACGACCAAGAAAGAGAAAGGTAAAAGAGTAGAAGCTAGAAGGAAAAGCAAGTCACCTTGTTTCGTGGGGACAAATGTACACCTGTAACAACAGATAACAAATTGTAACAATTATTAGTTGATATTAATGAAAATAATAGTAAACACATTAATAGTAGCAATGGATAAGGAAAAAAATCTCATATCAAAGAGATATCAAATGTGGTTCAAAAAACATACCAGAAAAATGATTCTCCTTGAAAGATCCCATGTCCATGGTGTCAGTATCAGCCGATGACTCATTTTTCTGAACACTTTCAACAGCTTTTACATCTCCAATTTTCTCCTGTGATTCTTGATCTGATGAGTCCAAAAGTTGAAGCTTTAATCCACGTTGGGTGGATACCATGGCCTCCCTAAATATCTGATTTTCTTGATACATTTCAACATCTGTCTGTTTCGTGATTAATAAACTGTGAGTTGTCCTTGAAAAACTATGAAGACCTTCTAAATGAGGAATATTTTGAAATGAGTGGACTGTCGCTGGTTTCATCATTTCTGGGTTACCAGTTTGATTTGGAAAGAATCCCATTCCGATATGTTTTTGCATCCTTTTGTATTGTTCTTCAATAAAAGATGGTGATTGGTTGTTGTTAATGCTTGTAGAAGGGTCACTCTTTAAAAGGGGTAAATTATCTTGTCTTAAAAATGATGGTGTATTGTGTTGTTGTTCGGTTTTTGGCAAGTGGTTTTTGGATGCGAAAACAGCCTCACTAAAAAACATGTGGTATTTTGTATGTGATGATTCTTCGGGTTGAAAATGGGATTCTCTTGATGAAGATCCTAATGCTTGTTTTTCTCCATTCAATGTGAAACTTCTTCCAATTTCTTGACCGCGTTTGAAAAATGGGAAGGATTGAGTACCGGTTTTCTTTAAGCTCATTGCTAGCTCCATATCTTTGATCCCTTTCGAAGATCTAAAGTTATCGGATGCTATTTTGATATCAAGATCGTCTTCTTTGATTTGAGTAAGATGTGGTGAAGGATCATGTGCGCTTGGTCCATATCGTGTTCCTGTCCAATGTGTGAACCAGGCAGATTGGTGAGGTTCTATTGACTGCACAGATTTCCCGTTGTTGTCTCTAGATTTTTCAGGCATGATGATTGGAAGTTACAGTTTGGTACAGATACAGTATCAGACTATCACCAGTTCACCTTCAAGTCTGACAAGAACTTGAAGGACTTTTTAGCACTGTCACTTTCAAGTTGTAGACGTTAGACCTTCATCTGCTTAATATGGAAATATTCAAGAGAAGAGAAGAATTGGCGTCAGCTTCTGAAAATATATTATTGATGAAGAAGATATGAAGGTTTTCGAGTTTTGTTAGGATCATTTAAAACTATAACAAATCAAACATGGCTACAAAGAAGCCCTAGTTTTTGCGTAAAAGCCACTCTTCTTACGATTATTACAAACAAATGAACAATCCTTCATAGTCTTAGTTTTACATGATTCGGATCTTCATATCGCTTCAGGTGTTCAAATAAAATAGCTCGGATTTGGAATCCGGACAGATTTTGATCCAATTTGTATTCCCAAACTCGATTTCCACCCTTCCAAACACTAGCGCACTTCCTTCCAGCCATTCGATAAACAAATTCTAGTTTAACAAAGCTTCATCGCCTCAACCTCTCAAAAACCTAAGTTCCTTTCCCAATTCTTTGCATAAATCTATTTGATCTCTAGAAGTAGACGCACAAAATTGTAACGAAAAAGCTAACAAAACAAGCTGAAGCTACACACGATCGCATAAACAGTTGAAACATTACACTATTTCATAAAAACATCGGGCATACGAGTTAATATATAGGTTTCAGATACGCCAGCAGATTCGTAACTAAAATTAAACTTACTTGTGATATTCGGAAGTTTTACAGAGAGAATTTAGCAGATGATGATGAATTCTAAGGTGGAAGATGAGCTGATCTATAGGAAGAAAAAGACAAGTAACCAGAGCCACAAGATATTATTCGTTACAGTAGGTGGCCGTACGGGGAAGAAGATAGACATTAGGGGTGTGTGGCCACGGCAAGGGCGGTCCACGATGTATACTGTACATACATACATATGTTTGTATGTATATCACATGGTGCAGAGGAAGATGGAGAAGAAAACGAGAGATGGGAAAGAGGGAAGGCGATGTCAAGCCGAGCTGATCCAGCCGTCATCGCTAAAACGACGGCGTAATGTATTCGGTTTTCAACTTTTTCAGTTTTTTTGGTATATATTTTCTTTGTTATAAAACAATTTATCTAGCATGGGAAATCGGATTCTTACTTGAAGATTGTTTTATGTGTTGTAAGTCAAACATCGAAAGATCCTACCAAATGAGTCGGTCTTCAAATTTATCCACAGGGTCGTGTTTGTGCGATAGCAATTATAACTTGATGTTGATTATGATGGAATTAACTTTAGTTTATTAAGTATGTACGAATCATAATTCTTGTAATCGCAAACTGCAATTATTAGATAGAAAATATTTTAAGCGGAAAAAGAAATAAGATCATCATGATATGTACAACCAAATGCATAAGATCACAAAGGAACAAACACGAGTGTCATGATGTTTTGCCAAGTTCGAAATGAATGGATGAAGTGGTGATGACCTATTAGACTTCTGTGGCCTATAATGCTTGATTTCAAGTTGAATTGACGGATTTTTGAGACTAAACTATATAATAAACACTAAATAGGAAAACACACTCATGAGATGAAAGTTGGGTCAAAGTTCAAACCGAGGCTAGGTTATACGCTCGAGAGATAAAAAAAATGCAAATTGTACATGTTAGTATTGCTCCCAAAAGCGATCGAAAGACTGTTATTTGTAACGGTTCTGAATCAATTTTATGAATTTTGGTTGTGATTTATGTGTGAACTAGGTTATGAGAAAAATGATTTTATACATATGTCAAACAACTATTACATATTCACGAATGCAGTCAACATAAGCTATTCGTTTCTGTGTTACCAAAAAGATAAGTTCACAACTTTTTGCATCTCTATCAAACACAAAAGGGCATGATGTTGGTTTTGTTTTGAGAGGCAAACAAAATATACTATGTTACAATATTTTAAAAACATTGAGATGTATTTTTCGTAACGGAGTTTATGTACAATGTTAAAATAACAGGCGTCGAAACTGTTGGCCGAGACTGTCATTTAGTTGTACGTGTGAAGGTTGCAATATATTTCAACTTTTTGTTGGCATCATCATCAGAATCTAAATAAACGAAAGTGGAGCGGCAATTGTAAAAAATGACGCTTTTGTACTTAGACTTTTTAGAAGTGGTACATGATATATACATTGTGATTGAAGTAGTTGCCTTTTTACCGTTGTGGGCTGTGTTGGCGTTGAGGTTGGTGTTGTTGGAGGTAGAGTTGGTCTTGTCATTGTCGGTGTTTTTAGTTGTGTTTACATTCCCGATGTAATACATATAAAATGACACGCTATAATTGGATATAATGTATTTATAAGATAATAAAGGAAAAGCACACTGCTGTAGTAGGTTAAAAAAAGAGTAGGATGCTATATACACAAATAAATCGACATTCGTTGCTATTAGTTGTAGTTAGTTTTTTTTTTCACTTGATTTTGTATCCCCCGACGTAAAATCATGCGCTATAAGTTGTTAATAATGTCTTTATAAGAAAATAAACGAAAACACAGTGTTGTGATAATAAATAAGGAAAAGTTGGAAGCTATATACAAAAATAAATGGAAGTTCATTGTTATTTCTTGTGTTATTGGATAATAATGCATTTATAAGAAAAGAAAGGAAAGCAAGTGTTGTAATAGGAAAAAAGAAAAGTCGAATGTTACATACACAAATAAATGGAAGTTGTTAGATATTTTGGGACCACTTTAATTAAATGTATATTATGTTATCATTAAATTCGGATTTAATATAAAATACTATTTGAAATTGTTGATGGACTGATTTTGAATAGTAGATAAACCTTATCTAGTGTTTATCCTGTGGGTTGAGTTCCCGGTTGAATCAAACTCATATCTATCCCTTAAATCTCTCACATTCGGTTATATCTCCATCTATATAAACACGTGATGAGTAGCAAATCAAAGATACGAAAATACACACAAAATTCGTGGGTCTTATTGCTGAGGGATTTAGAGAGAGCTTTTGAGATCAACTGGAAAACCAACCCTTCGCATTAGATCTAAAAAGCTCAATGGAAACAGGTATGTTATATTCGTTTTGTTATTTCTTTTAATCAGATTCGAGATCAAGATCTAGGTTTAAGCTTCCGCATTTATGTTTTGGTTATTAAAAATACACCAACAGAAGTTTTTTGTTATTTGTTGCAGTTAGTGTTTTTTCACTTGAAATTGTACCCCTTACATAAAATCATGCACTATAAGTGGGTAATAATGTCTTTATAAGAAAAGAAAGGAAAGCACCCCTGATGTAATATAGGAAAATGGGAAAAGTAGGATGCTATATACACAAATAATAAAAGTTTGTTGTTATTTATTGTAATTATATTTTTTAACTTGAATGTGTCACTGCCATACTATGGTACGCTATAAGTGGGTAATAATGGCTTTATGAGAAAAGCTACGAAAGCATAGCAATGTAATAGGAAAAAGAAAAGAAAATCAAGATGCTTTGTACAAATAAATGGAAGTTCATTGTCATTTCTTGTAAATGGTGGTTTTTACATGAATTTGTAACATAAAACAATGCACTATAAGTGTGTAATAGGGCCTTTATAAGAAAAGAAACAAAAGCACAACATTGTAATAGGAAAAAAAAAATAGAATGCTATATACACAAATAAGTAGAACAACTTTATTATTTCTTCTAAATAATGCTTTTTCAATTGAATTTGTATCCCTATCATAAAATGACTATAACGGGGTAATATGCCTTTATAAGAAAAGAAACCAAAGCATAGTGTTGTAATATGCACAAAAAAAAAAAAAAAAAAAAAAAAAGTAGGATGCTATATAGACAAATAAATGGAAGATCGTTGTTATTTCTTGTGATGGAAATACACCTTGTTTCCAAAGCCTCATGAGAAAATTGTTTTCAAAAGCTTGAACTCCACTGACAATCTTGTAAATTACATTACACTAAAACGATTTTATAACACTTAAATTAACGAGAGATGGTTTGTTTGAAAAAAATATTAAACTTTTGTTTGAAGATATTGAAGATTGAAATTACACTTGCAAACCATGACATATAACAAAAAGATCATAATTTTGCAACGATTAATTATTTTGGATATTTCGTTTGTTGTTTATTGCGAAATAGCCTTTTATCTTGATGTTATGATCAAACATTTAAAGCATTTTAACGCTTTGTTCTTGAGTTTAATAATGGAAGGAAGGAAAGAGAGGGTAATGGAAGGGAAAGATATGAAAGAAAATAGAAGGAAAGTTTAAAAAATTAGTTGTGTTCTTGAGTTGGGAGGGGATGAAAGGGAATAGAAGGGAAGTTATCTTTTTATGTTTGATATGAAATTAACATTTTTACATGTTTGTCTTTCATTTTAGAAATGAATAGTTACCGGAGGGGCAAAGAAGTAATTTTCATTCATTCTCTTCTCCTCCCAAAAATAAGATGGTAACTTTTATATATGTATATTCCTTCTTAACTTTCATCCCCTTTCATCTCCTTCCTAAAAAAAACTCAATAATACAATTCATCACTGATTTTCTTCGCTTCCCTTCCATTCCCTTTCTAAAAAAACTCAAACATGCCGTAAAACAATTCAATTTCGAAATTAAAAGATTGGTTTAGTTATTTATATAATATATAATTAGAAATATTTAATAGCATTTGCAAAATAATAATACTTTTCGTGATTATCCTTGCAAAATAGGAGCACTAATTTGTATTTAAAACTCTACGTAGTTCAAACCTCAAATGTGATCTCTCGAGTTTGAGGATGACAAAAATATCCAACCACAACTACAAGTACAACTTGTTACACTTCCCATGTGCACAGAACTATTATTAACGTGAAATCCACGTGGAATGGTGTGCTTTTCATATTGGATTTAAGCAAATTAACGTGATATACATGTGGTATGTATATTGGTTCTGAGTAATGAAATTTGCATATATTTATTTATATAAAAATTAATTTAAATGCTACGTAATATGATAACATTTTATCGGTGTACCTTATTGGTCGGCCAAGCCCCATCTCGACACAATCACAAGGGTTCAGTCCTGGACAAGCAACTCGGAACATGTCACCTACCGCCTACGTCTCCCGTCTAAACAAATGATTGTGCTACAAGTATTACGTAGAAGCACATCCGACAAAATCAGCAAAAACATTAGATTGAGCGGAGTGGGCACCAAAAGTATCGGCGGCATCTTACGTGGCTCTCTTTGCCGGCGGCAAACATCGGGCCTTGGGTGCGGCAAGGGTGAGCGGAATACCTTTGCCGCTGTCTCTCTCCTCCGTCTTTGTCTCTCTTCTCCCTTGCCGCCAACTATCACTGGCACCAAACCTCTCTCTTCTCTTGTCGGCGGTGAATTCGGTTTTGGGGGGAAACGACTGATGTGGAGGTGGGTGCCTCCGGCACCACACCATTTAGCCTTATAGCTTGTAGAAATGAGTAGACATTGTTGTGTTTCACACAATCCGGAGATTAGTATTATGAACTAATTCTGAATATTAGGAAAAATCAAAGCTAATGGATCGATATATAATATTGAGAAGTAAATATCGGTTGGTCGCTAATAATTAATTCAATTATTATTATTATTATTATTATTATTATTATTATTATTTACCAAATTTCGTCCAGAAATCAGATTGATCATTCGTGACTAGATCTAATTATAATAAAGGTAAACGCAAAGTGAATACTCGGAAACTGGAAGAAACTAACTGGAAATTCTAAATGTCATCGGATTTGAAATTTGAAATTTGAAATTTGAAATTCAAATTCAAGTTCTGGATAATAATTCAATCCAAACTTTGAATCTAGATAACTTCATCCGGTCTCAAATCTGATTGTAATCCGATTCTGGCGACTTCTAGAAACTTCTTGGATTTATCCGATTTCTGGAACCTTCCAGAATGTTTGTAGCTCAACCCATCGGTTCGGTCCACCTACCCGACCTGAACCCCGTTAAAAATAAAAGCTCCTAAGCTCCCAGCAACCGATACTTCGTGTGAAGTGCAAATGTGCCTAATCACGCCATTTCACAAACCTTGATCCACTTAAAGCCTTTGAAGGCTAAGGAAGGGTAAAACCTTATAAACCCACAAATATTTCTTCATACCACCAATGGACAATGGAAAGTTACCAACTTGCAACTTAACATTAAATTTCCAACAGACCTTGTCTCCTAGGCCAACACTATAAATACCACCTTGATAGGAGGTATAAGGGGTAATCTTTTGCTCTCATTCTCATCCTCTCACTCTTATACAGTCTCTTGAGTAAACACTGTGTAACTTGGGCATCATAGCTTAATCATGGGCTCAATACTGGGTTACAGCCGACCCTAGTTTTCCATTTGTGATTAACATCCAGTAGATACAAGCAATCCACAACGAAATTCACCAGTCACCACGCTCTATTTCTTAACTTGATATCCCCTCTCAGACTTGGTTGCATCATTGGTGCCATCTACAGGAACCCAAAGAATAGCCCACAACTCGGAGATCCTAGCAAAATATGGCTCTACAGAAGTAGGAAAGGATAAATCCTCTCCCGCATCAATGGACATGACCATGTCATACGAATCAACATCGTGGCAACTTCCAAAGCATCCCACCTACAAGCACCCAAAAATCTATGTCATAGGCTCAACCAAAACAATGTTTGTATCAAACATAGGTCTCAACCCAGTCGGTGGGCTCTGTTGAACCTTGAAGTGACCCTACTGTGTGTAATGAGTCTTTAGTAATTATTGCGTTGTTGGTGATAAGTTGAGAAGTGAAGCAAAGTGTAATCTGTCTTGTACCAAAGCGAAGTGGTGTCTGTAACCGGAGTTCCAGACAGAGGCGAAGTGAAGAATAATTGTTTTGTCTGTAATAGATTTTTTTGGATGGTTATGTTAGGATTCGATCATATAAACATAAACACATATGCAGCGGAAGACTAAGAAGATCAAATCACAGAAATCTCCATGAACAGTGTTCAGGATCATGCAGTTCATATCAGTTATAGCAACAAAACATAATGTACCCCAGGATTATCTCCTTTAATGAATCTAATGAATGGCACTTGCAAATGATGAGCAGTATCCAAAGTGCAAAGCCCTCTAATAACTCATACCCAGGAACACCAGAAACCTAGACAAATCAGAAACTCTTCTATGCTTGAAGATCGATCTAGAAACCCTTGGAAAGGGTTCTAGATTTCGACAAGGAGAAGAGAGAGGGAGAAGGGAAGAGGTGGCGACTCAAATGAGAGGCCACAGATGCCTTAGGGTTAAACCCCAAGGCCTCTATTTATAGTGCAAGGCTCCTAGGGTTTCAAACTTAGGAGCCTTTTGGCCACCGCACCCCCTGGACTTTGTTCCATTGATTAAACCTTTAATCAATTACAATCCAGTCCCTTTAATTGATTCTAAATTAATTTATCAATTAATTTATTGATCTAGTTTCTAATTAATTTATTTTTCAATAAATTAATAAACTAATCATTCCTTTTTTATTTATTTTTTACTCTGTTTGTTTTTCTGGGTCATGAGGGCAACCTAGAAGGACTCTACCATTATCAGAAATATTACCACAAGTTGATGACCTTGGACACTATTCCTACAGGTTATGTACTTTATAGTACTTTATGTGTTAGATCGGTTGGCTAAGTATTAAAGGACATATCCAATATATCTTTATATAATGTATCTTATGTAATATTATATTAGGAAGGGGTGATTGTTTTCCGATATAAATAGCTAACTTATGATATGTATCTTGTGTGCCTTTTTGTGACTTGAAAAGTCTGAAACTATCAATATAAATCACTTCTTCATTATATTTCTTTTGTTCTTGCTTACTTTACTTTTATGTCTTTACATTTATGCTTTACATAACTATTTAAGTTCTACTCTTTAATATTCTACAACCTAGCAAAGTTAACATTGGCAGCTTGCATTTCTGAGTCTAAACTAAAAGGATCTTTTAATATACCGTCATCGCTCATTAAAATTTCAAATTCTAAATGGCTAGTCAGAAGTTGGATGCTATATACCCCATGGATATCTCTAACAACATGGGATGCCCTAGCAGAGCACCCATATTTGTGGTTGACAATATGAACATTGGAAGATAAGAATGGGTAACCATTTAAAAAGAAAATGAAAGGATATTTGGAGGTCTGTCCTAGAAGGTCCTCACATCTCTTCAAGTCAAGTCATAGCTCCAGATGCAACGACTGCCATTGTTGGTGCAACTGTTGGACCTGCACCACTTGTCCGGACTGTCCTGGACCTTGGAAAAGGATGGATAATGACGAGATAGCTTACATGGAACTTGTTTGTGGCGTCCCTCCAGACATCTTTGAACACATTAAGCTTTGTCAAATTACTAAAGACATCTGGACTACTCTAGAATTTTTGTTCGAAGGAACTAAAAAATCCATGGACAAGAAGCTAACTTCTACTTTTAATGGCTTCAACAATTTTCATATTTCTCCCGGTGAAAGTCTAAAAGCTACTCAGAATCGTTTCACCCTCATTTTAAATCAACTTGCCAGTGATGATACTATTAAAACAAATCTTGAAATCAATTTAAAATTCAGGATGGTTTGGGAGATGGATGGATGATGGTCAAAATTGTTTTACAAGCAAATGGAAATCATAATAAAAAATCAACTTCATTTAGTTGTGTGGAGAACTTCAAGCACAAGAGTCTACAATTGGTGCACAATATAAAAAACTTGGTGGACATATGGCTCTAATTTCTAGTAATCCAAACACACCCACTGTTACCTTGTAACATTTGTGTTTTAGACCTAGAAGTTTTGGCTTAAATCGATAAAATAAAATTTTATTTTTGAAAATAAATAAATTTTTTATTTTTAATATATGTCTATCGTGTGGATCAATAAGTCAAATATAGTTTTAACGAACGACATGAAGCTTTCAAATCTATTTTAACTAAAACTGAGAAATTTAGTCGTAAGGACTAAAATTGACAATTTGGCTAAACTTATCCTATTTAGCTTTGACTAGTCAAGGGCTTAGAAAATTAAGAAAATATAATGAAATAATTTATGTAGAAACTTAGATTATGTCAAACATTTCCTTAAACCAATAATAAGGACCAAACTGTGAAGATTTTAGTGAAAATGACCATTTTCACCATATCGCCAAACTAATGGTTAAGATTGTCTTGGTCAATGACCTAGATGTAATTGAATTGTAGTTTTGGGGCAAAAGTGTGAAGTTGCAAACTTTTATTAAAAGGGTTAGCCTTTTAGGAGGTGTTTATAGGAATAACATACCCTAGGGACCATTTTTATCAATTCTGAAAGTTTAATTGTATAGAAAGGAGTGTTCTCCCCCTTTACAGCCCTTATGAACGGTTTTGAGAGAGTGAGAGAGGAGAAGAACGGATCACGATCTTCAAGGATTCATGAAGGGTTTGAGATTCATTTTGAATATTTAAGCAAGTTCTTGAATTTCCCTAGCAATCTAAGGTATAAATCATCTATTCTAGTCTTGAAATTTCAAGTTAGGGTTTAGGAATTGGATCAAATCTGAATTTCTTAGTATGGATGAGGTTCTTCCTAAGATTACATTGATTCATTTGAGTTTGAGATCACCAAGAAATCTATTTTCAATCCATGGATGATCTAGATTCCTTATGATGAAAATTGATGTCATGAACCCTAGATTCATGAAATTGGGAAGTAAAGAGATGAAACTCATGGTACTTTGAATTCTATGGATGTATTTGTTGAAGTAATTGTAGTTTTTAAGGTTCCTTTGTCATTCCATTCACATGAAGTTGGATGAATTTAATTTTTTTGTTGAGTCTATTGTTGGAATTTGGGTGTTATGAACCCTAGAAATTGCGGATTTGTTGAATATAAGAATTAACTTGTAATTAGAGGATTATTACAGTTGTTTTGGATGAGGAAATCCACTTCTAGTTTCCCCCAATGATTCCAATCATTAGAAAAGGGAATTGTCACAATGGGAGGTGGTAGTGATGAATTGGAATATAGGGAGATGATTGAACTCATGAGAAAGTTTGTAGTTTCTGGATCCATTGCATCAATTTGAAGGTATTAGTCTAGTGACAACGCCTATCAATATCAAGTATTTTATTCGTCGTTAGGCCCTATTCTTGGTGAAATTATATCAAATATATATTGGTATTACTCACTTTTTGTGCTAGTACTTGTATGCAAGAAAATGATGAAAACAGGGACTAAACATGGACAAAATGAAAGAAGTTTGGATAAACACCATTTCAGTCGAAAAGACGCGCCCCGTGACCAAAGGAGCACGCGCGACGCAGAAAGTCAAGATGAGGTGGTGTATTGAAATTCAAAGTGCGACATACGGGGATAATGGATAAGACGAGACGCGGATCCAAGCCCTGCGCGCCGCGATTAACCTTAATTTGCAACTATAAATAGAGGCATATAGGACGAATTTCAGAAGCATAATTGACCAAAGGGTGTAATCTAGTCTTCTTTGACTCCATATTTCGGATTTCAGTAGCTTCACTTGGTATTTTTATGTTTTCTTGTTTATTTAAATATTTCTTAGTTTTAGTTCTAGCTTGATTCAGTGATTCTGAAGTGTAGAATCTGTTGGGATAAGTTAAGTTTGGATTATTTTCGGAGTTGGAACCTTGTAGTTTCTGGAATTGACTTTGGTTAATGATAATCATTCGGTTTCAGTTATTTTACATGTTTTTCGGTATTGTTTATGTTTGGATGTTTATTTGAATGGTTTGGATTGTTTGTTGCTTCTGATTTTTCTATAATTCACTTCTGGAATCAATAAGTAAGTTTAGTTTAAAGTTTGGAATAGTTTAGTTGAGTTTATGATTATTTTAGTTTTTGGTATTTGATTTCATTGTTTTTCGGGAAGTGAAAGAAACACCGCCGACTATGGGCATTGTAGTTGGTCATTCTGACACTATATCTTGCCCACCAAACTCCTGCAGATCGACCCTTACTGCTACTATACTAGTTTGCATGTGAGGTTTTATTTTTCTATTTTTGACCGCATAACGACCTAGGCGTGTCATCTAGTTATGATCATTTCCTAATGATTCTGAGGAATGGAAAAGGAATATCCACTTGTAGCCATCAATTGATGGAATGGAATTCAGAACTCCATTGTTTAGTTCTCATGGAAATGTGAGTGGAAGTTATGGGATGATTCCATTTTTGGATGACTAAATGATTAAGTCCTTAATGAGTAAATGGTTGGGTCCTTGAGCAATGAATGACTCCTAGTAATTTCAAACTCCACCTCTTTTTGGAAGAATGGAAAAAAAAGCATTAAGTGCTTAATGATCGAGTCATGAGTTTGTTGAGGTTGTGATGTGTATTTTGGGTTGGGAAACCATAAAATCAGTCATACCTTGGTGGTATAAGTGCATGGGAAGCCTTGGGATGCATTTGAACTTGTGTAGGACCAACTAAGTTAAGAAATGAAGAATTTTGCACAGTCCTGGTATGGCCCGCGTAACTTTTGGAGTGCATTTGTGAGGCCCACGTGAATTGAATTTCAGGTATTTTGGGCCTGTTGATTTCACGTGGCCTGTGTAGTTATGCCTTGGGTTTGCATGGCCCACGTAACCCCTGCACAACCCCTTTATTTTGTCTTTTTGCTCAATGTAGCACTCTTCTTATGCTTGGACCTTTGGTGTTTGGTTCTCCAACTTTGAAAACTTATGTTTAGGGATTGTTTATCATATTAACTCCATATAGAATGGGTGTTTAACCTTGAGATATGAAGATGATAAGTATGACAAGTTTTCCCTTTAGATTTGGTGAATCGAGTGTGACACCTTCTCTTCTTGACTTGTAGCAAGGAGGTGGATTTCTGGCAACTTGGAAATGAGATTGAGGACTTGATTTACCACTCAACTAATGGAATTTGAGGTTGAGGAGTGATGTCTATGAAGACTTCCAAATACAACAATCTTATGTGGAGCTAGTGTTGACTCGTCAGTTGACCTTCAAGTGAGTTTATCGGGAGTACACATCCCTATTACTATTTTATTGTGTGTGTTGTGGGCTATTTTCATGCATAGTATTTATTTGCAATGTGTTATATTATTACTAATTGTGCATGAAATGAAATGAGTTTTAAAGATGTTTTCAATATAAAGAGTACAATGTTTTGTCTTTGAAAGAGTTTTTAGCATCCTATTTGTGCATTGCTTATATGATGGGATTGATTGTGTGAACCTAAGATGACTTTAGATGACTTCACATAAAGAGGGAATGTTTGTCTCCAATAGCCACTTTTGAGATGACTTAAGATGATTTGAGATGTTTGTTATCCCCTGGTTTTGGCCTATCAGGTGATTGAGTGGTATGCTTTATGCCTATCACTTGGGAACTACAGTAGGTGCCATTGAGGGCGAGGATGGACATTTATGAGACTGGCTTGGATTAGTTACATATTGCATTGCATTACATTCATAACTATCCATCTTATGATTGTTTCTTAGAAGTATGCTTTTGTACAAACTTTTGGAATGAGAGTATCTTTCAAACTTTATAAGCATTCTAAAAACTATTTTTTTGGAGTTTGTCCAAAGTGTGGTGGTTACACTGCCCACTTTAAATGGGTCAACCTCGGGTAAGCTCACTAAGCATTCCATTGCGCAACCTATTTTTATGTGTACTCAGGTTGAGGAGCTTTGATGGCTTTAGAGTATCTGGACATTTTAGAAGGCCACAATTTGTGTGGTTTCATTTAAACTGTGTAATGGTATTCAGATTACAATAATCTCACTCTTTTATAAACCAAGTCATTTTAAAAGTGGGACCATATTGTTTTTCCACAACTGAAACTCTGAAACAATTTTAACAAGGCCCAATAGGTTCTAAAATGGTGTTTAAATGCAAAGTAACTATTTTTTAGATGTCTTGGGATTTAAAACTTGCATGAGATGATTTATAAACAATGACGAGAAGTTATAGGTTTAAATAAAGATGTTTTATTGTTACCCTTGGTGAAGGGTGTTACAGTATCCGATAGAAGAGGAAAAAATGGCAAGGCTTTCAAATAGAAGTATGGCATGTTGGTCAGAAAATTTTAAAGAAAAACCTTTAGTAGTCACCCGCAACATCGACCATTAGGTCATCAAAAGCCCAACATACCGAGGCAACATCACTATCAGCATTGAGCCAAATAGAGTTCCCACCGGCCACGGTACCAACAAAGAAATCATCAACAATCTGCTCCTCGGTAACTGAAGTGCTCAACAACTGAAAAAAGAAGTTCATTAGCCAACCAAGAGCAAGCATCTGAAACTGTTGTGTGTCATCAATGTAAAGGTTTGAATCAATATACACCTATTTGTAAGGGAAAGAAGGTAACAAAGCCTGTTGTAAAGGAGGAAGCCTTCGTTGCTAAAGGAAGTGAGGAAATATGGTCCTCATGAGATGAAGCGATTGCGAATACTAAGAAGATGACGGAGCTCTACCTTATTGCCAAAAATCCAGAGCTATAAGCACCCCCTATTGGTTTGTGTTCCTCTGATTTAGACAAAGAGGTTGGTGCTACCACCAAAAGGAACTACAGCTTCATGGCAAGCAATAGCACATCCTGCTACAACATTATTGAATAGGTAAAACACATGATCTCTTCAGATAATTTTTACATTTCCTTATATGAATCATAATTAGAATAGATATCTATTGACCTTTCAAAACGGCCTATCCTCCCACTGGAAAGCCATAAGGGACAATGACCACCCCCTCCAGGAGTTATATTGCCAAAGAGACCAGTTTGAGAGCAAGAAGACTAAGATTGAGATGTTAGAAAGAGAAATTAGTATTGAGAAAGCAGCTAGATTAGTTGTAGAAAGTAACTGTTTATTGTATGTGAATCAACAAGATGTTTTAATTAATGACAATGTACATTTAAATTGCAAAATCGACAGTTTGCATGTTTCTTTATTAAAAATTAAGTCCTGTGAACACATGACCAAAACCTTTTTATATCCTTGGTCGAATGGTCTCGGATTAAAAGGAAAAACAAAAACTCATCTGGAAGATTTGCATAAGGATGTTGGACAATATGTGGGTGAAGTTCCTTACCTTGAATATTATGACAGACCTACTTCTCCAGCAAATCTAAAGGATTCATTGATTTTCAGTAATTTCAAAGCAAAAGTCATGTTCCTTTAATATTTCCTTAGCTTGAAACACTTGATCTAAAAAAAATCAATCCGACAGATCTCTTAAAAGAATTAAATTCATCTCTTCTAAATAGGATAAGTCTTCGCCTGTGTTAAACAACTGTGTGGTTTAGGAAGTCATCCCAAAAACAGGGACAACCTTCTAACTCTACCACAGAAGTTGGAGGTATTATTTGGGCATCTACTTATATATATATATATATATATATATATATATATATATATATATATATATATATATATATATATATATATATATATATATATATATATATATATATATATATATATATATATATATATATATATATATGGTCCCGTTCCGGTGAGGACTTTTTTTCGGTAAGGACTCGTAAGGACACCTTAAAAAAATTGAAAAAAAATATAAAAAAATACAAATCATAAAATCGAGAATAGTACTATATCATCATAAAAAAAAATTGGAAAAAAAAAATTTGGATCATGGAAAAACAGCGATGATCCACAAAAAATATTATTTTGTGGATCATTGTTTCATTATAAAAAAAAATAATGATCCAAAAGTTTTTTTTCAAATTTTTTTTTTACTAAATCTGGTCCAATCGTTTCCAAATGGTATATCATTATTTTTGCATTTTATGATTATCACGTACCAAAGTTAAAAATCGAAAATCATGGAATTCAGATCCTATAATTATGGAAATTGACATCTTAAAAGAAAGTTTTGAGGTCACGGTTATGATTCGAAGGAGTCCACCGCCGGCAACCTTTAAATTCGGTTACCATTCCAACCCTTTTATGTCGTCAACCGCTTCCAGCACCGTCATCTCCGACGATTTTGCCACCATGGGCTATCGGCAGCAGCAACAGCGCCGGTGCTGCTGTGTCCTCCTTCCTCTTTCATTCTGACTCATATTCTTTCTGTTTCTCAGTATTCTCGATGTTTTCTGATCAGCAATCGCGAACCACGAGGACCACCACCGGCCTCCTCTCAACATCCCTCTGTTTCTTGCAATTCTACTTTTCTGAGTTCTTTTAGGGTGTTTGCGTACCTAATATATGTTGTACATTCTCCCAATTTCTGGTCCTTCTTTTTTTTATTAGGGTTGGACTGAGGCGCGAGGGAACAAAGAAGAGAAAGTTGCCAATTTGGATGGAAGGGCGGTGAAAACAGAAGAAAGGGGTACTCGTTTGATGGACGACATTGTCAACAAAAGAAGAATTCAAAGAGTATATAAACAAGCAAAGTGAAGATCTATTCTTCAAGAATGATTATACGTTCATTCTCCGAGAAGACTATCAAAATTCATATTCTTCAAGAATATGAATTTTTAACCCAACCTTGCCAAAAATTCCATATTCTCCGAGAATGCTGTCAAAATTCATATTCTCCGAGAATGCTGGTTTACGAGTGCATGCAGAACTTGAAAAATGGAATGCAAAACTGATGAATGGAATGAAAAAGAATGTAATACAGAAGAATGGAAAACATCATCGAAGTTGATTATTGAAGGTTAGTATGTGTTATTCTCTAAGAATGGAACACAAAATTGAACCGATTCTTGAAGAATGGAATGCAAAAAATCACGATTTATTGAATGGAAAACATCATTAAAGTTGACTCTTGAAAAATGGAGTGCAGAACTGAAGAATGGAATGAAAAAGAATGTAATACAGAAGAATGAAAAACAACATCAAAATTGATTATTTAAGAATGTTTATTCTTTTTTAATGCGTATCCTTTTAGAATAGTATTACTTTGATGTATTTTTCTTCAGTGAATCATCATTCTTTAAGAATGTTTTGTGCTATGTGAAATTTTATCTACTACAACTTACGACAATATCATTTTTTCACTTTGAGATTTATTAAAAATTCAGATAAAAGTCAAATTTGATTAAAAACATGTTAAAATTAAAATTGAAAATTTAAACATGATAAAGAAAATGTTCAAACTCGCCTCCTGAAAATCCGCCACTTCCTAATTTATTAAAACCAAAAAGTCCTATTTACCCTTCTGTTGGCTATAATATAGAAAATAATTAATTTTTTTCTTTTAATTACCATCACACAGCTACCGCAGGTAATCAGAGACGGCCTCAGACCCGCAAAAGGGAGATTAGTGGGATTTACAGGCCACAGCATATGGCCGCTGGGAACACTCCCAATCCCTTTCACATTACGAAGCTTTGACAACAAGGTTAAGAAGACGGTTCTAATTGAATTCGTGGTTGTACGAACGTCTTCCGAACACAATATCTTACTCGGGAGACCTGGCCTACTGAAATTCGGAGCTGTAGCATCGAAAGTACACGACACCCTAAAATTTCAGACGCTGGAAGGCCCCGCCACAGTGATCGCTAGTGTATCCAAACCCTTGGAATACTGCCAAGTACTCCAGCCGTCGGAACTCACGCGGGACCCGAAGCGCCAAAGACTGGAGGCGGGAGACGCCAATGTAGTCATAAACCCAGACTACCTAGAGCAACCAATAAAAATAGGGACAACATTGCCAGGGGAAATACGAAACAAGCTAATAACCCTCCTCCAACGGTACAAGCAAGTCTTCGCCTGGAAACCCACAGATATGGTGGAGGTAGAAAGGGAAGTCATTGAACATGGCCTCAACATCCAGCCAGGGAACACCCTAGTAAAACAGAAAAAACGGGGACATGCAGGGGAACGAAATGAAGCTATCAACAAGGAAGTAGCGAAGCTGGTCCAGGCAGGAATTCTGAGAGAAGCGATATTCCCCACATGGATCGCAAACCCCGTGATGGTCAAAAAGTCTAATGGCAGCTAGCGTATGTGCATCGACTACAAAGACCTCAACAAAGCCTGCCCAAAGACAGTTATCCATTACCAGAAATTGACTAGAAGATTGAATCCCTTCACGGATTTCGTTGGAAGTGCTTCCTGGACGCCTACAAGGGTTACCACCAGATCTTGATGAAAAAGGAAGACGAGGAGAAGACAACATTTTATACGGATCACGGGACATTCTGCTACCAAAAAATGTCGTTCGGACTGAAAAACGCGGGCGCCACAAACCAACGGCTGGTAGACCGAATATTCGCTCCCCAAATTGGTCGGAACATCGAAGTATATGTAGATGATATGGTGATTAAGAGCAGAAACGGGCCATACCTACTAGAAGATGTACAAGAAACGCTTATCACCTTGGAGAAAACTAAAATGAAGCTGAACCCAGCTAAATGCAGCTTCGCTGTAGAAGAAGGACAGTTCCTGGGTTACTACATCACCAACAATGGAATCCGACCCAACCCAAGCAAAGTACAAGACCTAGTGGAGACAACAACCCCGGCTACGTTGAAAGACATGCAAGGCCTGAACGGAAAGCTAACAGCACTAGGAAGATTCGTAGCAAAGTCAGCGGAGAAAGCAATACCGCTGTTCAACACCCTAAAGGAAGATATCAACAAGAGCGGTTTTAAATGGACTGCCAACGCCGACAAGGCGTGTCAGCAGCTGAAGAAAGTCCTAACCACCCTACCAACATTATCTAGTCCGGTCGCTGGAGAAACACTAGTAATGTACATATCGGCTGCCAGAGAGGCCATCTCAGCGATACTCGCGACAGAACGGGAAAGCAAGCAGTCGCCAGTGTACTTTGTAAGTAGGGCACTGCAAGGACCGGAAGTCAACTACTCGATCTTGGAGAAACTAGTGCTTGCATTAATATACGCCGCAAGACGCCTACGACGATACTTCCAGGCCCACAAAATTGAAGTAAGAACAAGCCAGCCGCTTAAGAAAATAATGATGAAGCCAGAGACATCAGGAAGGCTGGCAAAATGGGCAATCGAACTCGAAGACACGACATTGAGTATCACCCACGAGTGAGCATCAAGGGACAGGCATTGGCATATTTCTTACTAGAAGTACCGGAGTCGGAAGGCAGGCAATGCAACGCGGTGGCTGCGCCAGAAAAAGAAAGCACGACTTGGACACTGCACACAGACAGCGTAGCCGGGAAGGAAGGCTGTGGCGCAGGCTTAATCCTCCAAAACCCCCCAAAACGAAGAGATGCGTTAAGGTTTGACTTCCAAACCTCCAACAATTAAGCGGAGTACGAAGCACTACTCGCCGGCCTGCGCCTAGCAACGGAAAACGGAGTCAAGGACATAAAAGTCCTCAGCGACTCTATGTTGGTAACAAACCAGGTGAACGGAGTATACGAAGCGCGAGATCCCAGAATGAAGCGGTATGTAGAAACTGTGAACAACATGGCCAAACTATTTGACAAATTCACCATCAGACAAATAGCAAGGTCGGAAAATCGGCGGGCCGACACATTGAGCAAACTAGCGTCGACGTCGTTCGACCACCTGACGAAAAAAGTACTCGTGGAAGTACTCAAGGAGCAGAGCATAGACGAAACCCAAGTAAAGGAAATAGCAACCGAAGGAACAGCGTGGATGACCCCGATCATCGATTACATTCGACACAGGATCTTGCTAAAAGACGACGGGGAAGCCAAGAAAATCAGAATCAAAGCCCCCCAGTACTCCATCATGGATGGAAGGCTATACAATAAAGGATACATTGTCCCATGGCTGAAATGCATCACCAGCCAGGAAGGACAAGAGATGCTGTAGGAAACACACTCCGAAGATACCGGCGCGCACGAAGGAGCAAGGGCTCTAACGCGAAAGATATTACGGATGGGTGTGTACTGGACAAGAGATGCTGTAGGAAACACACTCCGAAGATACCGGCGCCCACCAGGACGCAACTGAGTTAACAAAGAAATGCGTTGCATGCCAGACATTTGCACCGGTGCAGAATTACCCTCCACCCAACTAACAAGCATTGCAGGCCCATGGCTATTTCACCAATGGGGGATAGACATAGTGGGGCCTTTTCCGGAGGCGCCTGGAAAAGTGAAGTTCCTAATCATAGCTGTGGACTACTTCACAAAATGGATCGAAGCCGAGCCTGTAGCCAACATCTCTAGAAGGTCAATCATCAAGTTCATGTGGAAGTCCATTCTTACCCGATTCGGCACACCGAGAACATTGGTTAGCAACAACGGGCTCTAGTTTGCCGAGAATCCCTTCAAAGGATGGTGCACAGATAGGAAAATCCACCAACGATTCACCTCTGTAGCCCACCCACAGGCCAACGGCCAAACAGAAGTCTCAAACAAGATAATAGTGAATGGACAAAAAAAACGACTCGGCAAGGCAAAAGGAAACTGGGTGGAAGAGTTGCCCAGCGTCCTGTGGTCTTACAGAACCACCCCTATAACCGGCACTCAAGAGACACCTTTCAGCCTGGTTTATGGAGCCGAAGCAATCCTACCTCCAGAACTGATGTTGACATCCTTGCGAATTGCTAACTTTTCCCCAGAACAAACTGATGCAGACCTGCGACAAAACCTAGACTTGCTGGAAGAAAAAGGGAAGCCTCCCTCCTACGACAAGCAATCCTCGAGAACAAGACTGAAAAATACTACAACCAGCGAGTAAGAGGAAGAGCTCTCAAGGTGAACGACTGGGTCCTAAGGAAAAACGAAGTGAGCCACGCAGAACCGCAAGGAAAACTAGGACCCATGTGGGAAGGACCATACAAAGTGGTAGAGGCGCATCGTAACGGCTCGTATGTCCTAGAAACAATAGAAGGGAGGGCAATCCCAAGGACATGGTACATACAAAACTTGAGAAAATTCCATCTCTGAGGAAACCAGCAAGGCAAATGGTAGCAACACTGACTGTTTTTTCTTTTTTACAACAACGACATTGAAATGTAACAAACTGTGTTCTCAATGAAATACTAAGACTTTGGCGGGATTGATCACCCCACCGAAAGTCCTTCTTTTGCAAAATAACCTTACAACGCTAGCATCTTTTTAAATTCATGCGTGCATGCACCAAATGGCCTGGCACCCCTAGTGGCCCAACTGCCCTTTACAGGACTTCGCGTGCCTTCAATTGGCCTGGCGCCCCCAGTGGCCCAGCTGCCCTTTACAGGACTTCGTGTGCCTTTATTGGCCTGGCGCCCCTAGCAGCCCAGCTGCCCCTTACAGGACTTCGTGTTCCTTCAATTGGCATGGCGCCCCTAGCGGCCCAGCTGCCCCTTACAAGACTTCGTGTGCCTTCAATTGGCCTGGCGCCCCTAGTGGCCCAGCTGCCCTTTACAGGACTTCGTGTGCCCCCAGTGGCCCAGCTGCCCCTCACAGGACTTCGTGTGCCTTCAAATGGCCTGGCGCCCCTAGTGGCCCAGCTGCCCTTCGCAGGACTTCGTGTGCCTTCAATTGGCCTGGCGCCCCCGGTGGCCTAGCTGCCCCTTACAGGACTACGTGTGCCTTCAAAACGGCATGGCGCCCCCGGTAGCCCAGCTGCCCCTTACAGGACTACGTGTGCCTTCAAAATGGCCTAGCGCCCCCAGTGGCCCAGCAGCCCTTAACAGGACTACGTGTGCCTTCAAAACGGCCTGGCGTGTAACGACCGTTTTTTTCAAAAAAAAAAATTGCGAATAGTAACTCCGGCGTGAATAGTACTCCGGCGTGAATAGTAACTCCGACATGAATAGTAACTCCGGCATGAATAGTACCGAGAAATGAAGTAAGCGCTTACCTCGTGATGACGTCGACGATGATGTCGTGATGACGTCGACGATGATGTCGTGATGACGTCGTGATGACGTCGTGAATAGTGTTTTCAAGCCCTATAAATAAAGGCTCAACTTCTTCATTTCAACCCACAACAAACACCAAACAACCTTACGATATCGATGAGTGTTCTGGTGAGGAAAATAGGTCGGGAGGAGTTAGGAGCGAGCGGTAGCTGGTAACGAGGTGCTCGGGAAGTGTTGGAAGAGCGGAACGGGAAACGTGCCAAGGCTTTGCGAAAACGCCAATCTTAAGTGAGTAATCACTATCATATTTCTCTAGTAGTTTATAAGTGTTAAACTATAATATGTAGAGGTTATACTATTCGTAATTCCAAAAATAATACCGAGTGATTTACTTACGAGAACGGTGCCAAGGCCGGTTACATGGGATCTGGTTGTTGGATTTTCCGAAAGGCTAAAATGCTGAAAGGATCCTGCCACCCCATCTAATCTTCTACCTGGCCGTTCTTTACTTGATAAATCACGAGGTATCATGTTGGAATTATGGAAGAGTTTAATAATGCAACTATAAGATAGTTAAGAATTAAAAAGTGATAAATGTCTTACGGTGTTAACAGTTAAAGAAGGAATACGAAGCAGAGATAAACGTTGTAGTCGACTATAATCAGGTGAGTTTCTCACTACATTGTGTGGAGGTTATGTGTGCTTTACTGTAGTGTTGTGTGCTTATAAGATGTTTATGTGTAATACCAAGCTGTATGTATTTTATTGATAATACACTTTCCTGTGATAGCTGTATGGGTTGGGATATGGTGTTTGTAGTTAGTACTAGACATGTTTAGGTCTAGCATGTGGATAATATGGGGGCGATAAACTGAGATATATAGGGTGGCTCGACGTACTGAGCAATGAATTTAGACTTACTGAGCAGATACGCATGACTCGACGTACAGAGTATGCGCGGCTCGAAATGCTGAGTAAAAGACTATAATTCGGCGTACTGGGTAGAGCAGGTTATGTGTGATAAATAGCTGTATTTTCCTATAGGGGTAAAGTATGTGTAGCTGATATGCTGTGTAGTTGTTGGAACTCACTAAGCCGTGTGCTTATCCTTTCCCTTTTAAATTACCATTTCAGGTTGTACAGGTGGAAATGACGGACAGGCATGACGAGTACACACGGATGCTGCTTAATTGGGGATTCATGCGGTGAATTGATGTTTAAAATGATTTCTAAATATCTTCAAAATGTTAATTATTGAATAAATTGATATTTATTTAAATGAAGATGTTTTATTAAAAACCGGGTGTTACAAGTTGGTATCAGAGCCAAGACTTGAGTGAATCAGACTCACTTGATGGGTTTTGATCTCAAGCTTGAGACTTAAAAGTTTTCTTTGGAAATATTTTTACAAGAAATTATAAGTTGTTTTTCGAGTAAGGGGTTAAATGAATGTTGTTGCAAAGACGCAGTGTGTACCGTCAGCCGACGTCAGTGGGGAAAAGGTTAAGTGCTTAGTCTTTGTTGCTATTTCTGTAACATATGTGTGCTTAAATGCCATTAAAGTGTAGGCAGTAGGAACTAAATAGTCCTAGAATTTTTGAGTTGGCCAACTTGCATGTTCCTTGATAGTGATATCCATAAGGTAAATCCTTTTATGTGAAAAATTTTCTACGACTATGTTCGCAAAACAACCTGGGGTATAGGTGGTAAAATTATCGTGAGAAGTGAATTGGAGACTTCTGGACAAGTTCTGAAACGAACGAGGGTAGGTGTGGAAGATAGTAGTAGAGCTCCTACTATTGAAAGCACAGGATCCGCGTTCGAATCGGGAGTTGGTCGTAAGGAATCCAATACACTAAGGGTATAACTAATCAATGTGTATGCTGATAAGCTGTATTTATACTATCCAATCTATTAATTGGCAATCATAGAATTTATTAGGAATAATTAAGACGCTGGTTGGGGTACTCAAAAGATTTAGAATCTGGTGACGTTTCTTTTCTTAGTAGTTAATTAGTGAACCGTTGATGTGACTATGGTAGATGAGCTGTGTAAAAATGATACGTTAAGTCCCTTCGTTACTAAGAAAAGCATAGATAGTGGATAATAAAAAGAAGATGTTGATCGCTAAAATAGTTGATTTTGATCGACTATAAATAAACGTAATGTTATTTAGAGAAGAGCATAAGTCGCAAATTTCATTTCCAGATATGGAGATATATGTGAGGCTTCCAGGTCATCTACAGTTGCTGGTTAACAAGTTTTATATACGAAGTGTGTCAGACGACTGTAGTACGATAATGATGAAGGCTGAGGATGTATGTGAGCGTATCAGCAGAAATTGGGATCCAGTAACTGGATGGCATAATTTGGAAGAAGACATACGTGAACTAAAGCAGTATATAGATGTGAAAAGTATACGTACAGATATACGTGTACATGCGAGAAACATAAGGTTTTATACGTGGTGTCGTATGTTTGCAGAATTAGAGTTTTATCCATTCCCGTACAAAAGATGTACGTGTATACGGGATGGACATATAATAACAACTCATGAGAGTGCAGATGACATAGTGGTGTGGCGTAAGGGTATTCATATAGGTAGTGAATACTATGAACGAATGTATCATAATAGGCTAGATGTGGCCTATCAGTGTATCATGTACTTAAAATCTGTTAGTATATGAAAATAATGAGTTGAGAAAATATTGCTAACTGACCAAGATAACTATCTTGTTAGCATATGTGTGTTGGGTAAATGACTAAGTGAATACCTCTTAAGTAGGTAACCCGTAGGCAAGTAACCGTGGATAAACTGTGTCGGTAGCTGGTTGAATATCTAGTTGATATTAGCTGTGCGGACGAATACGTAAGTATTAAGTGGTGATAACCATGGATATGGTATCCTATGGTGGGTGGAGATTTTGTAGTTGTATGTGGAGGCTGAGCTGATATGAGGATTCTTGGTGTCATGTGGTTGGTTGCAGAGCTGTGCAGTCGTATGTGTGTTAACCGTTAAGCCTTTAGAGCGAAAAGCTGTTTATTCTGTGGGGCCACTTATACTTGTAGTTGGGACCACTTATTAGGTGGGGCTACTAGTATTGTGGTTGGGACCACTTATGCTATGGGGCTACTTGTACTTGTGGTTGGGACCACTTATTCCGTGGGGCCACTGGTAACTTGTAGTTGTGACCATTTATTCTGGGGGGTTAATAGTACTTGTGGTTGTGACCACTTATTTAGTGGGGCCACATTTGGTAAGACCACATATGTATTGTGGATCTTATGAGCAGTAATTGTGGTGGGACCACATACAAGTGTTGTGATGGCTTTATTGGCTGGCAGTTCTAACACACATACAGTCGGGTGTCTGGTGAATAGCTGAGCTGTTGAGGTTGTGAATAGCAGGGGTTGTGATATGATGTGGAGAACATGTGATTATGATTATACGATACATAACAAGTACCTTGCATCCATGATGTCAGTATTGTGAGTATATGAGATTACATAACGAGTACTTATTAGTCTCAATAGGTTGGCCTAGTTGATTAGAGGTGGTTAATGTGCCAGTATTGTAATACCATTTGGGTTTACTAATACAACCGTATTGTGTTGAAATAGAGAATGATTGAGTGGAAGAATAAGTGTATGTCAACGTTGGAGATTCCGGGGACGGAATCTTATAAAGGGGGGGGGAGAATTTGAAACGGCCGTTTTTTTAAAAAAACAAAAAAAAAATTGTGAATAATAACTCCGGCGTGAATAGTAACTCCGACATGAATAGTAACTCCGGCGTGAATAGTACCCGAGAAATGAAGTAAGCGCTTACCTCGTGATGACGTCGACGATGATGTCGTGATGACGTCGACGATGATGTCGTGATGACGTCGTGAATAATGTTTTCAAGCCCTATAAATAGAGGCCCAACTTCTTCATTTCAACCCACAACAAACACCAAACAACCTTACGATATCGAGGAGTGTTCTGGTGAGGAAAATAGGTCGGGAGGAGTTAGGAGCGAGCGGTAGCTGGTAACGAGGTGCTCGGGAAGTGTTGGAAGAGCGGAACGGGAAACGTGCCAAGGCTTTGCGAAAACGCCAATCTTAAGTGAGTAATCACTATCGTATTTCTCTAGTAGTTTATAAGTGTTAAACTATAATATGTAGAGGTTATACTATTCGTAATTTCAAAAATAATACCGAGTGATTTACTTACGAGAACGGTGCCTAGGCCGGTTACATGGGATCTGGTTGTTGGATTTTCCGAAAGGCTAAAATGCTGAAAGGATCCTGCCACCCCATCTAATCTTCTACCTGGCCGTTCTTTACTTGATAAATCACGAGGTATCATGTTGGAATTATGGAAGAGTTTAATAATGCAACTATAAGATAGTTAAGAATTAAAAAGTGATAAATGTCTTACGGTGTTAACAGTTAAAGAAGGAATACGAAGCAGAGATAAACGTTGTAGTCGACTATAATCAGGTGAGTTTCTCACTACATTGTGTGGAGGTTATGTGTGCTTTACTGTAGTGTTGTGTGCTTATAAGATGTTTATGTGTAATACCAAGCTGTATGTATTTTATTGATAATACACTTTCCTGTGATAGCTGTATGGGTTGGGATATGGTGTTTGTAGTTAGTACTAGACATGTTTAGGTCTAGCATGTGGATAATATGGGGGCGATAAACTGAGATATATAGGGTGGCTCGACGTACTGAGCAATGAAGTTAGACTTACTGAGCAGATACGCATGACTCGACGTACAGAGTATGCGCGGCTCGAAATGCTGAGTAAAAGACTATAATTCGGCGTACTGGGTAGAGCAGGTTATGTGTGATAAATAGCTGTATTTTCCTATAGGGGTAAAGTATGTGTAGCTGATATGCTGTGTAGTTGTTGGAACTCACTAAGCCGTGTGCTTATCCTTTCCCTTTTAAATTACCATTTCAGGTTGTACAGGTGGAAATGACGGACAGGCATGACGAGTACACACGGATGCTGCTTAATTGGGGATTCATGCGGTGAATTGATGTTTAAAATGATTTCTAAATATCTTCAAAATGTTAATTATTGAATAAATTGATATTTATTTAAATGAAGATGTTTTATTAAAAACCGGGTGTTACAAGTTGGTATCAGAGCCAAGACTTGAGTGAATCAGACTCACTTGATGGGTTTTGATCTCAAGCTTGAGACTTAAAAGTTTTCTTTGGAAATATTTTTACAAGAAATTATAAGTTGTTTTTCGAGTAAGGGGTTAAATGAATGTTGTTGCAAAGACGCAGTGTGTACCGTCAGCCGACGTCAGTGGGGAAAAGGTTAAGTGCTTAGTCTTTGTTGCTATTTCTGTAACATATGTGTGCTTAAATGCCATTAAAGTGTAGGCAGTAGGAACTAAATAGTCCTAGAATTTTTGAGTTGGCCAACTTGCATGTTCCTTGATAGTGATATCCATAAGGTAAATCCTTTTATGTGAAAAATTTTCTACGACTATGTTCGTAAAACAACCTGGGGTATAGGTGGTAAAATTATCGTGAGAAGTGAATTGGAGACTTCTGGACAAGTTCTGAAACGAACGAGGGTAGGTGTGGAAGATAGTAGTAGAGCTCCTACTATTGAAAGCACAGGATCCGCGTTCGAATCGGGAGTTGGTCGTAAGGAATCCAATACACTAAGGGTATAACTAATCAATGTGTATGCTGATAAGCTGTATTTATACTATCCAATCTATTAATTGGCAATCATAGAATTTATTAGGAATAATTAAGACGCTGGTTGGGGTACTCAAAAGATTTAGAATCTGGTGACGTTTCTTTTCTTAGTAGTTAATTAGTGAACCGTTGATGTGACTATGGTAGATGAGCTGTGTAAAAATGATACGTTAAGTCCCTTCGTTACTAAGAAAAGCATAGATAGTGGATAATAAAAAGAAGATGTTGATCGCTAAAATAGTTGATTTTGATCGACTATAAATAAACGTAATGTTATTTAGAGAAGAGCATAAGTCGCAAATTTCATTTCCAGATATGGAGATATATGTGAGGCTTCCAGGTCATCTACAGTTGCTGGTTAACAAGTTTTATATACGAAGTGTGTCAGACGACTGTAGTACGATAATGATGAAGGCTGAGGATGTATGTGAGCGTATCAGCAGAAATTGGGATCCAGTAACTGGATGGCATAATTTGGAAGAAGACATACGTGAACTAAAGCAGTATATAGATGTGAAAAGTATACGTACAGATATACGTGTACATGCGAGAAACATAAGGTTTTATACGTGGTGTCGTATGTTTGCAGAATTAGAGTTTTATCCATTCCCGTACAAAAGATGTACGTGTATACGGGATGGACATATAATAACAACTCATGAGAGTGCAGATGACATAGTGGTGTGGCGTAAGGGTATTCATATAGGTAGTGAATACTATGAACGAATGTATCATAATAGGCTAGATGTGGCCTATCAGTGTATCATGTACTTAAAATCTGTTAGTATATGAAAATAATGAGTTGAGAAAATATTGCTAACTGACCAAGATAACTATCTTGTTAGCATATGTGTGTTGGGTAAATGACTAAGTGAATACCTCTTAAGTAGGTAACCCGTAGGCAAGTAACCGTGGATAAACTGTGTCGGTAGCTGGTTGAATATCTAGTTGATATTAGCTGTGCGGACGAATACGTAAGTATTAAGTGGTGATAACCATGGATATGGTATCCTATGGTGGGTGGAGATTTTGTAGTTGTATGTGGAGGCTGAGCTGATATGAGGATTCTTGGTGTCATGTGGTTGGTTGCAGAGCTGTGCAGTCGTATGTGTGTTAACCGTTAAGCCTTTAGAGCGAAAAGCTGTTTATTCTGTGGGGCCACTTATACTTGTAGTTGGGACCACTTATTAGGTGGGGCTACTAGTATTGTGGTTGGGACCACTTATGCTATGGGGCTACTTGTACTTGTGGTTGGGACCACTTATTCCGTGGGGCCACTGGTAACTTGTAGTTGTGACCATTTATTCTGGGGGGTTAATAGTACTTGTGGTTGTGACCACTTATTTAGTGGGGCCACATTTGGTAAGACCACATATGTATTGTGGATCTTATGAGCAGTAATTGTGGTGGGACCACATACAAGTGTTGTGATGACTTTATTGGCTGGCAGTTCTAACACACATACAGTCGGGTGTCTGGTGAATAGCTGAGCTGTTGAGGTTGTGAATAGCAGGGGTTGTGATATGATGTGGAGAACATGTGATTATGATTATACGATACATAACAAGTACCTTGCATCCATGATGTCAGTATTGTGAGTATATGAGATTACATAACGAGTACTTATTAGTCTCAATAGGTTGGCCTAGTTGATTAGAGGTGGTTAATGTGCCAGTATTGTAATACCATTTGGGTTTACTAATACAACCGTATTGTGTTGAAATAGAGAATGATTGAGTGGAAGAATAAGTGTATGTCAACGTTGGAGATTCCGGGGACGGAATCTTATAAAGGGGGGGGGGGGGGAGAATTTGAAACGGCCGTTTTTTTAAAAAAACAAAAAAAAAATTGTGAATAATAACTCCGGCGTGAATAGTAACTCCGGCGTGAATAGTAACTCCGACATGAATAGTAACTCCGGCGTGAATAGTACCCGAGAAATGAAGTAAGCGCTTACCTCGTGATGACGTCGACGATGATGTCGTGATGACGTCGACGATGATGTCGTGATGACGTCGTGAATAATGTTTTCAAGCCCTATAAATAGAGGCCCAACTTCTTCATTTCAACCCACAACAAACACAAAACAACCTTACGATATCGAGGAGTGTTCTGGTGAGGAAAATAGGTCGGGAGGAGTTAGGAGCGAGCGGTAGCTGGTAACGAGGTGCTCGGGAAGTGTTGGAAGAGCGGAACGGGAAACGTGCCAAGGCTTTGCGAAAACGCCAATCTTAAGTGAGTAATCACTATCGTATTTCTCTAGTAGTTTATAAGTGTTAAACTATAATATGTAGAGGTTATACTATTCGTAATTTCAAAAATAATACCGAGTGATTTACTTACGAGAACGGTGCCTAGGCCGGTTACATGGGATCTGGTTGTTGGATTTTCCGAAAGGCTAAAATGCTGAAAGGATCCTGCCACCCCATCTAATCTTCTACCTGGCCGTTCTTTACTTGATAAATCACGAGGTATCATGTTGGAATTATGGAAGAGTTTAATAATGCAACTATAAGATAGTTAAGAATTAAAAAGTGATAAATGTCTTACGGTGTTAACAGTTAAAGAAGGAATACGAAGCAGAGATAAACGTTGTAGTCGACTATAATCAGGTGAGTTTCTCACTACATTGTGTGGAGGTTATGTGTGCTTTACTGTAGTGTTGTGTGCTTATAAGATGTTTATGTGTAATACCAAGCTGTATGTATTTTATTGATAATACACTTTCCTGTGATAGCTGTATGGGTTGGGATATGGTGTTTGTAGTTAGTACTAGACATGTTTAGGTCTAGCATGTGGATAATATGGGGGCGATAAACTGAGATATATAGGGTGGCTCGACGTACTGAGCAATGAAGTTAGACTTACTGAGCAGATACGCATGACTCGACGTACAGAGTATGCGCGGCTCGAAATGCTGAGTAAAAGACTATAATTCGACGTACTGGGTAGAGCAGGTTATGTGTGATAAATAGCTGTATTTTCCTATAAGGGTAAAGTATGTGTAGCTGATATGCTGTGTAGTTGTTGGAACTCACTAAGCCGTGTGCTTATCCTTTCCCTTTTAAATTACCATTTCAGGTTGTACAGGTGGAAATGACGGGCAGGCATGACGAGTACATACTGATGCTGCTTAATTGGGGATTCATGCGGTGAATTGATGTTTAAAATGATTTCTAAATATCTTCAAAATGTTAATTATTGAATAAATTTATATTTATTTAAATGAAGATGTTTTATTAAAAACCGGGTGTTACATGGCGCCCCTAATGTCCCAGCAGCCCTTAACAGGACTACGTGTGCCTTCAAAACATCCTGGCGCCTCTAGTGGCCCAGCAACCCTTAACAAAATTTGCATGGCTTCAATAGGCTCCAATGCCTTCAAACAACTCAAACACTCCAACATACTCTCCTACTTCGAGGATAACCCGCAAACATAGGCCTCAACAAAGTCTAAGGCCCCAAACCAAATAGTAAACAGGCACACATTCAAAGCCCCAAAAACAATGACGAAAGCTGTACAGACAAAAAGAGAATCAAACAAAAGAAAGCGAAATACAACCAACCAAGGATGGCAACACACGAAAAACAAAAGTAAGCTTAACCATTGCAGACAACAAAAGAAGGGAAAACGTCGCCCAACCAAACCATAGTACGGTGGCTAAACCACCACAAACAAAAAAAGAGCATCCAACAACAAAAAAAAAAAACATTGTCTGAAAGTTACAACCATATCAAATTTGTTTCAAAGGACAAACCACCAACAAACAAACAGCCTACTGCTCCTCCTCCTCCGGCTTCAACATCTCCTTCAGGTCTTCAACACCAACCTGTCCATGATTTAACAAGGACGCATAGTCCAGAGAAACGAAATCCTCGATGGCACGATCTATCTCAGCTTCGTAACCGGACAAGGAACTTCCACTTGCAACATCGGAAAGATCAAGGGAAGGATTGGCACGGAGACGGCGACACATGGCCTCCTCACCAGCAGCATAACAAGCTCGCTTTATCTGGCTGACACCGGAATGAATTCAGGACAAAACATTACCTTTTCGATAACCCGCAAAATCCCCTCCTGCAACACCCAGGCCAACTCCTTTCAAACTTCCACAAGCTCCATGTACCCCACCTCCACAATCTTATCCCTCTCGCCAACATCACAAACCAAATTCTCATTTTGGATCGCTAAACCCTCGTTCAACTGTTGAACCTTCTCCAATTCTGCCTCACAGGCAGCCAACTTTTCCTTCACTATCATCTTCTCCGAGATGGCCGCCCAGACCTTCTGATCGTGCTCCCCAACAGCCCTCTCCAACACACCAATCTGCCTCTTCAACTCCCATTCCGACACTCGTAGGGCGTCCAAGTCACGATCACCAGAAACAAATCTTTACAGGTGACGAGCCCCAGCTGCAAACATATAAGCACTCTGGGCAGACGCGAAATGCAAGGCAGAGATGAGAACATCACCGGGGTACCTTTCCATACCATCCTCCGTCGTAGGAGGAAACACATTGGCAGCAAAATCAAGCGCAACCGATCGCACCGTCAAGCGGGACCCGTTAGCCAAACCCCAGTTTGGCAGGAAAGGAAGAGAGGAAAAGTCGGTCAGAACATAGCGACCAATCGCCGACTCGACATTAGCCCCTCCCACAACTCCATACCCCTCCTCCACCATCGGGGCAGCCTCCCCAACCGGATTTTTTCCCTCCACCACTGGCGCAGACTCCTCAACCACAATCTTCTTCCCCAAAATCCACCACAGGCTCACCACCATCACCGACCTTCACCTCCCCAGTAGGCTTATCAACAACATGAACATCGTCATCAGGAATTTGTAAAACCCCTCCTTGTCCCCAAAAACACCAACATCCCTCAAACCAGATAATAACCGACGCCGACTAAGACGCCGGATTGGAACCAAATCAGTCGATGGGTCAGGCTGACCCACAACACCACCACCAATCTTACGTTTCCCTATCTTCACTACAGCCTCCAAAATCCCCTCCTTGCTGTCCTTCACGGACTCACCGGACACAATTGGACCCTGAAAAGATGATGTACCCACACTAGCATCCACCAAAGGAGATCCTTCATCTCCATCTCCTTCCTCGTCCCCACCAGCACTAACAGTCTCATCAGCAAGGATATCAGAAAACCCATTAAAAGAAAAAGGATCAGGAACCTTATCGATAAGATCCACCTCTCGATACTCCAACTGCCCCTCCCACTTCTCAGCCAAAACATCCTGAAGGCAAACATGACGGACAACACTTGGAAATAACAAACCAGAAAATACATGATAAAAAAGAGGAGGGAGGAAAAATAGGGGAAATAATAGAAAAAACATGACACAAAAACACACCTTACAGAATAAAACTCCGACATCTTTCCCCTAGCCCTCCAAGAAGGACTCAAACCACCACTAGCAAGAATGTGCTCGGGGAGATCATCAAGAACCACATGAAAACCGTTTAGAGTGTTAACGATCTCCAGGTTATGCGCAAACAACGCCGCAGCAGGATCACGTACCCCACCGCGACGAACAGGCATTTTCCCCACTCGATTCTCGTTCACCCACAACCACTTCTCTATCCAAATTTTGGGAGACGTCCTCTCCCCAACCAAGACATGAACAGAACGACCTCGCAAGTAAAACGTATAGCCCTCATTGGCTTGGGAAAAACGAAAATAGTGCTGGAAAACGTAGTGGTCAGGTGCAATCCCTAATGAGCGGCAGAGCAACTCAAAGGAGACTATCTTGTTCACAGCATTAGGTGAAAGTTGAGTAATTCCGACCTTGTTACGCCGTGAAACCTCATCCATGAAATTGCTAGTAGGAAGACGATAACCGACATCAAACGTCTTCAGAAATATCCCCATTTTTCCCGGAGGAGGATGGTAGAAACCAGCCCCCTCAGTAGGGAATAGCACCCCATCGTCAGAAGAAAAACCGTAACGCTCAGTGAGTTGAGCCCACTGCTCGTCTGTGGGAACAACGCCAACATCCAAAGCCATGAAAGCACAAAACGTAACAAGAATGACGAAAAGGAAAAAGGGGGAGAGAAGAGAGCGAAGGCAAAGTCATAGAAGAGAAAGAGAGAATAACGGCGAGGAAGGAGAAAAGTTTTTGAAATATGGAAACCAAATACGTCGCCAAAGATATCGAAAAGATAGGCGGGAAAACCGAAAACTACCATAATGATGAAAGGCGACAGGGGTCTTGTCACAACCGGCGGAAACCCTGATCGCGTGATCCCCAGCTATACACGTGTCCTTCCCATAAGTCTAGAACATTTCCGCTGGGCCCGTGCAGTAACTACTAGACTGAGGGGACTTGATAACGTATCATAGGATACGACTCGACAGAGCTCCATCGATCTAAAGCCATAAGCGTTCCGCTGCAATGCTGGACTTACTCACACACTACCAGGGCCGCCCTGCGGCGCTGGCACCCACTCTTGCAGACAACCGCTCCAACGACGCCTTCCTGCAGAGCCACACAAACGACAACTTGCGGGAAGTCTTAAACATGCAGGCGACAAAAGGTGCACACGGCGCACTACCTGTGCTCCTCCCGTACCCCTTCTGCACCACGATCGTGTACCAGGAAATCACCCAATCATCCTCCGAACTCGCTGGAGGCATGACATCGGTGTCCCCAAAAGCGAGTTCAACCTCAAGTATAAAAGGCCAAGGGCCTTCAGGTAACGGATACGTTCACTTCCGCTATCATCACTTACTTTCTGCATAACTTCACCCCCAATACATCACTGACTTGAACGTCGGAGCGCCCTCCCGGGATCTCCTCCCGAAGCGCGACTAACAGTCTTTCCTTTTTGCTGTGATCTCAGGCTCTCGAGACCACCGGAGTTATCACCCTTTATCATCCCTGAGTCTGAAGTCACAACAATATATATATATATATATATATATATGTATATATATATATATATATATATATATATATATATATATATATATATATATATATATATATATATATATATATATATATACATATATATATATATATATATATATATATATATATATATATATATATATAAATTCCTATTTTACCTATAAATATATACTAATCCAATCCAATATTTCCACACTACAATGTTTCATTCTATAATCTATAAATCACTTCTTTTCTCATCTACTTTTTATACTCACATAATGGAACAAAACTCAAACACAAGACCATCTAACTGAAACCCAAACAATCCAAACCGAGATAGGTTGTTCGCACTAAACATAACAACTCGACAATTCCAACAATATAATTAACAGAGTGGTAGCTTCATGAGTATGCTTCAAGGTTCACCAATTCAACATCAAAACCTTTTCTAACAACAATTTCAACAAAACTACTAAACAATATCTCTTTCAACATAGCCTTTTCCAAGAACCAATCTCATTCTCACAACAACTCCTATTCCAACCAAACACCTTCTAACATCAAGAAATTCCATTTCAATCTTATCCACCCCAAGTCGAGCCTAAATCGATACCAGATTCACAACCATATTTGATACTCTAAACACAATCTTCTGAATAATCCACAACTTCTAATTAAAGAATAAGAAAAACACAAGATGGCACAGAAAAGGTCCTAATAATTGGTTGGAAGTCGAGGAAGGGACATTAGCAGATGCTTGGTGATGGTATATCACACGGATACGCATAGCTTCCCACCAGCACGCCAGCGGCACGACTCTCCAGCATTCATTCAGACAGCCAGCCGCCAGAGGCCTGGCTAGACCTTACCCGACTCGACAGTCGCTAAATAGCTGATAGCCACATGTACCAATGTTAGAACAACACGTCACCCTGTAACGGTCATCGTGCGAACCATTTAGACACGAACGAATCAGGTGGTCCCCGAGCTACCACCTGGCCAGACAAATGAGCCAATCACAGTTAGCGGCAGACGATCGACCAATAAGGTAAAGATCAGCTACCAACTGACAAGTGGTCCCCTCGCAGGTATAACGGTATATGATGATCACGCCCTTGGTGAGATCATCATCACATAACCACTCTCACTTACCTTTTCCCGAACTCTCTCCATACTTTCCGACCACCGTGCTAACTTAACCGTCGGAGCGCCCTCCCGGGATCGCCTCCCGGAGTGCGTCTGACCCTGTTTCTTTATTGTTGTGAGCTCAGGTCAAGGATTCCAGCGTCCAGAGGATCATTCTGAGACTAGAGTTTGCATCATTGGCGCCATCCGCTTGTGTGACGAAGCAAAGAACTACAATCTCCCAATCTTGAATGGCGACACCATCTGGAAGTCAACAGGACGACGCCCAGCGAAGTCCAATACGACCCATGCCGTCCTTAGGAGCCGTGACACCTCCCACTCCGGCGACTGCACCACAAATAGTTACGACAGCATCGCCCACCACAACCGTCTCACCATGGCAGACCCCGATGCCAACCCTGATGCCGCCATCGCTACCTTATGTCAACCCTTTCCTCCACACAAGGCCAACAACAACACAACCGCTATTTCCACCTCCATTAGTCACTCTAACAACGACGGGAACGCCACATCAATCCCGGTCTCGGCAAGTTTCATACCGCCTTTTCCACCACTGTTTGCCTCAGGTACACCGTCTACCCCAACTCCGACACCCACGGTACCACAAAATTTCTTTGTAAGCGCCTCCACCCCTCCAACTCAATTCACCCCACCACCGTTTTACGTCAACAGTTTCCCTATGGCCCCAATAATGAACACACCCTACATGACGCCACAATACCCATTCGTGCCATTCTACCAATCGTTTCAACACCAAACATTAAACCCAATTCCAACAATCACCGTACCATGCTCTCCTTTTGTCAAATAGCTCTTGGATTACGAGATCCCAAGTACTGCCAAACTCCCAACGTTGAAGGTATACAATGGAACCACATGCCCGGACAGCCACATTGACACTTATGAATGGCACATGACCTCGCTGAAGTTAGATCAACGCTTCTGGTGCACGTATTTCCCGACAACGCTGGACGGAAACGCGGACGCATGGTTCAAAAGCCTAGCACCAAACAGCATATACAATTTCGAGCAATTAAAACAATTGTTTCTCACAAATTTCATGCAACTACGCAAATATAGGGGCGATAACCACGCTATAATGGGCTGTAAACAGTGAGAGGGCGAGTCTGTGAAAGATTATTTCAAGCGATTCAACAAAGTTACCCTAGATGTACCGGGACAGGACGACCGCATGGTGACGGGAGCGTTCACTTTGGGATTGTTACCAGGACCGTTATCCCGGAAATTCCTATGCCGACCACCACAAACCCGGCACGAGCTGAAAGAACGAGTCGAAAGGTTCCTTAGACAGGAAGAAGGTACAGCGGAGAAACAACAGTATCTGAAAGCAACAACCGACGGCCAACACAAGCGACACGACCGTTACCCTCACAGCGGACGCCAAGACCATTCCAATCTCCCCCCAAGAGGAGGAAGACCTCCACGACGATTTAACCCACTCTATCGGGAAGAACCTCGGAACAGACAGGCAGACATCTACGCGGTTAAAGAATCCACCACGAGTAAAGCGCTAGACAGTAGACAAAGATATTGCGAGTACCATAAGAGCAGGGCTCATGACACAACCGATTGTGCCATGCTGAAGAAAGAAATGGAAGAGAAAATTTTGAAAGGAAACTTGGTGGAAACAGCAAAAAGATCACGAGAACAATTTGAAGCAGAAAGAAAAGCTGAAAGAGGAAGGAAAGATGATAAGGCCGGAGGAAAGGCCCTCGAGATTCTAGCTATCCGGACTAGTCAGAAGTGGCCTGACTGCTCCAACGGAGAACGCACACATTGCGACGACGGCCCCCTAAACTTAAGTTTTTCAATTAATGACCCGAGACCTGAAAGCTGGCAGGGAGATAACCCCCTGGTACTGACCGGATATGTTCAAAACATCAAGGTCCATAGAGTATACGTAGACGGCGGAAGTGCTGCCGACATCATACACGAACACTGTTTTAACTTATTGCCACAAGTCATCAAGGAAGAACTAAAGCCTGCTAAAGGACGACTCGTAGGATTCACTGGTCACAGCATATGGCCAATTGGGACCATCTCTCTGCCATTCACGTTGAAGAGTTTCGATGGAAAACTCCACAAGACATCACTCATCGAATTTGTAGTTGTAAGAGCACCTTCAGAACATAATATGATTCTAGGAAGACCAGGGCTACTAAAGTTTGGGGCAGTACCATCCACAGTACATGGCCTCTTAAAATTCAGAACTCCGAATGGGGTGGCCTACGTTCTAGCAGCAAGCCCCCAGACTCTGAGCTGCTGCCAAGTTATGCAACCAAAAGATATTATCAGACCAGTCAAGAAAGCCAGGACGGAAGGATCAAATGGCCAAGAGATCATTAACCAAGATTACCCCGAGCAACTGATCCGCATCGGCACTGGTCTGCCCACAATTACGAGAAAGAAAGTGATTTTTCTTCTTAAACAATATAAACATGTGTTTGCATGGGAGCCCGCAGATATGGTGGGAGTAGACAGAGAAGTAATAGAGCACAGTTTAAATGTTAAGCCAGGAAGTAATGCAATCAAGCAAAAAAAGCGGGGCCAAGCAGGTGAACGAAACATGGCAATTAATGCAGAAGTGACAAAATTAGTTGCAGCAGGAATACTAAGGGAAGCCATTTTCCCTGATTGGATCGCTAATCCGGTAATGGTCAAGAAGAGTGACGGAAGTTGGAGGATGTGCATAGACTACACAGACCTAAACAAAGCTTGTCCCAAGGATTGCTATCCCCTGCCAGAGATAGATCAAAAAGTCGAGTCACTTCAAGGTTATCGGTGGAAATGCTTCCTAGACGCATATAAGGGTTATCACCAAATACAAATGAAAAAGGAGGACGAAGAGAGAACAGCATTCTATACTGATCGAGGAACATTCTACTACCGGAAAATGCCTTTTGGACTAAAGAATGCAGGTGCAACATACCAGCGGTTGGTGGACCATTTATTCCGCAATCAAATCGGGCGAAACATCGAAGTCTATGTCGATGATATGGTAATCAGAAGCTTGGAAGAAACTACATTGATAACAGACATAGAAGAGACACTAAAAACATTAGAGCAGGCTAAGATGAAACTAAACCCCGCGAAATGCGAATTCGGGGTGGAGGAAGGCCATTTCTTGGGATACGTGACAAATCAGGGTATACTCCCCAATCCTGCTAAAGTACAAGACGCCCTCGAAACCAAACCTCCAGCCACATTGAAAGACATGCAGACGTTGAATGGAAAGTTAACAGCATTAGGGCGCTTCATTGCAAAATCAGCAGAGAAAGCCTTGCCACTCTTTAACACGTTAAAAGGAGAAGTCAACAAGGAGGGATTCAGATGGACAGCGGCAGCTAACGAAGCTTGGCAAAATCTTAAGCAAGCACTAAGCAACTTGCCCACGCTGGCCAGCCCTATCCCAGGAGAAACACTATCCATGTATTTGTCAGCATCACATGAAGCTATTTCAGCGGTATTAGTAGTGGAAAGAAATAATACGCAATTCCCAGTATATTTCATCAGCCGAGCACTCCAAAGCCCGGAAATCAATTACCCAATGCTCGAGAAATTGGTTCTAGCACTCGTACATGCTGCTAGACGTCTTCGCCGATATTTCCAAGCGCATCACATTGAAGTACTTACCAGTCAGCCGCTTAAGCAGATCCTCCTGAAACCAGAAAATTCCGGAAGACTAGCCAAATGGGCCATAGAGCTGGGAGAACACGCCCTCACTTACCGGCCTCGCACAGGCATCAAGGCACAAGCGCTGGCAGATTTCTTAATTGAAGTCCCCGACCAACCAGCCACAGAAACATCGATTGCCGCTCATTCTCCCACCAGGAAACAGTTACGCGAATGGACTTTGTTTACCGACGGAGCGGCTGGAAAAGAAGGATCAGGGGCTGGTTTGATTTTGAAAAGTCCTCAGGGTGAAGAGATCACGTACGCATTACGCTTTGATTTCCGAACATCAAATAATGAGGCAGAATACGAAGCCTTGCTAGCAGGACTCCGGCTAGCAATTGAAAATGGGGCGACACGAGTGACAGCCTTGAGTGACTCTTTATTGGTAACGAACCAGATAAATGGTCAATATGAAGCCAAAGACAAACGAATGCAAAAATACACAGAAGCGGTGAAAAAGCTAATAAAATCCTTTGACAACTTTTCAATCAAACAAATCCCCCGGTCAGAGAACAGACGGGCCGATGCCCTAAGTAAGCTAGCCTCAACGTCATTCGATCATCTGACCAAAAAGGTGTTGGTCGAGGTACTACATGAAAGCAGCATCAAGGAAAAACAGGTCAACGCGACATCAGAAGAACCACCGACGTGGAGTACTCTATTCATGGAATACCTCCAGCATGGGACCCTGCCAGAAGATGATACGAAAGCTCGTAAAATTCGAGTCAAAGCTCCCAACTTTGCAATAATCGAAGGGAATCTTTACAAAAAAGGATACTTGACCCCCTGGCTAAAATGTATAACAAAGGAATAAGGATGCCGCGCATTAAACGAGATACATTCTGGGTTAGCAGGGGCCCATGAGGGAGCAAGGGCGTTAATGGGCAAAATCCTGCGAATGGGATTCTATTGGCCCGACATTCATGCTGACGCGATGGAGATAACACGCAGGTGCATAGAATGCCAGACTTTTTCTCCAACACAGAACCTACCCGCAGCCCCTCTGACAAGCATAACAAGCCCATGGCCATTCTTCCAGTGGGGTATTGACATTGTCGGGCCTTTCCCAGAAGCTCCGGAAAGAGTGAAATTCTTAATTGTGGCGGTGGACTATTTCACCAATGGGTAGAGGCGGAACCAGTAGCTTCCATAACTGGATGTAGCATCATCAAATTAATGTGGAAACATATACTCACTAGTTTTGGCACCCCACGAGTGCTAATTAGTGACAACGGGCTACAATTTGCTGAGAACCCCTTTCGTGGATGGTGTGAGGAAAGACAAATCCGACAGCAGTTCACATCGGTTGCCCATCCACAAGCCAATGGCCAAACGGAAGTAACTAACCGCACCATGGTAAATGGAATCAAGAAAAGACTGGGAAAAGCCAAAGGCAACTGGGTGGAAGAGCTACCAAGCATTCTTTGGTCCTACCGGGTAACTCCAAGAACCAGCACACAAGAAACACCATTTAGCTTGGTGTACGGATCAGAAGCAATGCTCCCGCCGGAACTTTCCATAACCTCCCTACGGGTCTCTGCCTTTAACACTGAAAGGACGGAAGAGGATCTAACACACAATTTGGACCTACTGGAAGAAAGACGCGAACTGGCCAGCGTTAGACAAGCAAGATACAAGTCTAACACAGAAAGATACTATAACAGACGAGTGAAAGGAAGGGCATTCAAAGTAGGCGACCTGGTATTACGGAAGAATGAAGTCAGCCACGCCCAACCAAGAGGGAAGCTAGGCCCAACTTGGGAGGGTCCGTACAAAGTAATAGAGGCACACCAGAATGGAGCATACGTGCTAGAAACCATGGATGGCGACCCGATACCAAGAACATGGAACATCCAGCACCTAAAAGTTTTCCATTTCTAAAAAGATCAATGCAAGGCAACTTGAACAACTAATTGCAACATACTTTCTTTTTTTTCTTTACTGACAAAAAAACAATGTAATGAATTCAATGTTGCAAAGAATTGAGTTTTGAAAACTCCATATCATGGCACTCTTATTTGTATACATCGATAACTGTTGGCTGACCTGATCACCCAACCAACTTAACATAAATTGGCCGAGCACCACTCGTATTAAGTCACAACTTAATACAAATGGCCGAGCACCACTCATAATAAGTCGCAACTTAACATAAATTGGCCGAGCACCACTCGTATTAAGTCACAACTTAATACAAAGGGCCGAGCACCACTCATAGTAAGTCGCAACTTAACATAAATTGGCCGAGCACCACTCGTATTAAGTCACAACTTAATACAAATGGCCGAGCACCACTCATGATAAATCGCAACTTAACACAAATTGGCCAAGCACCACTCGTATTAAGCCGCAACTTAATACAAATAACCAAACATCATCTATGTCAAGTCACAACTTAACATAGCCGGTCAAACGCTACTCGCATTAAAACACACCACAATACAACCAACTAGACACTACCTACATCGATACCCATCATTTTCAAACAAGAATAGATGCAACACAAACAACTAAATACCATTTCAAAAGGAAAACAGTTTCCAGACACACCCAACCAAACAAAGTCAGCATACAACCACAACCTTGTTCACCATACATAAACAGAGCATCTGTCCATAACTACCGAAACAAAAGAAATTATCCAGAAACACCATTACAACCATATCGAAAGACGTAAACAAATGACTCACCCATCAGCCTCCACCTTGAGCAACTCCTTCAAGCCATCCACCCCAAGCTCTCCCAAATTCAGCAAACCTGCATAGTCGAGAGTCGCGAACTCTTCCATCGCATCATCAACCTCCCTAGCACACTCGGACGCCGAACTCCCTTCCCCGGTACCCAGACCTTCAATCTTTAACTCCTGGCGAAGACCACGCCTACCTGCTTCTTCCCCAGCCACATAACTTGTTCGACGAATGCGGTTGATCCCATGCATAAATTCAGGAATTAGAAAAACCTTTTCCACGATCCTGGCAGCACCCTCCTCTACAACCCACTTGAGATCCTCTTCTACCGCCTTCAAAGCAACCCCCTTCTCCTCCAAAAGACGATCTTTCTCGCACAGCTCAGCATCCACACTCTCCAACCGAATCATCAGGGCCTCATTATCCTGGTTATGTTTCTCTATTTGCTCCTCCACGGACATTTTCTCAGCGACCAGTATCTCGCATTTATTGTCAAATTGGCGAGCAGCAGCCTCCAACCGGACAATCTGGCTCTCTAATTCTTTGTTCGCCTCACGTAAACGGGCACTTTCGCTTAGAGCATTACGAGCCTCAAGCTTTAAAGATTCATGGAGAGAAGAAGAGGATGACAAGCGCTCTATCCTCTTTGCCGCAGTTGCCAAATAGTAAGCAGACTGCGCAGAAGCAAACCTAAGTATACTTACCAGATTTTCATGAGAAAAGTTTTCCATCTCGGCCTCTGCAGCCGGAGGGAACGTATGAAGAGCAAAATCAACAGCATTCTCTTGAGGAAACAATCGAGACCCATTAACAAGTTTCCACTCAGGAACGAACGACAAAGAAGAGAAATCGGTAAACACACGAGTATCCAAAGCTGCACCGTCACTCCCACCAGCCCCAGAAGCATCCTCATTCCCAGCACCAACACCAAAAGAACTACCCACATCACCCCCAAAACCTTTCATTCCACCAGACCCGGACAAGATTTTCGGGTCAAAGGATAATTCCTCCTCATGTCCTCCACCACCAGTACTCTCAGACCCAGCGGAAGCTTTATTTTTCTCAACATTCGCCCCCTCATCTCAGGGATATCTATGATACCGAGATCATCCTGCTTTAGTTTGTTTAACAAGTGACGACGATTCACCCTCCTGACCAACCTCGTATCTGGAGGATTCTCGGCTCCCCCCATTGATTCCCATGCCAACTTCCTCTTATGTGCCAACCTAGCAGATCCCCTCAAGATACCCTCTTTGCTATCTTGCATCGACTCAGAAGACTCCTCACGACTACCCTTCGATAACCCCCCAACCTTTGCGTCTATCAAAGGAATACTACCGGAGGCACCCTCATCAGCCTTTTTATCACCCAAATCATGTATCTCTTTAACCCGCGTAGCAATATCCGGATTGCGAAAAGTAAACGAGGGAGCCACCTTGTCAACAAGATCGACCTCTCGATACCTCAGTTCCCCTTTCCCCCATTCCTTGGCAAGAACGTCCTCGAAAGGTACTTTACACGGAGTATATGCAAAGCAAAAAGGGAAAATATATAAAAATCGAAATTCAACCAACCAAAATAAAAAGCAGGAAAAGGACGATCTATACTTTTTCGCAGTACATAGAACTCCAGCATTTTCCCTCGCAGACGCCATGCCGTACTCAGACCTCCTCCGGCCAGAATAAATTCCGGAAACTCCTCCGGAACAACCCGGAAACCGTTTAGGGTTTTTACTACCTGTTCTTGATGGGGAAATAATTTAGGAATCTGATCAGAAGCAGCACCAGTCCGATAATATACCTTACCAACACGCGAAAGATTAACCCACAACCACTTATCCTGCCGGTTCTTAGGAGAATACTTGGGCTCCGGAATTAGTGTATGGACGGAAGTCCTTCTATAGAAAGCATAATTCTCCCCAGAAGCAGCGAGACGGAAAAAGTGTTTGAAAACGAAGAAATCAGGCATGATACCTAGACCACGACACAAAAGCTCGAAAGCCACTATCTTATTGACGGAGTTTGGTGTCAACTGGTGCAAACCAACGTTGTTGCGGCGCAGAACTTCATCCATAAAGTCGGATGTTGGAAGACGGTATCCGGCGTCAAAAGTTTTCAAATAAACACAAGTTTTCCCATCAGGAGGTAAGGAAAACCCTACGTCGGCATCAGGAAGGAGGACTCCATCCTCCGGTTGAAAACCATATCGCTCTACTAAAGGACCATAAACATCGTCCGGAATTTCCTAACGATCGTGTTCCGCCATTTTAAGATGAAAAGGGGGAGAAGAGCACATGAGAGAAGATAACAGAGGAAAATCGAAAGTGAGTACGAAGAGAGTAAGACAGAGAGAAAGAAAATAAGAACCCTAAAAGGATAAGAAAGGAAGCGGGAAATTGAAAATCGTTCCTAATAATGGAAACGGACAAGTCACATCACTCACGTCAACCATAATAACGCCGACTTCTTCGGAAAACGAACCGCCTTTTTCCAATCTTGCTAGCCAAAACTAGACCACGTCATCGCCTTGACTAACAAGACTGGGGGGACTTGATGGTATATCACACGGATACGCATAGCTTCCCACCAGCACGCCAGCGGCACGACTCGCCAGCATTCATTCGGACAGCCAGCCGCCAGAGGCCTGGCTGGACCTTACCCGACTCGACAGTCGCTAAATGGCTGATAGCCACATGTACCAATGTTAGAACAACACGTCACCCTGTAACGGTCATCGTGCGAACCATTTAGACACGAACGAATCAGGTGGTCCCCGAGCTACCACCTGGCCAGACAAATGAGCCAATCACAGTTAGCGGCAGACGATCGACCAATAAGGTAAAGATCCGCTACCAACTGACAAGTGGTCCCCTCGCAGGTATAACGGTATATGATGATCACGCGCTTGGTGAGATCATCATCACATAACCACTCTCACTTACCTTTTCCCGAACTCTCTCCATACTTTCCGACCACCGTGCTAACTTAACCGTCGGAGCGCCCTCCCGGGATCGCCTCCCGGAGTGCGTCTGACCCTGTTTCTTTATTGTTGTGAGCTCAGGTCAAGGATTTCAGCGTCCAGAGGATCATTCTGAGACTAGAGTTTGCATCACTTGGGTATCCATCTCCCAAGTTAACATTACCACAAACCACCAAACCTAAAATGGTTTTTGGGATCGTATTTTATAACATTTCCACACAAAAATGGGAATGAGCATTTTTCATAATAATGTCGACGTTTCTTCCAAATGGCGTGACATGAAAGCTAAGATTACCCAATTCAACGTGATTTGAAACAATCTTAGCAATCAATATATTAGTGGAATGAATGATTTTGATATCTTTGTTATCGCTCTCGAACAATATTAGCAACAAAAGGATGGTAAAGCATTTACCTATGTCAAAGCATGAGAAGTTCTTAAAAAAGGCCCTGAAATAGGCACTTGAATCGGATATACATACGTAATCTATCAAATCCAACAAACAGTCTAAAATGTCTGAATCAAATTACTACACATAAACTTTGGACGCCGTACAATCAACATCAATGATGATATCGGCAAGACTCCATAGGAAGAATCCCTTCAATGAATGGTTGGAAGGGATAAAAGGAAGCGAACTACATCGTTTCAAGTGAAAATGTATATGAACCAAATAACTTACATTTTTTATAGAAAGATTAACAAACATTTTCAATTGCAACACAAAAACTAGAGTTTAAAAAAGGAAGCAAAATGTGAACAACAAACATTACTTGGGGAACCACAAGCCTTAACTGATATGCATGCCTTTAAGATGTCGACTAGTGTTGTCGAGAGTGAGGACCTTGGAACGATGTTTGCGGTATAAAAGGAAATTTGCGAAATATATAACAAAATTTTATAATTTATAAATTTATTTGTATTTGTTTTATAATATTATTTAAGTTTATTATGTAATTTTTATTTTTCTAAATTAATATAACCTTTTTATTTTGTATTCCAAATAATTAGAAAATTAGAGTGATATGATGTGGAGTATAAATACCCAATTGTTAAGTGATAGAAAAGTGATGATAACGCGACATTGATATAACAACAATTTTGGTGTTATGGTGTGATGGGTATATCCTAGTCTTATCATACAAATGATTACATAAATTAGATAATTTTTTTTTCTTAAAACATAATACAAAAATGGCTGATACTTAAAACTTTTTTTTTTGAAAATATTATTAAGTTATATGGTGATGACTAACTGTGAAAAGTGACTTCTAGCGACATACAACTTTTGTATGCCGCACAAGAACAAAAAATGGCTATGCTAAAATGTTAGGTAGCTTTGACTGTGCACATAAGGCTTGGAGGAATTTCCTAACTACACAGGAGGTTAATACATGATACGTGATCAGGTCATCCAATAATTATGCTTGAAGTTGTGGCCTTGCAAGATTATAGTCTTAGCATGCATTCTTCGATGTCGTTGGTTCCAACAATAACCTCGATGTCCTTTATCAATTGTTATTATTCAACGAACAAATACATGATAAGGCACCATAAAGTCCATTTCAGGTTAACAAAGTACAATATAAACGTAGGTATTACTTGTCGAAGGGATATACCCAACTTGGGCTACTTTTGTGAAAACCTTTTCGTATCCAATCGAAGAAAAATGTATAAGGTTAAAGGCAACACGAGAAGTTTCAAGAAAAGATGTGGAAGGAGCATTTGAAATCTTAAAAGCTTATTGGGGTATACTTTCACTCACAACATAACCACTGTGTGAAAGCGTAATTAGGAATATGATTTACGTCTACAACATATTACATAATATGATCTTAAGGTATACCCCTCACCCATCATGCGGCCACATCAGCTCCACTTCATCTTCATGCCACCACATGGAGAAGAGGATGGTGTTCACCATCCTCAGGGCGCGATGAAGAAAGGAAGCCAACGTTATGAAGTGTAACCCAGACCACGACCTTCTGCTCTACCCTAGCATCGCGTGCCATAGGGGTGGTGTGCATGTCGTGGAAGAGCCTCCACCTCAGCACCACACCTATGGTGTGGTGAGTACACTGCCCAACCTTACAATACAAATGTGCATTGATATGTCTTATTTATGAAATCGATCCTCCAAATGACGAACAAGTAAAATGATGAAACTATTCAAGAATTGAATTGAGAAGGAACCTACTACAACCTACAATTGAATCTTGTTGAACGCATTTTACAAGTTTATATACGCAGCCTCGACAACTAGTATTTTTTATTTCATGATACTTTTTGTTTAGTTGTTCTTTTTTTATAAAGTATTGTATTTTTATATTATGAATATCATTATAAAATAAAATTTTATATATTATGATTTATTAGTAGTTTTATTTATTTAAATTATTAGAATTTAATAACATTTACGAATGGGAAAGATGATAACGATGATCATTTATTGTGTTTAGGAATGAAAATACAATAGATAATAATAATGTGACGTTGATGTGACATAAGTGATGAAAATTTGAGAGAGAGATGAACTACCACCCTAAGACCGGTAGGAGTGGTGCTGGACTCGCCGAGCTCCAACCCTCCCTGCTCCCTCGCCATCTTAGTTAAGATTATTATTTTCGAAAAAGGAGAAACGACACTAGGTTGCCATTCACGACATTTGTTCTTCACTTGCCGAGCTGTAAAGACGGTGTATCTATGGCGTATCGAGTTCCACATAGGACATGCCGAATTCGTTACGACACCACTGGTTTGGTCTAAGAGGATAGTTGAATATGATTTCTTAAATTACTTTTTCGGTTACTATTAAAATGGCAAAAGTAATTAGTCTTCAAGCAAGCTTAATTATCTTTAACTATTCAAGGACTATCTAATCAATTATACACTTAAATGGAAATAAAAACACTCAACATATATTTAATAGTTGACAAAACCCATATAATCGGGTTTCACGGCGAACGAGTATCTAAATTTAGTTATTTAGTATCAAAATATATATTTCTTAAATTATAAATCTCATTCCATAAATAGCTTGGCTATCTGGCTTGGCTCGAGCTGTAGCCGCTGCCGAGGAGTCTTACCCAATGACAAACAGCCACGCCGTTTAATCATTTACCGCTCATTTGCGTTTTGGCACCCAGTCGTCCACGTCCTGCCTGTTTACTTACCCGCCAATGAAATTAAAGATTAAATATTTTGTAAACTTCTAAGTTATTTTTCTAATAATTGATAAATTGCATTGTACTATTTTAATATTTTTGTTAATTCCTAATTGAAAACTTATTTTAACATTAATACTTTATAATATAACAAATAAACCAAATAATAGTAAATCTTCTAATTGTAGGAATTCTGCTTTTTAATTATAAACTTTTGTCATAAAGACTTTAAACATTAGTTTTTGAAAATATATTGTTTAAAATAATACTAATAACGCATGTTTTGCATATAATTTTGTTTAAGATATTAGATTTATTATTGTAAGCGTTTTTTAGTTTATAATTAAACTCACGATTATAAAATCAAAAAATGAAAGATTAAGGATTACATCGGTGAGCTTAATTGAAAAGTAAAAAAAAGAAAATTCATATTTTTAATTAATATCGTTTACAATCATAGCGAGTTATACATCATTAATTAGTATTTGAAATCGAGTTACAATGTAAAATTCATTTACTATCTAATAAGGAAATATAAGCTAACTCCATTAAAATGGTGAATTTCGTGTATGCCCTTATTAAACATGAAAATATCGTATTTATCCAGCCTAAAATTTAAATATCGTATTTATCCTTTTTAATTTTCGAAATATCGTATTTGCCCATATCTTTTAGAAAACATTTTTTTGAAATTATATAATCAATTTCATATTTAATAATCACTTCAATCTAAAATAAAAAAATCAATTGACCATTTTACCCTAAAGTCTGATCACGTTAAAGTCTGATATTGCCCCTAGCTATCCGAACACTTCTGATCACGTTAAAGTCTAGTCACGATCATGTTGAAGTCAAATTTTGTGTTTCTTCATACCTATCTCATCTCTTTGCCACAGCATTCCTTCTTCACACTTATCTAGTTATCTCCTCTCCTTCTTGCCAAAATACCATCGATGGCTTTTCAAAACAATCAACACTCTCATCTTCTACCCGCCATTGCCTTTCTCCTCTCCATTATTTGGTTTGTTACTGCTCAGTACTCCCTTCATTATGCTTGCGACAATGATAAAAATTCGAGCTTGAAGAAATTCGTGTTCCGTAACACTTCACTCGATGTGAAAACACGGGATAAAAATTTAGTAAACATGATGACATTGCAGGAAAGACGGGGACTTTTTATCTTTAAGCCACTCCTCTTAATTGATCGAATAGCTTATGTTAAAGGTTTACAAGAAATAAAGGATGGTGATGAAGACCGACTTGGAATACAATATGGCATGAAGAGTAACATCGATGTTTAGGTGGTACGAATGCCAACTATTGCATAAATTAATGCCAATCATAATTCATCCTCCCCTATTTCCTTCTACTTCCCTGTTTTCTCCTCTTCCTTGACGTGATTTTTTATCTTTAACCACTCCTCCTAATTGATCGAGTTGCACACATAATTGAAGCCGCTCAACCATTAGTTTGCCAAAAACATATTCACAAAATATTTCGAGGATGACTACAGCAAAGGGGACCGTGAACGACCTCGATGGAAAGAAAGAAAGATATTACCGATGAGGCCTTGTAAGTAGTTGGAAAGAGATGTATGTCGTCTGTGAGTTCTTATCGCTGACTATGTTCCAGGTGTTGGAAAATAACTCATTAGTATGGCCTTAGGACTATTTTGTAATGATTATTACATGTTAGTTACATTTATATTGTGTACCATAATGTTTCCATAATGACATATCAGGTCCCTAGACTTAAATATTTGTAGTAAACACTTCACTCGATGTGAAAACACGGGATAAAAATTTAGTAAACATGATGACATTGCAGGAAAGACGGGGACTTTTTATCTTTAAGCCACTCCTCTTAATTGATCGAATAGCTTATGTTAAAGGTTTACAAGAAATAAAGGATGGTGATGAAGACCGACTTGGAATACAATATGGCATGAAGAGTAACATCGATGTTTAGGTGGTACGAATGCCAACTATTGCATAAATTAATGCCAATCATAATTCATCCTCCCCTATTTCCTTCTACTTCCCTGTTTTCTCCTCTTCCTTGACGTGATTTTTTATCTTTAACCACTCCTCCTAATTGATCGAGTTGCACACATAATTGAAGCCGCTCAACCATTAGTTTGCCAAAAAAATATTCACAAAATATTCCGAGGATGACTACAGCAAAGGGGACCGTGAACGACCTCGATGGAAAGAAAGAAAGATATTACCGATGAGGCCTTGTAAGTAGTTGGAAAGAGATGTATGTCGTCTGTGAGTTCTTATCGCTGACTATGTTCCAGGTGTTGGAAAATAACTCATTAGTATGGCCTTAGGACTATTTTGTAATGATTATTACATGTTAGTTACATTTATATTGTGTACCATAATGTTGCCATAATGACATATCAGGTCCCTAGACTTAAATATTTGTAGTATGATGGATATGACAATGTCTATAACTTGAGGGACTATATTTGTGTGGTTCCAATATCTTTTCTGTAAGGTGCAAATTGATGAACTGTTAATGCTCAAACATATGAACGGTCAGGGGAAAATAAAGAGTCTCTCAATTATGGACAGTCAATGGAAAATGAAGAGTCTGTCTCTTCAATTATGCTCTAAACCCCTATATAACACCAAGATCGGGTATGTTGTTAGTATCTCAATCTCTCCATCAGAAAATCAGTAAAGCACCATTACGGGAAGATAAGGAATCAAGAACATGGCATCATCTTCAAACCTCACACTTCCAAGTAAGCATAACTTCACTTCTGTAGAAGCTTTATATGATACTGATCTTGATTATACCTGTGAAATCACAACATGTGGTATCAGAGCATGGTTATATTTAAGTATTTTACTATGATTTTCCATTTTGGTGTTTAATTTGTAATTATCCCTGATGTGTGTAATTGACGAATATGAATGCTAAAATTTTTCATTCACTGATATCCAAATCTGAAATAATTAAAAGATAACGTTTGGAGTTTTGTTTCCTAAAAAAAATGAATTGAAATACAATCAAAACAAGAAGATCACATGTGATACATATTCTATTCCGTGTGCGAGTCGGCACTCCTAAACACGAACTGAATGTGTTTTTCTTTTCCGCCGTTAACTTCCAAAATCCCTGGTTCAATAAATGGCGTAACTCAGTTTATTTTCTCCGACTTCTTCAATGTTGGAGAAATGACCAAGGGATAAGGCATGAAATTTTATATATCACCTTGTATTAACAGACAAAAGGAAAATACATATGATTAAAAGGAATCCACTTTTTCTTTAAGTCACTTTCTGCTTTTGAGACAACCTATTGTAGAGTTTTTTTTTACGGTTGTTTTGGAAGGAATCTTAACATCAACTCATGAAATATGATGTGTCGTACTTGTCACTACTTTATTTACTAAGTATTATATTTTGCGAAAGTTTCAATGTGACAAAAATTAATTTTAGTGATAAAAAAATATAATAATAATAATAATAATAATAATAATAATAATAATAAATCAAAACCATATAATATCTCTTTGGTCGTTGATATCTATACGTTAAATTTTAAGATGATTTTCAATTTTAATTTTATTGTTACAAAATCATCATGATTATGTATTATCCGCATCTATAAGTTTAGATAGATCTAGAAATCAAATCAATGTTTTCGAAGACAAAGAGGCACAAAGAATTTTAAGTGCCTGCATACTTTACGCTTTTGTAGTTAATGATATTATACAATGTACTAGAATATTGAAAAGTCACTACTAATAAATGTTTATGGAGATATATATATATATATATATATATATATATATATATATATATATATATATATATATATATATATATATATATATATATATATATATATATATATATATATATAGGGATGGGTTCAATGCAGAACCAAAATATATTGCCTAACTGCAGAACCATATTTTTCACCGTTGATCTAGTTTTAATGATAAAGGGTATGATGGTCCAATTAACATCCATATCCACATTTCCATAACAGAAGATACCGAATTAAACAGATTTCGTCGACAATAAGGAGCAAAAACCAATCGAATTCTCAATTTCAATTGAATCGATTGAGAATCATCTGAAGATCTGAATAATTTTTTATTCGTAGTGCTGCTATAATGTTACGTTATCGTATTTTCATCCTTAAACATTATGTTCATTGATGAACATATGTTCATTGATGAACATATGTTCATTGATGAACATATGTTCATTGATGAACATATGTTCATTGATGAACATATGTTCATTGATAAACATACATATGTTCATCAATGAACATCAATCTATTCTCGTATTTGTATCACATTTATTTGATGTTCATCCATGAATGCAAGTTTTATATTCATCAATGTACGTATAACGATTGTATAACATAAAGGGTTAACGAAAAAGAAGAAAGAAACCACTGCGTAGTAATCTGTTCATTGATGCACATATGTTCATTGATGCACATATGTTCATTGATGAACATATGTTCATTGATGAACATATGTTCATTGATGAACATATGTTCATTGATGAACATGTGTTTTCAATTTCTCCAGTAATGTCGACACATAAAAAGAAGATTTGCCTTATGTAATTTGGATTGTTAAAATAGAAAAACAGCATGATTTTGGACTTTCTTAACAGTATGCAATCAAGGAAAATGTCTAGAAAGAATAGTGAAAACATTATGGAAAATGTTTTTCCAGCCTCGTCAATTCCAAGAATAAGTACATGAAACTCTGTCTTACTAACTAGATATTTCCAAAGTCCATAAAACAATGAAAAGATCTATTTCTTTTCTTTTCTTGTGCTTGGCTCTTTACCACCTTATAAAAGGAGAAATTGGACTTCCCTTTTGCTAATTTAAAGCCTGCATATCAACATCTGGAAATAAACCACATTACTAAGAACCTACTTATGATGGTATGAATAAGACGAAGAAACATGTTAGTACCTAGGCTCTACAAGATGTGCTCGCTAATTTAAAGCCTTATGTTTATAATTTACTTTATAACAATGGATTTAACCAACTTTTGTGTCTCTATTATAAATGAAAACCTCGAATCAAATACATTTACGGCGACCATTTTGCACAAAGCAATGTTTAGATAATGGTTTGTCACTTAATATGTAAATCATGATAGATCTGTTTGTATATTTACAACCTTTTTATCCGTTAAGTTAATTGATATTCTAATGGTGATTATGATCATCAGAGATTCGTTCATGGATGGGGCATTACTTCTATAGGTGCAAACTAAAAGTAATTTCAATAATAATAACAGATGCCAAACAACCGCAGTTAGTTGGGTGTGAAACATCTATTACCTCAAGAATTTCATTATCCCAATTCCACAAAAATCCTAAACTTATATTCTAGATGCGAAACGGATACTAAAAATGGAATGCAGCAGGTTGGAAAACTAATATGCAGTAGTTTAGGCGCACTTATGGATTCAAAACCCAAACAGTGAAGAATTTTGGGTTTGTACTTTATAACATTATTTTTGTTCTTTGCTCTGCATACCTGTTAATTATGTAATTACAAAAAATATATTGCTATAAAGTATTTGATTCGAGGTTTTCATTTATAAGTACAAACCCAAAATTCCACTGAATTGAAGGAAGGAAATTAAAGAAGTAAAGCATTCAAATTGTGTTTGATATTTACATGAGTTAAAAGCTGTCGTTTCCAATCAATCGTCTGGTTAGGTGTGGTCGCTGCAGCGACAAAATCTTCACCATCACTAAACGACATCGACGTGAAGATCTTCCCAGGCCGCTTCTTCCCATCTACAAAAGCCCCAACTCGTTCGTTCCGCTAAGCAAGTTCCTTAAATGGTAACTCGAATCAACCCTAACATCTTTCACAATCTCAAGCGTCTCAAACTTCCTGATAACCGAATCAACAGCATCATCGTCGATCGCAACGAGACCAAAATCCGTGGGAAATTTGGAAGCGGGGTTGTTGCTGTTGATCCATTCCTAAGAACACGAGCAGTACGGTGATTCCTTTGCGTTTTGATCGAGATACGTCTTGTGGTCTTCCGCTTTCTTGTATCGGATGAATCTAACAATGTAGTTCTTGCGAGTAATTGGTGGTGTTTGTAGTGATTTTGTTTAGGTTTGAGGGGGGTTATTGAAGCGGTAAAGGAAGATTGAAATGAGGACGAAGATGAATGAGAAATTGAATTTAGGGTTAAGGATGCGACCGATGAGAATAAATATATTCGATTTGTGCAGTTTTAGTCGTATTTGATACCCTATTATGCCCTTGGGTGTATGTGATTCCCTACACAACCAATATATTTTTATTGTACACCCATTTTTAATCTAAACCATTGATGTAATTATCTGATGGTTATAAGATTGGTTCTGCAGTTAGGTGGTTTAATTTGGTTCTGTATTGAACCCATCTCTATATATATATATATATATATATATATATATATATATATATATATATATATATATATATATATATATATAATTACTTTGGTTTTTAATTTTTCATTGTAATCGACATTTTTGGGTGTGGTAAAAATACAAAGAGGCACAAAGAATTTTAAGTGCCTGCATACTTTACGCTTTTGTAGTTAATGATATTATACAATGTACTAGAATATTGAAAAGTCACTACTAATAAATGTTTATGGATATATATATATATATATATATATATATATATATATATATATATATATATATATATATATATATATATATATATATATATATATATATATATATATATATATATATATATATATATATATAATTACTTTGGTTTTTAATTTTTCATTGTAATCGACATTTTTGGGTGTGGTAAAAATAATAAATTAGATATTAATAACCACTAATTTGAAATTATGTATTTCTTGTGGGTACCATGATGTGAATCCTAATATCATTTATTATTACCTCTAATTTGACACTATGATTAAATCATAGAATTCCATTGGGCTCTAAACTTATACTTTAAATTTTTATTCATAAGTTGTCTATCAAATATTCAAACGGATTATAGATTTGATAAATTTTAATTTTTTAATGCTAAATGATAAGTGGTAACTTTAATGCTAAATTTGAGTAACTGGACCAAAGAAAGGTTATTTAAGTTTGACATTTTAGTTTATTATACACCACATTAAGCAATTGTATGAGTTGTTATCCAAGGAACCCAAAGGCTAATTGGATGATGATAACAACTTTAATGCTAATATCAGTACACCAAAATGTTAATAATAGGTGTACTGATATTATTTAGTCATTAGTATCCCAATTAATAGCATTAATGACTTCTTTGCATATATTCTAAATATATGGATCTCATCAAGAGGAATACTCATGTTAGTGTGGGAGAAGTTCGAGTAGGTCCAAAAGTCAAGTCAAAGTACACGCAAGCCCGACATAGTCAACGGAATTGCCATATGTTCATAAAATGGCTTGCGAAGAAATGTAACATAAATAATTTATGATGTGTCCGTAAGTATATATATCCCCACTCATGACTGATCGACTTCGGTTCCATGATACACATGGCCGAATCATTATATGGATTTTGTAAAACCTGAAAAGTGGATTGAATCAAAGAACAATTAAAGTTGGGAATTATGAATACTTAAACAAAGAAGCAATTAGACCAACTTCATTATTTTGAGAAAATGGTCATTCTTTGTGTCTTGATGATATGCTTTATGTATTGAGTATAACGTGAAACTTATTATTTGTATCTAATTGGTGAATGTTGATTATGCCTTTACATTTGGATACAATGATGTAACTATTAGTTTCAAGTCTCATATTGTTTGTGATGTTCGTTTGGAGGGATATCTCTATAAACTACAACTCCAAACCACTTTATGGAATCTTCATTATCTTATCATGCTTATGGAAAGTTTAAATAACCGAAATTGAGAAGTCAAGACTTCATCAACATTGTGGCATTAACGTTTGGGCCACATATCACATAATAAAGTGATACGTATCGTAGACAATGAAGTTTAAATTGACTTCTTGAAATTTAATGTATGCATTAAGTGTATAAAGGGAATAAGAGAATATCACAAGAAGTCCAAGATTAGTAAAGTTGATCATTATCAGCATTTGGGGACCTTTTCTAGCGGATATAAGTGGTTATAAATCATATATAACCTTTATGGTTGTTTAAATCATGTTACACGTATGTGTATTTGTTGAATGAAAGGTCTGAATCTCTTTAATTATATAAAACCTTCAGGGTCAAAGTTGAAAATCAAATTGACCGAAAAAAATAGTACGATCAGACAGGGGCTGTGGATATTATTGTAGGCATAGAAACGTTGGCTAAGCACCTTGATCCTTCTTTTAATTGTATAAAGATCATGGGATAATTAGCCAACACACCATACTACTTAATAAGATAACATTCTGAAAAGAAGAGGAAGAGCTTTAATGAACATGGTGCAAAGCATGCTTGTAAACACTAACTTGCCAAAATTCTTATGGACCAAGGCATTAAAAAGGGCGAGCCACATGTACAATATAGTTCCTTATTCAATGCCTATTCCTAAAACTCCCGAAGCAAAACTCTACAATCCTTAACCGCAAAATCACGACATGAAAATTGTAAGTTGCTTCCTCATTTCGGTATCCTTATAGGTCTAAATGTTTTCGATTTTATGCTTCGTCATATAGTACCTTGTAGAAATGAAGCATGTTGAACTTCTTGAAGATGTCAAAATCAGTGGGAGTGGTTCATTAAGCGATTTTGATCTCCAAGAAGCTAATGAAGAGGCATATAAAATCAAATGCCCATTACGATCAATACTTTATTAGGCGATTCAAGTCAACACAATACGCCTAACGAAATGCTTCATGAAACAGAGAGGGAAGCAAAATGCCACAAAATTATCCCACTCAAGAGATTGACAATGAGACCCAAGACACTCAGTAGCCTATAAGATGATCTTCGCGATCTAGACGGCCCAAATATATTTTTGACGATTACATCTTTTATTTAAATCAGGTTAGTCTTGACATACGGAGTGAAAATGACCCTGTCACGTATAGTGATGCCATTATTAATGAGCAATCAATAAAATGAAATGTAGCTATGATTGACGAGGTTATTTCCATAAAAAAAATGATGTTTGGGATATTGCTGAATTTCCAAAGGGTTACAAGCCCGTTGGATGCAGGTGGGTCTTCAAGACCAAATTGGACCCAAATGGAAACATTAAATGATATAAATCTCGATTGGTCGCTAAATGGTATATACAAAAAGAGGGTTATTAAGAAACTTTATCCCTTGTTGGACTCCCTTATAATTATACTGTCCCTTATGAGTCTTTTGATTTAAAGCCACGTCAAATGGACATAAAAACTCCTTCCTAATGGTCAAAGACATCTAGTATGTAAACTCAAAATACTAATGTATGGGCTGAAACAAGCTTCGTGTCAACGGTACTTGAAGTTCGATGAAGTCATGTTGAAAAACTACATCATTAAGAATCAAGTAGATCAAAATATATACCTCAAGATGAGTGGGAGAAGCTCTATGTCGATGACATTTTATTGGCGAGTAATATTATAATTTTATTGCACAAATAAAAACTTTTATTATTGTGTCATTTCAATATGAAAGATCTTGGTAAGGCCTCTTATTCATAGGCATAGAAAATCCACTGAGATATAACCCAAGGGACTTTTAGGATTGTCTCACAAGGCATATACCTAATGCGCACTTAATCGATATAGCATGCAATAATGCTTCCCCTCAGTTGCTCCCATATTTAAGGGAGATGTTTTGGTTTATTTAAATACCTTAGAATAGAGGTTGAACAATATCAAGTTGATCTACATGTTTCGGTAGTTGGATGCTTATATATGAACAAGTTTGTATGTGACACCCCAGTTCTACTGTTTGCAAATACTATGGTTTTTCGTATAAATACATGAATACAAAAATACGGTTTATCAAAAACCGATAATTTACATGTTTAAAACTGTGGGTGTTACAAATCCATACCAAATCTAACCATAGTAAGCAAAAGAAGGATTAAACCTTGCGTCCAAGTTAGGAGCTCTCCACTCCAGCTAAACTTCATCCCATTTATAGCAACTTATTTTAACCTAGAATACATGGCAAAAACATAGAATACGTAAGACAAAAATGTCTCGTGAGTTACATGAGTTTTAGACTCAAACTTTTTAACTTCTTTTCCAACCTTTTTATAAAACTTATAACATAAAACATTTTTCAAAGTTTTATAATAATATCATACCATAACTCATTACTTTTCAAAATCATTTCTTATCATGCCTTGCAAAAATATATTCTTTCAAAACTTTATAATAGCAACATGCTATAACTCTTTACTTCTCAAAAATCATTTTATGACATACTTTACAAAAATAACATCTTTCTTACTTTCTTTGACTGGTTTTATAAGCTTGCTGGATTTTTATACTTAGGGCTTTAATCACTATAAGTGATACCCCAAGTCTCTATGGCTAGAAAGAACGGATCAATCCTCACCATAGAAGTGCTGAGGCAATCTACTTCGCGATGTGGCTTTTTTCCCAGTAGACCCCTTACCTAACCCGGGTAGGTTGGAACATAGTTCCCTTACTAACGCTGCTTGCTACAATTACCAGTCATACAAAAAAAAAACTTGCTGCTTGCTTGAACATTACTTACATACATATAACTTGTGGCTAAGTGCCAAACTTCATTATTTTCTGTCTTTATGGCTAGATGCCAAATTTATAACTTTCATTACATATGTAAAATATGTTTTTATAACATTCTAAGCTTTATACCAAATCATACTTTCCAACATCTTATGACTATATGCCATTCATATTTGAAAACATATATAACTTGTAATCGAAATATACTTTCACAAACAAATTAGAAATAAAACTCTTGCATATAATTTCACATATAAGATTTTATAAGAAATTTTGAAAATACTTACTTGCCATGTACCCCAGAATAGGTAAAAATACTGCATGTACTCACCTTGTCTAGTTAGAGAAGTCTAACTATAATTACTTCTTCCCGTTGAGTTTTCATTTCCTTCAACTTTACTCCTTAATACCTAAGGAGTTCATTTAACATTCTAGTTAATATAAGCTAGGCCTTATTAACAATTAAAGACCTCTTAATCTACATCTTAATAGATTAATATCACATTATTTACTCATTTTTAGATTTTTATATCTAAGACGCATGGTCAAAGAATTGACCATAACTCCCAACTCAGAAACCCGAATGGCACAAACTCAGACATTCTGAAAACTAGACACAATACATGACAAGTCTCAAGAAGATACCGAGACTTGAATCACATTTTAAGACCTTAAAAAATAAGCGACAAGATTGACAGTGCAATCTGTCACAAATCTGGATTAGTGGAGGAATCACCAATTCCATGCCACTTGGGAATGGAATCAAGGGAAACCCTCTTACATAGGCATACTAGATATAACCAAGAGACTACCCTTTGAAATTCAGACCCAAAAGACAAACCACTTAAGAATTAAAAATCATACAATATGAAGGAAATGAGCAGCAACATTTCTGTCACAACTCAGCATAGGTTGACAAGATTTGTCCAACAACCTGACTTCTGAAAGGAAATAAGTCAAGCCTTTTGGATGAGCTACACTAGACATGAAGATAAAGCTCTCATCAAAAAATCAAACTTAAAGCATAAGCCAACTGAGAATTAAAAATCGTGCAACAAGAAAAATGTGCACAGCGACAATTCTGGTTCAGTCAAAGAGAAGGAATTGGAACCCTAGCTTCCTAATGGAATTGGATCAAGCCCTCTGGATGGAACACTTTAGACATGAGGATGACCTTTCCATCAAATTTTCAGACCTAAACTGTGAACCATTTGGGAATTAAAAATCCCACAAGTTGACCTAGGTGTGCAGCAACCAATCTGTGGAGGTCAGATTGTACACACCAAAGTCCAAACCAAAACAACGAACTGAGTCAACCCTTTTTGGTCGAGTATGGCTCATGACAAGGTTCTTCTCCACACAAAATTTCAGAACAATCCAGTGAACACACGATTTTACAAGAATTTCACAACACAACTGAATACAGAAATCATACTCATGGAAATCGGGTTCCAAACCCTAGAAAACGACCAAATGAGGTCTGGACCCCAACTGATGAACTGAAAAAGACATCGAGACGAAACCATGGGCACTGGAATCGCCTGATTTGGACAGCGTATGATTTTTCTATGAATTATACAACATATGACAAATTTCCATCCGAAAATCGAACATTTGTTTCAAATACATGTTCTTAATACTTAGAACATATTTGCAACTGAAAAATCATGTCATACTACTTGGATCATGACTGAAATTTCAGTCCTTAGTTCCTCCCATGAAGAACACCCAAGAACTTGACTAGAATGTAAATTACTAACATTACTTGATTAAAAATCTTCAATTCCAAGCTATAAATCCGATTTCTTGCTTCAATCTTGTGAATTCCAGAAATCAATTCTTCCAAGAACTTCTCCCGTGACTTCTCCAAACTTCTGCAACTATGAGAGATATTTCTCTCTTTAATAATTGCCATTTTTCAGTTTAGTCCCTGAAGTTCTCTTCCTTGGACTTTAGGCACCAACATTAGGTTTTTACCACATGTAACTATCTTTCTTACATTTTTAGTCCAAACTAGAATTATACTTTCATAATAACTCTTGTATATGGTCAAATGACCAAATTACCCTTCCCCTGGTAAAATGACCAAATTACCCTTCTCATGGTAAAATGACCAAATTACCCTTACGAGCATAATTTCTCACTTATATAAATATATATATATATATATATATATATATATATATATATATATATATATATATATATATATATATATATATATATATATATATATATATATATATATATATATATATATCAACTTTTATTACACCAAGTTCTATTTCTCATACTTTTATCCCAAACACTAAAATATTTTTATATTAAAGTCTAAAACATAGCAAAAGACTATTTTGCCCTTTTTCACCAATTCTCTCCAAACTCTCGGAGTTTTACTATAATTCCCGCTACGTTATTTTAATACTTTCAAAATTTTTGGCCTTTACCTTAAGCATTATCTCGAATATAAATTCAAGATTTTTGGGGCGTTACAACTACCTCCCCCTTATTAGGATTCCGTCCTCGGAATCATCACACAACTATTAATTTAAGGGATCACTTCTCCCCCTCTTCAAAGGCTCTCAGCCAAAGTTTGGTTAGTGGTAAATACTTCCTTTTATCAATACATAATCGTATTCTTTATTTTCTTATCTTTTTAGTATTTACTTCTAGAGTTACTTTTGGTTCTTAATTAACTTTTAGAGATTTTCACTTTCAATTCTTTATGAGGAATTTACATAGTCTCTTCCTCCTGAATATTTCTTTCAATTTATCATAAGGTGCTTCGTATTTCTCAAGAATTCATTCATCTCATGTTTTCATTACATCTATTTTTAGTTCATTTCATTCATAAAGGAGTCTTTTAGTAAAGCTTAACTTACAAAGTAATTTTATACTTTTATATTCTTATCAAAAATAGTAGCTTACTTTGTAATTCTTCTCATATGTTTACCAAAACTTCATGAAATTATATTAATCATATTCTTTACTTATAAAACTTCTTCCCAATTACAATTTGGTAAAGCTTTGTATTTATACAAATTTATAAATACACAATATCTTTCTTTTTAGAACAATATTTCGTTCTTTAATGGACATTTCACTTAAACATAACCTATTCATTCTTATCTTTCTCTTTTCTTATATCTTTGTTCATGCGTTATACATAATAGTTTGCTTTTATTCTTTCTTTATCTTTACTGGCAACTCTCAGTTGGTTACCATTTTTAAGGAATACATACTCTTCCTTTCGTTTCACTTCACACATTTACTTTTCTGTTTGGGACAGAATCTGTCGAATCATCATATCTTTCACGAGAATCTACTTATCTTGTGCTGAAAGTGTTGAAACGATGTGCCGCTTTTTTTTTTTAACGATTAGACATCATTAGCTTTCTTTCCATGTGTAATACACAATGTTTGACCTTATAAACTTGTACAATTTTACTATTGAAGTTGATCTATTATTTTAGTCAACTTCCTTCGTCTCTACTCTTGTCATTTATATTACGGATTTGTATACTTCTTTTTACTCCTTACTAGCTTTCATACGTTTACAATAAATTATTAACATCATTATTTTCTACTCTGCATTTTACATGTATCTATTCATACATGTCTTGAATCTTTCTACTTTCACATCATATTATTTGTTAATGACCCAAATTATGAATTTACATTTTCACATACCTCTTAATCATTTCTTGTACATTACATGTACTACTTTCTCTACATATCTCGTATCACTCTATACTTATTTTACTTTCACTTTTTGACATACTAACATTCTAAATACTTCTTTCATCATCTTTATGAGATTTCGGTCTCATTTACTCATTACTTATTAATATAAACATGTCCTTCTCATTTCTTCAATTTTTTTTATACAATACTTTTATAAGCATACTTTTCTTTCCTTTTTGGATACTCCACGTACCCTTCTCATATTAATACTTTATATTTTTATACTTTCTTGAAATTTATATTTCTTGCACTAGTGCTTAGTTAGCACTCCATCTCATATTTATTCTTTCTCTATCAGTATTTCAAGTGTTTACTATGATTGATTCCACTTTGTTTTTCTTCAATTCACTTATGGGACTTCATACATGTTGTATACGATAATTCATATTCCCATACTTACTACATTTTTCATAATATTACTATCTTGTGGTGTATTTATGTTTCACAAGCCACATTCATTAACTTCTTGACACAACCCTTAATCACCATTATAATTCGTTACTCTTTACCTGTTGTAGCTAATGCCACCAAAATATTTTTCTTAGCTTTCTTTTTACCCCATATTTTATGTAAAACTTACTTCTTATGTATCTTTAAGTGATACACAACTGCCATTTATTTTCTCATCATCTTCCGTTCTTTTGTCTCTCGGGGCAATATGCCCAATACATTATCTTACTCTTTTGCTTCATAACTTGTAGTATCCTAATTAGAATACTTATTTCATAACCACCTTTATACTTTTTATACATTATATATACATATATCTCAAAACTTTCTCATGCTTTTATATTTATAAGCACGTATCAACATATATACATTTCTTTGTATTTCATGGTTTCTAGCCATGTACTAATCATTTCCCATAATCTTTAGAGACTTTTACCCATCATTCCCATTCGGAAGTAGTAACTTCTTGTCTGTTTATCATAGTTCTTCTTCTACTACTTGTTTAGATATTTACTATTTTTCTTTACTTCATATCATTTATGACATTTAGTCATTTTGCTTACACGCTTTTGGTTTTATTCAATTAACATTCCTCATTATACTCTTTCATTACTGGTATTTCTTCTTTTATTTCATTCATTTGGTTGCGGAATTTATTTCCTGACAACCACTATCTCATCATCGTTTGTTTCATCTTTAATCTCTTGCCTAACATTTATTTAGGCATTCAACCTTTATTTATCAATTCATATTTATTTAATCACTTTACTTTAATGTAATTTACTTACAATATCATAATATTTAACAATTTATCATTCATCATTCTTTTCCCCATTTGGGTAATCTTACTTTGTTTTATGACTCATTATAGCATTGTACTTATAACTTAATCAATTATTAAATCTTTGAAACACTTTCTTGCATCTTCTTTGTTCAATCTGTACGTTAGTCTTCCATTCCCTTTTAGCATTCCCATCTTCTATCTTTAACTTTCTCATCATTTTACTCTTATCGTTCTGCAGCGATATCTTACTTCCTTTATATCTTTAATATTCACACGACTTTTAGATAAGATTATGCATTTAATGGTTATGCCTAAAGCACACCACTTGTCAACATTAAACTTTTTTTTTTATTACCAAATTTATATACTATTAATGCACTCTACTTATAATTTTCATTCTTTATGTAAGAGTCTTACAACTCTTATATAGGTAATCAATACCCATAATTCTTCTTTAAATTGCTCATATTCATACTTACTCTCGTCTCGGCAGACATATACTTTAATGTCATTTAATTTGTCTAGGAAGTATTAATTATCTTATTGATTTCCTTTTTCTTTACCATACTAAGTGGTATATATTCACTGCATTAACTTTTATTACTTATAATCTTTCTTGTTCTTGTTACATAGACATATAATTCCTATGTTATTCTTACTACTCTTTTCACAAATCTTACCCACCAGAATGCCATAATTCCTTTGCGATTCCACCAGTCCCAATACATATCCTGTGATTATGATAATACGGGCCCATATTACCATAATCACCTATACATATTGGTTCTGCTGTTACCACAAGGTTTCATGGGACACTGGTTCCTTTAACATATAACACCATTATAAGTACATGGTGATCACTACTAGAAATCTTACTACTTTATAAACATAGCCTTTAATAAATTTAGACGGTTACGGAAAATATCATATAATTTTCCTAACGGTCAGATTTTTGCTCACTTTAAACGTTAACTTAACACTTATTAGTGTTATATATCTACATATTTTTAAAAAATGCATAATGTCTTAATCATTTAAGACATCATATAACATACTTTTCATAAATTAACATTTCTATAGCATGAGTTTAAGCCTAGGAGTGGAACAAGCCAATCCTAATTCGCTTAAACTATGGCTCTGATACCAACTTGTGACACCCCAGTTCTACTGTTTGCAAATACTATGGTTTTTCGTACAAATACATGAATACAAAAATACGGTTTATCAAAAACCGATAATTTACATGTTTAAAACTGTGGGTGTTATAAATCCATACCAAATCTAACCATAGTAAGCAAGAGAAGGATTAAACCTTGCGTCCAAGTTAGGAGCTCTCCACTCCAGCTAAACTTCATCCCATTTATAGCAACTTATTTTAACCTGGAATACATGGCAAAAACATAGAATACGTAAGACAAAAATGTCTCGTGAGTTACATGAGTTTTAGACTCAAACTTTTTAACTTCTTTTCCAACCTTTTTATAAAACTTATAACATAAAACATTTTTCAAAGTTTTATAATAATATCATACCATAACTCATTACTTTTGAAAATCATTTCTTATCATGCCTTGCAAAAATATCTTCTTTCAAAACTTTATAATAGCAACATGCTATAACTCTTTACTTCTCAAAAATCATTTTATGACATACTTTACAAAAATAACATCTTTCTTACTTTCTTTGACTGGTTTTATAAGCTTGCTGGATTTTTATACTTAGGGCTTTAATCACTATAAGTGATACCCTAAGTCTCTATGGCTAGAAAGAACGGATCAATCCTCACCATAGAAGTGCTGAGGCAATCTACTTCGCGATGGGGCTTTTTCCCCAGTAGACCCCTTACCTAACCCGGGTAGGTTGGAACATAGTTCCCTTACTAACGCTGTTTGCTACAATTACCAGTCATACAAAAAAAAAACTTGCTGATTGCTTGAACATTACTTACATACATATAACTTGTGGCTAAGTGCCAAACTTCATTATTTTCTGTCTTTATGGCTAGATGCCAAATTTATAACTTTCATTACATATGTAAAATATGTTTTTATAACATTCTAAGCTTTATACCAAATCATACTTTCCAACATCTTATGACTATATGTCATTCATATTTGAAAACATATATAACTTGTAATCGAAATATACTTTCACAAACAAGTTAGAAATAAAATTATTGCATATAATTTCACATATAAGATTTTATAAGAAATCTTGAAAATACTTACTTGCCATGTACCCCAGAATAGGTAAAAATATTGCATGTACTCACCTTGTCTAGTTAGAGAAGTCTAACTATAATTACTTCTTCCCGTTGAGTTTTCCTTTCCTTCAACTTTACTCCTTATTACCTAAGGAGTTCATTTAACATTCTAGTTAATATAAGCTAGGCCTTATTAACAATTAAAGACCTCTTAATCTACATCTTAATAGATTAATATCACATTATTTACTCATTTTTAGATTTTTATATCTAAGACGCATGGTCAAAGAATTGACCATAACTCCCAACTCAGAAACCCGAATGGCACAAACTCAGACATTCTGAAAACTAGACACAATACATGACAAGTCTCAAGAAGATACCGAGACTTGAATCACACTTTAAGACCTTAAAAAATAAGCGACAAGATTGACAGTGTAATCCGTCACAAATCTGGATTAGTGGAGGAATCACTAATTCCATTCCACTTGGGAATGGAATCAAGGGAAACCCTCTTACATAGGCATACTAGATATAACCAAGAGACTACCCTTCGAAATTCAGACCCAAAAGACAAACCAATTAAGAATTAAAAATCATACAATATGAAGGAAATGAGCAGCAACATTTCTGTCACAACTCAGCATAGGTTGACAAGATTTGTCCAACAACCTGACTTTTGAAAGGAAATAAGTCAAGTATTTTGGATGAGTTATACTAGACATGAAGATAAAGCTCTCATCAAAAAATCAAACTCAAAGCATAAGCCAACTGAGAATTAAAAATCGTGCAACAAGAAACATGTGCACAGCGACAATTCTGGTTCAGTCAAAGAGAAGGAATTGGAACCCTAGCTTCCTAATGGAATTGGATCAAGCCCTCTGGATGGAACACTGTAGACATGAGGATGACCTTTCCATCAAATTTTCAGACCTAAACTGTGAACCATTTGGGAATTAAAAATCCCACAAGTTGACCTAGGTGTGCAGCAACCAATCTGTGGAGGTCAGATTGCACACACCAAAGTCCAAACCAAAACAACGAACTGAGTCAACCCCTTTTGGTCGAGTATGGCTCATGACAAGGTTCTTCTCCACACAAAATTTCAGAACAATCCAGTGAACACACGATTTTACAAGAATTTCACAACATAACTGAATACAGAAATCATACTCATGGAAATCGTGTTCAAAACCCAAGAAAACGACCAAATGAGGTCTGGACCCCAACTGATGAACTGAAAAAGACATCGAGACGAAACCATGGGCACTGGAATCGCCTGATTTGGACAGCGTATTATTTTTCTACGAATTATACAACATATGACAAATTTCCATCCGAAAATCGAACATTTGTTTCAAATACATGTTCTTAATACTTAGAACATATTTGCAACTGAAAAATCATGTCATACTACTTGGATCATGACTGAAATTTCAGTCCTTAGTTCCTCCCATGAAGAACACCCAAGAACTTGACTAGAATGTAAATTACTAACCTTACTTGATTAAAAATCTTCAATTCCAAGCTATAAATCCGATTCCTTGCTTCAATCTTGTGAATTCCAGAAATCAATTCTTCCAAGAACTTCTCCCGTGACTTATCCAAACTTCTGCAACTATGAGAGATATTTCTCTCTTTAATAATTGCCATTTTTCAGTTTAGTCCCTAAAGTTCTCTTCCTTGGACTTTAGGCACCAACATTAGGTTTTTACCACATGTAACTATCTTTCTTACATTTTTAGTCCAAACTAGAATTATACTTTCATAATAACTCTTGTATATGGTCAAATGACCAAATTACCCTTCCCATGGTAAAATGACCAAATTACCCTTCTCATGGTAAAATGACCAAATTACCCTTACGAGCATAATTTCTCACTTATATATATATATATATATATATATATATATATATATATATATATATATATATATATATATATATATATATATATATATATATATATATATTTCAACTTTTATTACACCAAGTTCTATTTCTCATACTTTTATCCCAAACACTAAAATATTTTTATATTAAAGTCTAAAACATAGAAAAAGACTATTTTGCCCTTTTTCACCAATTCTCTCCAAACTCTCGGAGTTTTACTATAATTCCCGCTACGTTATTTTAATACTTTCAAAATTTTTGGCCTTTACCTTAAGCATTATCTCGAATATAAATTCAAGATTTTTGGGTCGTTACATTGTATTTGTCCCGACATCGCTTATGCTACTGGCATCTTGGGTCGTTACCAATAAAATCATGATCTAGACCACTAGAAAGTTGCCAATAAACTTTTGCGATATGTACAAGGGATACTTGCAATCTTGTTAAAAGGTGATAACTTAGCAGTTAGCACTAAAATGATTTTGTATTATGACTTTGCAAAATAAAAATATGGTAAGTCATTATTGTGATACATCTTTATGCTATCAGTCGGCCAATACCATGGAAGAGTCACAAGTAAAAGTTGACGACTACATCAACCATGATGGTGAAATATGTTGTCATATATAATGCAACTTTCCATTGAATGTTGTTGAGAAATTTAATCACTGGACCCGTGATCTTAACTTCCATTTCAAGGCCATTTAATGAAAATTTATTGCTATAACTTTGCCTCTATAAGCTTTTCCACTAGCAATACTTAAAGTGGAATGAGGCTTTACCTCGTTACAAAATAATAGTTCATATGAGAGCAATGGAGGATAATATTTTTTGTATCGAGCACATCAGCACTAGTAATATGCTAACGGATCCGATGACGAAAGGTCTAGCACCCAAAATATTTCAAACATGACGTCAAAATGGGTTTATGGCTAGACTTAATATAATGTAATTCTAGCATAGTGCTTTATTAGAACTCTAAACTTTAATTATTCAAGTACTTGATTATTATTCCTCCATAATATGCAATTTGTCTATATTAATAATTTTGTGCACACTTACTTTCTATATAGACAAATGTACTGCATTACCACTTAATTATAAAGTCATTTGGCTTAAATTAATCGAAAGTTTCATATGAAGCACCAATGTATGATCGGTGGGGGTCCCGTGTTTCATATGACGCGTTAGACTGTACTTTTCTACTATTAGTGTTAGTATGAAACAAGATGAATGAAACTTGGCCAAGATAATAAAACATGTATACAAATAGTCACTCGGCCAAGTGGGAGAATGTTGGAAAATAACTCATTAGTATAGCCTTAGGACTATTTTGTAATGATTATTACATGTTAGTTACATTTATATTGTGTACCATAATGTTGCCATAATGACATATCAGGTCCCTAGACTTAAATATTTGTAGTATGATGGATATGACAATGTCTATAACTTGAGGGACTATATTTGTGTGGTTCCAATATCTTTTCTGTAAGGTGCAAATTGATGAACTGTTAATGCTCAAACATATGAACGGTCAGGGGAAAATAAAGAGTCTCTCAATTATGGACAGTCAATGGAAAATGAAGAGTCTATCTCTTCAATTATGCTCTAAACCCCTATATAACACCAAGATCGGGTATGTTGTTAGTATCTCAATCTCTCCATCAGAAAATCAGTAAAGCACCATTACGGGAAGATAAGGAATCAAGAACATGGCATCATCTTCAAACCTCACACTTCCAAGTAAGCATAACTTCACTTCTGTAGAAGCTTTATATGATACTGATCTTGATTATACCTGTGAAATCACAACACCAGGGGGAAGGCGACAAAGACTCGTTCCGTTGTTGAACACGAGTTGAAGGTAAGGCAGGCAAGGTGGATGCAGGATGCATGAACACGGGGTCGATAGATTGCTGCACATACGTGATCAGACTTGTTTAGAAACTCTAAAAAATGGTTAGGATAGGAAGGGGTAATATGGCCGATCCATTATCAGTGAAAGATATACTATTAATTAGGGTAAAATGGTCAATCTAGTTATTTATTTAGACTAAAATAATTATTAATCATGAAAATTGATTATATAATTTCAAAAAATGTTTTAAAATATTCTTTTGGGTAAATACAATATTTTGAAAGTTAAAAAGGGCAAATATTATATTTAGATTTCAAGCTGAACAAATACGATATTTTCATATTTAACAAGGGCATATACGAAATTTACCCTTATTAAAAACTAAATAGATCGTGTTTTTAACTAATATTTCTATAACCATAACGAGTTACACATCGTTAATTAGTTATTGAAACGGATTACAATGTAATCTTCATTTACTATCTAACAAAACATTTTAATTTAAAAGTTGTAGTTTTGCCGGTAGGAATTACAAGATTCTTGTTTTACATTGATATTTCAAATTTGCGGCCAAAGATCAGAATAACATATTTTCTACATGACAACCAATCGCCTTTAACTTATTAAGTTCAATTTTTTCGTGTTAATACATCCAATAAATATGAATGAACAACCAAAAGATGTTACATAAAATAACAAAATATGCAGTGAATTACAGATCTTCACTAAAATTCTATAATGTAGAGTAATTTAAATTAAGATTAGGGAAAACCCTATAAAAATCCAATCACTTATCATCTAATATGCAACAAAACATTATATTATAATTTTATATAATAAAACCATTTTATATTTTGATCATGCCTAAAATAATGTTTCATGATCGATAAAGTCTTAAGAGTCCGTTAGCTAGCCTGGACGGATTTAGAAAAGCCAAACTTATTATACTCCAATGAGTGAAAAACATTATATTGTTATTTTGTATAATAAAATTGTTTTGTTTTCTGATTTTGTACAAGAAAACATTTATCATCCCTTTATTCCCCTATTTTCTCTTAAGACACACTTTTACATAATTGGTCTAGTTCTCGGAATTACAGAATGCATAGTTATCCCTTAGACGTTAGTTACTCAGATATCCCGGTTAGGATTTAGGACTTCAATAAATGCACTTTCTCACACAATTTAATCAAGGCTAATGTAAACGACAAGAAAAAAAGCAATCAAACATTGGAAAGGGTATTTATAATAGACGATGAGATCTAATGTTAATGATGACAAATCTGCTAAGTCATGATTTTCTGCAAGTGCCAACACAAATGTGACAAGTCATGGGTTATGCAAGACATAACACATTTCTACGCTTGCATGTTTTGTCTTACATTTCGCCCATGGCATGCCTTGGAATTAGTGTCAGGAGACTTTTAAGAGGTAAAACCTTCGACTGTAAACTTGTTCTTTGTGCTGCTGAAGTTGCTTATCTTGCACATCTAACCATCACATCGACTACTGAACCATCTGATGCCCAAGATTCTAAATCCGTTCGGAGCCAAGCTATCTGAACTGCTGATCGTGGTAGACTCCCGATGTCATCTGAACTCTTAATCATTCTGGAGTGCTTTCCTATCAAGACTGGGAAAATTAGCCACTGACTCTTGGCACACTCTGGATCGCTGATCGATTCGTCTTGCCAAGCTATTTGATAGACTGTTGATTTTTCAGTGTTGCTGATCTATTAGAGCTATTGAATTAGCTTCTAATTGTTGATCCACTATCGACTGCTGATCTTCTTCGGTCGCCATTAGAATCCACACCTCAACAATCTTCCACTTGGAGGCTAAGTAACTCTACCATCTGAAGTGTAACATAAGCCTTCTCTCTCTAGCCCTTGCATTCGCCTATTTCTATGAAAGACCAGTTAAAGTACTTAGACCACCTTGGTGAACATATCTGTAGAAAAATTTTGCACCAATGATTTTCTTCAAGTTGAGCGTACCTTCGGATATCAACTGTGACAATTGTAAATTTTGGTCAACAAAAGTCAACTGTAGTCAAACGAAGCGTACGTTAATTTATATGTTGAAAAGTTATTTTCCATAACTTTTGCGATGAATTATTAATATTTTAGTATTACGTATGCTAAATCAAAACAATTATCGGTTAAAAATCGAAAATACGGACAGCAGACTACTGTAGCGTAAAAATTCGATAATCGTACAATTATTATTTTGAGAATAATAATATTCATAAAACGATCTACTCGTAAATACGAACCTGTGGATATATAGAACGTCGAAAACGGAGTTCGTATGTGAAAGTTACAACCATTAAATCGCTGTGAACGGATAAATGTACACAGGGTTTGGACTCAAATTTCAAAATGTGGTGCCTTAAACATCATATATGAAATAACAATTTATATGATAAGTGACGTAATAGTATCTAGTATTTAATTCCAAAGCTAAATGCAATTTCCGGTAAAATGCCGAAAATCGCGAAATCGGAAGAATACTGCGCTTAAACGCGTATTCCGGCACCCAATGAGTTATGTTTCAAACAAAATAAATGTTTGGCAATGTTTTTATACAAAATAATTATTTAGAACTTCGTTTCGTCAAAAACGCATAAAATTTCACTAAAACGTCTTACTATTTTATAAAAATTGCACATTTATATAAGTACATTGCTATTTTTATAAAAACCAACCCCACCCCACCCCCCTACCCCACCCCATGGGCTGATCTCCACTTCCCCAAGACAATCTTAGTGAACTATTCATAAATCTAACCTATAAATAAAATAATGAAAAGAAATCAAACCTAAAAACCTACATTAAATCTAATAAACAATTGGAGAATAAGTTGCATCTACTTCCAAGAATCACCAACCAAATCACTCTCTCTTCTCTCTTTCCCTCTTCTCCTCTCGGCTCCAAACCCACCACCACCATCTTCACTTTCAAGTTTCAATTCCAAGCTCTCTTCACAAGATTAAGTAGTAAGTTTCATTCCTCTTTTGATTCTAAACAACATAACACAAGTTTTACACCTTTTACACACACTAACATCCATCAATACCCATTGAATATTAGCTTTGTCCAAGGGTCTTTGAGCTCAAATCTTCATCATCTTCAAAGATCTTTTAAGCTCTCTTGGTAAGTTATGATCAACTAGTGATTTAAGTTCTAAATACCTTCATTTACTCTCTTACACACACATACTCACAAAAATCCATTGGATAATAGCTTTGTCCAAGGGTCCTCCGGGTCTTAGAACCAAAATCTTCATTCTTCTTCCAAGGAATCTTAAGATACACACTCAAGGTGAGTTCATACCCCTCATTTTCATCTTTTCAAACCTTTTTGGGGGAGAATACAAGTTCTTTAACTATATATGTTATTTATTCAAGTTTATATGTGTTTAAATGATATATATGTTGATTTACACAAGTTTATAAAGTTAGTATTTGGGTAAAAATACCTTTGACATGAAATATGGATAGATCTTTGTAAGATGTTCATAATGATACATAATATGATTGTATAAAAGTTACTAGACTATAATTAAAGTGTGTAAAAATGTTAGATCTTGAACAAAAATGTTATAAATATGAATTTGGCATGAAATATGAGTAGATCCATGTATTATGAACACTTTGACATATTAAGTTGTGTAAAAGTTACTAAACTACAAATAAAGTGTACAAAAATACTAGATCTTGAATAAAAACGTTATAAAAACGAAAACTAGTAAAAACTACGTTTTTATAAACAAATGCACTATTTTCTAGCAAAAATGGTTATAATCAAGATATTACACTATTTTTGTGAGAAATATCTCAAAAGATGATATTTATAATCTTTGAACAAGTTATTTCGCTATCGTTTGTAAAAAAAATAAGGTTATTACGACGCAATTACAAAAAAATAGACTATTATTGGAATAGTTTATGAACAAAAGGTTATTATGAGATTTAAACATGACAAAAATAATTATATAAAAATATATAATTATTATACTTTACTATATTATCATGGGAAAAATGATAATGGACGATTACAAGAGTTTTTATATACAAATCGTACGTAAACAAGTTGATTGGAATACATACATTTTTGTGAGATGAATCTTCACATTACTTTTATAAGTACCTACTATAAGTCCTGAACCTTTATAACCAGAGTCTCGGTAAGAGAGCGTGATATTTGAGTATAGATCTATACGGGGCTTGACAAACCCCGCACCTGAGCTGCTAGCTACAGCTTGACCGGCAGGTCTGAGGTGTCTAAATGTCTAACATTCCGACGCCTGAAGAACGTCGCAGCAGGCCAACTAGTCACAGTATGGTTATATGGTATCTCACATGGGAAAATAATCAACTTAATATTTTATAAATTGTTTACGTGGAAACACACATTTCAAAGAAAGTACACTACAGTTTACATATTACATTTTAGTCTTTGGGATTTAAAGACTTGGACACTTTTATGAGAAAATATTGGATTTTCTTGGTTTTCAACACTATTGTTTACAAACAAATGATATTTCTTATACAAAAATCTTATGAACTCACCAACTTAATTGTTGACACTTTTTCAACTACTTGTATTCTCAGGAAATTGATAAAGTAAGTTCAAGCGCTACAAGATGAGACGTTACGGCGTCATTTTTAGTTTAGTTTGAAATCATTTGTAATTGTGATTGAAACATGCAACTTTTAAACGATGTAACATTTGCAATTATTTAATGATGGTTGTTTGCTTGGAATTCACTATTATTCAACTTTGTTATGATATTGTTCATGAAGTCATCCACCCTTGAACTATTCCGCCAATACGGTTTGAGGGTGTGACAGATTGGTATCAGAGCATTGTTTATAGTGAACTAAGTATATCAATCCATTTAAAGATATACAACTATAAATGCAATGGGACTAAAACTCTCAAAAACATTTTTCGTACAAGTATACTTTTAAGAATTACAATGATAGTTGTTATAAAAGTATAAGTACATACATACATACTAGAACGATATCATAACGAAAACATACAAAAGTAGTAAGATGAGTTGAACACTACGGATAGGCCTAAGTGTTTTGGTAATTATACCTTGGATAAATAGAGCCTGATTAACTGTATTGGTCCAAGATATGATTAACGTATACTTAGGAATAGTCGTGGTGAACAACAAGTCCGAACACTTACCAATAACCAAATAAGATATAAAATACTATAGGAGTATTTTATGGCGCTATAGAACTAAACACAGAGTTAAAATACTACATGAGTATTTTATGAATACTACGAAGTCGTACACTTAGAATTTTCTCTTACATACCTCTCATACCCCTTAGAAATCACCTTACTTATAACAACTTCTAAAGACATACCAAGAACCATGTACAAAGAAAAACACTAGAACAAAACATAAAACAAAAATACTATACGAGTATTTTGTGATACTATAGAACCATACATCTAGACTCTTTATGCACCTATTATACCCCTATCACTACATAGTCGACATAAACGTATAATAGAAACGCCGTACTTTGATAACCCCTACCAAGAACTAACCAACGTCAAATCTTGAATCCTTGTGGCAGAAATATGCCACCTCGTCGAAGAAACGTTAGGCGCGCACCGATCGCAACTCCAGAGCCACCCATGATGGACTCAGCTACTTTCCAAGCAGCTGTTACTGCTGCGGTAGCAGCTGCTATCGCTCAGATAAACCCGAATGGGACGAATGGAAACGGAAGCAGAAATGGTGCCAACGACTCCACAAATGGAGAAACATCAAACCAATCGCGAGTATGTTCTTACAAGGACTTCGCGAATTGCAAACCGGTAACTTTCCATGGTATCGGTGGTGTCCTTGCTCTCACGAGATGGATTGAGAAAACGGAATCAATCTTTGATATCTCCCCCTGTCCAGAGTAATTTAAAGTCAAATACGCCGCTTGTACCTTTGCCGAGACGGCCATGTCCTGGTGGAAGGGCCATGTTAAGGCTCTGACACTTCCCGTGGCCAACTCGATGAGTTGGGAAGAATTGAAGACCATGCTGATGAAAGAGTACTGTCCCAGAGGGGAGATCCAAAAGCTAGAACAAGAGCTGTGGAACCTTACCATGAAAGGTTCAGATCTGACCTCCTACACGAACCGATTCAACGATTTGGCAACCCTTTGCCCTACTATGGTCACACCAGAATCTGTGAAAGTGGAACGTTATATCTGGAGGCTATCTCCTCTGATTCAGGGGAATGTAGAAGCGGCAAGCCCCGCCACTTTCGACAGCACAAAACGACTGGCCCAACGATTAGTCGACTATGGGGTTCGCCAGGGCACCATGACCTCTAAAACTGAACAACCAAGAGAGAGGGACCACAAAAGAAAACCCTGGAACAGGGGGAGGAGTCAGCCTAACCAAGAAAATGCCAAGAGACAACAGATTGTGGCAGTCCATGCAGCCACTGTCCCGACTACCCCAACAACAACCCAGCAATATAATGGGACACTACCCAAGTGCAACAAATGTAACTTCCATCATACCGGAGCCTGTACAGAAATGTACTGCCTGAACTGCAACAGAAAGGGTCATACCGCCCGTTTCTGCAAGACGCCAGTTCCACAAACCACCCAAGCCTCTAATGCTGGGGTGAGTCAAGCTTGCTATGGTTGTGGTGAGACGGGGCATTTTAAGCGTGATTGCCCGAAGACAAAGAATGTGGGGAGAAATGGAAGAGTCCTAGCTATGGGACGCACGGAAGCGGTAGAGGATCCTACCGTGGTTACCGGTACGTTTCTCGTCAATAATTCATATGCTTGTGTACTATTCGATAGCTGTACGGAGAGGAGTTTCATAAGCCACGAGTTTAAATATTTATTAAAACAAAAACCACAACCACTCAATGAAACATTTACAGTAGAAATGGCTAATGGCAAAACAGAAAGCACAAACGACATATACATAGGCTGTACACTAACCCTGGACGATCACTCCTTCCAAATCGATTTAATGTCTGTTAAAATAGGAAGTTTTGACGTGATTGTTGGTATGGATTGGCTAATTCCCCATCATGCCGACATCATGTGTTACGAACGAGGAATCCGACTTCATCTGCCGAATGACAAGACCTTTGTTGTCTACGGTGATAAACCCAGTACCAGCCTCTGAATCGTGTCTTGCATCAAAGCTCGAAAATACCTACAGAAAAGATACCATGCCTTCCTAGCCCACGTTGTTGACGAGAAGAAAGAAGTAAAGAACATCAAAGAGATCCCTGAAGTCTGCGACTTTCCCGACGTATTCCCAGAAGACTTTCCAGGAGTACCACCCGCACGACAAGTCGAGTTCAGAATCGATTTGATCCCAGGAGCCACCCCAATAGCAAAAGCGCCATACCGATTAGCCCCGGCAGAAATGCAAGAATTATCCAGCCAACTAAACGAACTGCTAAGTAAAGGGTTCATCAGGCCGAGCTTCTCACCTTGGGGAGCGCCGGTCTTGTTCGTGAAGAAGAAGGATGGATCATTCCGTATGTGCATTGACTATCGGGAGTTGAACAAGCTCACCATCAAGAACCGATACCCGCTACCCCGAATTGACGACCTGTTCGATCAACTCCAAGGATCGAGTTATTTCTCAAAGATCGATCTGAGGTCGGGATATCACCAACTCATGGTTCAAGAAGAAGATGTTCCTAAAACGGCATTCAGAACTCGCTACGTTCATTATGAATTCGTTGTGATGCCCTTCGGATTGACCAATGCGCCCGCAGTGTTCATGGATCTGATAAACCGTGTATGCCGACCTTACCTAGATAAATTCGTGATAGTATTCATCGACGACATACTTATCTATTCACGAAGTAAGGAGGAACACAGTCAGCACTTACGACAAGTTTTGGAGACATTAAGAGCAGAGAAGCTGTATGCGAAATTTTCAAAATGCGAATTTTGGCTTCGAAAGGTGGACTTTCTAGGCCACGTAGTCAGCAAAGAAGGGATACATGTGGATCCCTCCAAAATCAAAGCCATCGAAAGCTGGGAAGCACCAAGAACTCCTACAGAAATCCGTCAGTTTTTGGGCCTTGCTGGCTATTACCGAAGATTCATACAGAATTTCTCCAAGATTGCAAAGCCACTTACTGCCCTTACACAGAAGGGTGTAACATTCAAGTGGAGAGATAATCAAGACGTCGTCTTCCAGACCCTAAAGAAAGCTTTATGCAGCGCTCCTATTCTGTCCCTTCCAGAAGGAACAGAAGACTTTGTGGTCTATTGCGACGCATCGAACCAGGGTCTGGGCTGTGTACTCATGCAGAGAGGAAAAGTCATTCCTTACGCTTCAAGACAACTAAAAACTCACGAGGTCAACTACACTACACATGACCTCGAGTTGGGAGCAGTAGTGTTCGCATTGAAGATCTGGAGACACTACCTGTACGGCACAGAGTGTACGGTATACACCGACCATAAGAGTCTCCAGCATATCCTCAACCAAAAAGAACTCAATATGAGACAACGACGATGGATGGAGCTGCTAAGTGACTATGAATGTGAAATTCGTTATCACCCAGGGAAGGCCAACGTGGTAGCTGATGCCCTCAGTCGAAAAGAGTACTCGGGTCGCCGAGTGAAGTCATTAACAATAACGATCCATTCCCATTTGTCCACTCAGATCAAAGAGGCGCAGCTAGAAGCCTTAAAACCTGAGAATGTCGCAAATGAAGCCTTGCGAGGGATGGATAAAAACCTTGAAGTTAAGAAAGACGGAGCTCGTTACCTCATGAACCGAATTTGGACCCCGAGGTTCGGCGGATACAGAGACATTGTCAAGAATGAGGCTCACAAGACTAGATACTCCATTCATACTGGATCCGACAAAATATACCTGGACCTTAAGAAGCTGTATTGGTGGCCAAACATGAAGGCAGAAATTGCTACTTACGTGGGCAAGTGCCTGACTTGTGCCAAGGTTAAAGTAGAATATCAAAAGCCCTCGGGTCTGCTATAACAACCAGAAATACCCGAATGGAAGTGGGAGCGGATAACTATGGACTTCATAACCAAATTACCAAAGACAACTGGTGGGTTAGACACTATATGGGTAATCGTCGATAGGTTAACCAAATCCGCTCACTTCCTGCCAATCAAAGACACTGATAAGATGGATAAGCTGGCAAGGCTCTACCTCAGAGAAATTGTAAAATTGCACGGTGTGTCAAAATCAATCATCTCGGATAGAGATAGCCGGTTCACTTCACACTTTTGGCAATCATTACAAAAGGCTATGGGAACCAGACTCGGTATGAGCACAGCTTACCATCCGCAGACGGATGGCCAAAGTGAAAGAACCATCCAAACGCTAGAAGACATGTTGAGAGCCTGTGTGATAGACTTCGGTAAGGCATGGGACACCCACTTACCGCTCATTGAGTTTTCATACAACAACAGTTATCACACTAGCATCAAAGTTGCTCCATTTGAAGCTTTATACGGACGGAAGTGTAGATCCCCTCTATACTAGGCTGAAGTGGGTGATACTCAACTAGCCAGAGGTCAAGTACCTAACAGCACTCTCACCGGTCCAGAGATCATACGAGAGACAACGGAGAAAATCGTTCAGATCCGTGAACGATTGAAAGCATCTCGTGACCGACAAAAGAGCTATGCAGATAAGCGACGCAAACCGTTGGAATTCCAGGTTGGTGACCGAGTGTTGTTGAAAGTCTCGCCATGGAAAGGAATGATACGCTTTGGAAAGCGTGAGAAGCTGAACCCCAGATACATTGGGCCCTTTGAGATCCTTGCTAGGATCGGCCCAGTAGCCTACAAACTTCGATTACCGCAGGAGCTCAGCAATGTCCATCCCACCTTTCACGTATCCAACTTAAAGAAATGTCTGTCCGATGAAACCCTTGTCATACCGCTCGACGAGATCGAGGTGAACGAGAATCTTCATTTCGTGGAAGAACCCGTAGAGATCATGGACAGAGAGATCAAGAGAACGAAACAGAGCCGCATACCGATAGTTAAAGTCCGCTGGAGTGCCAAGCGTGGACCCGAATTTACTTGGGAGCGTGAAGACCAAATGAAACAGAAGTATCCACATCTCTTCCCAAACCCTTGAGAATCCACTCGAGAGTTAAATTTCGGGACGAAATTCTCTCTAACGGGTAGATGATGTGACAATTGTAAATTTTGGTCAACAAAAGTCAACTGTAGTCAAACGACGCGTACGTTAATTTATATGTTGAAAAGTTATTTTCCATAACTTTTGCGATGAATTATTAATATTTTAGTATTACGTATGCTAAATCAAAACAATTATCGGTTAAAAATCGAAAATACGGACATCAGACTACTGTAGCGTAAAAATTCGATAATCGTACAATTATTATTTTGAGAATAATAATATTCATAAAACGATCTACTCGTAAATACGAACCTGTGGATATATAGAACGTCGAAAACGGAGTTCGTATGTGAAAGTTACAACCATTAAATCGCTGTGAACGGATAAATGTACACAGGGTTTGGACTCAAATTTCAAAATGTGGTGCCTTAAACATCATATATGAAATAACAATTCATATGATAAGTGACGTAATAGTATCTAGTATTTAATTCCAAAGCTAAATGCAATTTCCGGTAAAATGCCGAAAATCGCGAAATCGGAAGAATACTGCGCTTAAACGCGTATTCCGGCACCCAATGAGTTATGTTTCAAACAAAATAAATGTTTGGCAATGTTTTTATACAAAATAACTATTTAGAACTTCGTTTCGTCAAAAACGCATAAAATTTCACTAAAACGTCTTACTATTTTATAAAAATTACACATTTATATAAGTACATTGCTATTTTTATAAAAACCAACCCCACCCCACCCCATGGGCTGATCTCCACTTCCCCAAGACAATCTTAGTGAACTATTCATAAATCTAACCTATAAATAAAATAATGAAAAGAAATCAAACCTAAAAACCTACATTAAATCTAATAAACAATGGGAGAATAAGTTGCATCTACTTCCAAGAATCACCAACCAAATCACTCTCTCTTCTCTCTTTCCCTCTTCTCCTCTCGGCTCCAAACCCACCACCACCATCTTCACTTTCAAGTTTCAATTCCAAGCTCTCTTCACAAGATTAAGTAGTAAGTTTCATTCCTCTTTTGATTCTAAACAACATAACACAAGTTTTACACCTTTTACACACACTAACATCCATCAATACCCATTGAATATTAGCTTTGTCCAAGGGTATTTGAGCTCAAATCTTCATCATCTTCAAAGATCTTTCAAGCTCTCTTGGTAAGTTATGATCAACTAGTGATTTAAGTTCTAAATACCTTCATTTACTTTCTTACACACACATACTCACAAAAATCCATTGGATAATATCTTTGTCCAAGGGTCCTCCGGGTCTTAGAACCAAAATCTTCATTCTTCTTCCAAGGAATCTAAAGATCCACACTCAAGGTGAGTTCATACCCCTCATTTTCATCTTTTCAAACCTTTTTGGGGGGAGAATACAAGTTCTTTAACTATATATGTTATTTATTCAAGTTTATATGTGTTTAAATAATATATATGTTGATTTACACAAGTTTATAAAGTTAGTATTTGGGTAAAAATACCTTTGACATGAAATATGGATAGATCTTTGTAAGATGTTCATAATGATACATAATATGATTGTATAAAAGTTACTAGACTATAATTAAAGTGTGTAAAAATGTTAGATCTTGAACAAAAATGTTATAAATATGAATTTGGCATGAAATATGAGTAGATCCATGTATTATGAACACTTTGACATATTAAGTTGTGTAAAAGTTACTAAACTACAAATAAAGTGTACAAAGATACTAGATCTTGAATAAAAACGTTATAAAAATGAAAACTAGTAAAAACTACGTTTTTATAAACAAATGCACTATTTTCTAGCAAAAATGGTTATAATCAAGATATTACACTATTTTTGTGAGAAATATCTCAAAAGATGATATTTATAATCTTTGAACAAGTTATTTCGCTATCGTTCGTAAAAAAATAAGGTTATTACGACGCAATTACAAAAAAATAGACTATTATTGGAATAGTTTATGAACAAAAGGTTATTATGAGATTTAAACATGACAAAAATAATTATATAAAAATATATAATTATTATACTTTACTATATTATCATGGGAAAAATGATAATGGACGATTACAAGAGTTTTTATATACAAATCGTACGTAAACAAGTTGATTGGAATACATACATTTTTGTGAGATGAATCTTCACATTACTTTTATAAGTACCTACTATAAGTCCTGAACCTTTATAACCAGAGTCTCGGTAAGAGAGTGTGATATTTGAGTATAGATCTATACGGGGCTTGACAAACCCCGCACCTGAGTTGCTAGCTACAGCTTGACCGGCAGGTCTGAGGTGTCTAAATGTCTAACATTCCGACGCCTGAAGAACGTCGCAGCAGGCCAACTAGTCACAGTATGGTTATATGGTATCTCACATGGGAAAATAATCAACTTAATATTTTATAAATTGTTTACGTGGAAACACACATTTCAAAGAAAGTACACTACAGTTTACATATTACATTTTAGTCTTTGGGATTTAAAGACTTGGACACTTTTATGAGAAAATATTGGATTTTCTTGGTTTTCAACACTATTGTTTACAAACAAAGGATATTTCTTATACAAAAATCTTATGAACTCACCAACTTAATTGTTGACACTTTTTCAACTACTTGTATTCTCAGGAAATTGATAAAGTAAGTTCAAGCGCTACAAGATGAGACGTTACGACGTCATTTTTAGTTTAGTTTGAAATCATTTGTAATTGTGATTGAAACACACAACTTTTAAACGATGTAACATTTGCAATTATTTAATGATGGTTGTTTGCTTGGAATTCACTATTATTCAACTTTGTTATGATATTGTTCATGAAGCCATCCACCCTTGAACTATTCCGCCAATACGGTTTGAGGGTGTGACATCAACTCCCGTATGAAATGATACATCGTCTTGATATGTTTTGTCCTATTGTGAAACATCAGATTCTTTGAAAGGTGTACAACACTCTGGTTATCATAATGTAACACACAATTGTTGGTTTTGTAAGTAAAGATTCAATCAATAAAACACAAGAAAATACTTAGAATCAAATTATATTGATAAATCGCTTCCAAACACACATAGAGGAAATAAGAAACGTATTATGGTTTTAACAACCTCTAAATAATAGTTTACATATGGAAAACCTAACAAATACGCTTAAGGAAGACAATGAATTGTTTCTTCAACAATTTTCCTTTTTATGTTAAACACTCTAAAGGCTTTTATTAGTTGAAAATATCCCACAAATCTTCCTTTTTCAACTTTGGGATCAAATTTGGACAGTTGGTCTTATTGACTCAGGATAAAACAAAAACACATCCAAAGATATGAAAATAAGAAATGTAAGATGTTCTTCTTTTAATCACTTTGTATGTAGTATTCAAATTTCTTTTAACAAGAATGGATATGTTCTAAGTGTAGCACGTTGTTTGACAGCATTAGCCCAGAAAGTGAGAGATAACTCAGCTTCAATAAGCAAAGTTTGACCATCTTCAATGGTTGTCTTGTTTCTTCTTCAAGCTACCCCATTCTACTTTGGAGTTCGTACAACTGAGAATTTTTTAGCAGTGCTTTTCTCCTCACTGAACTCGTCAATGGTTGATGCCTGAACTCAAAACCATGATCACTTCTCAATTACTTAACTTTCAAACTTAGCACTAACTTTGCTCTTTTCACAAATGTGATGACCTCATCAGTTACATCGCTTGTATCCTTAAGTACATTACCTAAGTGTACCTTGAATACTCATCTATAAAGACCAGGGTATGTATTTTTCTAGTGATACTTTGGACATGGGCATGTCCAAACAAGTCTATGTGAAGTATAGACAAACGTAGATAAATTATTTAACATTTTTAAAGTGAAACAAAGTGTTGTGTTGTTTTCCCTTTCCACAAGCATATGACAATATATAATTTAAAAATTTTACCATTAGGATTCCTTTCATGAGATATGTCTTTGACAAATTATCAATTGTTGTGAAGTTTAGATCAGATAATCTCTTGTAGTCTTATGCCACAACCAGTTGAGATTGGATTGAATTCTTTATAAGAAGCATATCTTCATTGATTTTCAGCTAGAACATGTTTTATATATATATATATATATATATATATATATATATATATATATATATATATATATATATATATATATATATATATATATATATATATATCCTGATATTTTATGCATTAAGGACGACCTTTTTGTCAACATCGATGATTTTGCCAACCTTTTGTTGAATATAACTTTGTAGTTAGCGTCACACAGCTGGCTGATTGATATCAGGTTATGTTTAAGTACCTTTACATATGACACCCAAGAAAACTTCATTAAGTTACATTGAAGAGTTCTATCTCCTTTGGTTTTACCTTTACTATTATCTCCAAAAGTGACTGAAGGTCCTTCTTCCTTAACAAAGTCATTAAACAGTAACTTTGATCTCGTCATATGTCAAGAGCTTCCACTATCTAAATACAATATATCTTATTGTCCAATTACACATTCATATTAAATATTAGAGACTTTAGGGAACCCATTGATCAATTGGTTTAACTGAAACAAAAGAGGAATATGAATATATATATATATATATATATATATATATATATATATATATATATATATATGATAACATTCATCTGGAAAATAGTTTAGCAAATTTTCTTTCTTTGCCCATTTAGTATGAATTACTTTAATATTTTTAGTAAGTCGAGCTCCTTGTTCATGAGCACCTTCAGTCCGAATGTGCACTTTTTCACCACACTTGTATCACTTCTTTTTATTTTTCATATATGAACCATTTTTGAACTCTTGTCAGCATGAGTTTTTTAAGGCGTTAGATTTCCATTTTGCTTTAAATTTTTGAAAATTTTGCTTTATTGAGCCTTTAATATTCTACAAACGAGTTGATGATAAATTGTTTTTCTTAGTAACAATATTTTTCGAATCAGGTGACTGTTTTTCATTTTAACAAATGGGTCAGTGGGTTGTCTTTTAACATCAGCAGGTGAGTCAGCTTGGATGATTTTAACATCGAGTCTCTCATGAACAAAGTTCAAAATAGAATGGACTTCACCATTTGATATGTGAAACTGGTATTTAATCGTAGGATCAAGTGAATTCCATTCTTGAAGTTGACTTTTTGGCTGGCCGATCATTAGAAGATATTTAGTTGATAACCTTAAGTTATTCATGATCATTTTGACAACAATGTTTGTTTATATGTTCTTGATTTTTGGCATGTCCTGTTTTACAAACCTTTGTTGATAATCCTAAATCATTTATTTTCAATTTGAAAAACTTGGTTCATTTTTTATTAGTTCAAGCTTATCAACTGATGTTTAATATTGATTGCTAATGGTTTTGCTTATTTGAAAATGAACTTGATCATTTATTAACTTAGCAACACGTGTGTGAGAACATGTCCAAATTTTGTTATTCTTTTGATGTTATTCGAATAAATGACAACCTCATTTCTTTCATTTATGAGAATATGATTTAAACGATTTTTATTTTGAATATTTTTTGTCATAAATGAAACTCCAACTATCTTACATTTAAGTGATTCAGCATATCATCATGCTATTGTTTCAAATCAACATTTTATTTATATGTTTTCTTTAGATCAAGACATATAATAAAACATATTGTTCTTTTCATTATCAGAGTGATTACTAAATTTCGAAACCTGATACATGGATGAAGGATCCAAATTTAGAGGTTAAGATATCTTTTGCAACTTTGATTAGATCAGGTTCAAATGTCCTTTAGCTATTGTCACTGGATTCTTCAACTGTACTCATTGACCAAACATCAATATTTTCAACTTTCTGATCGCTAGATGGGTCTTCTTCTTAATTCCATTTTTCTTCTTCACCATATAGAACTTGCTTCAATCCATACAATTTTTTTCAACTTACACACTAGGTTTTATTTACCAACAACTTGGAAACCTTCCAGTTGTGCCATATATATATCTTCATTAAGGTCTTCGTGAAGAAACATGGTCTTCACATCAAGCTGTTCAATATGAATATCTTCGAATGCCATGATACAAAGGATTGTTCTAATTATGGCCATCTTCACAATAGGAGAGAAAATCTCGTTATAATCAATCCACGCCTTCTATTGGAAACCCTTCATGTAACACCCTATCTTTTATACATCTTAATTGATGTGTTATTTTATAAAAAACATTGTAAAGTAAAAATTTCATACGTTTAAAATCTTTACTCATTTCAATAAACCATAACATAAAACTTTGTCCCAACTAAAACAATTGAGTTTTAAAAAATTATTTAAACAACCTTGGGGGTTACAAACTCATATCAAACACAACCATAGAAAAGTAATACGACATCACAAAGCTAATGTCCCGTAATCATTCAACGTTTCTACCGAAAATTCGGCATGACCACTAGGCTAATAGGATAAAATACATACAAATTGGTCCGCGGGAATCGCGATATTCTACTCAATTAATATATCCCAAAACAATACGGGACATAGAAAAGTTTTATAATGCAACTACCTGGGTTAATGTAAACCATAAACACAATATCTCTCAATTACATATCATAACTATACGACATTTGGGATAACTCTATCTTCTGATCATCTTTTATATCTATAATTCACATACTTGCTTCTAAGTATATCCTTTCTATCATATGATGCCAACCATTTTGTTCCTGAGTACATAACATTTTAAAAAAACATACGTGAGACGATAAACCTCATGAGTAACATGGGTTTTAGACCCAACAAGTTAAAAAAATATTGATAACAATATTCATCATAAATTAAAGAAATCATTACTTCTTCTTCAAAACATAAGATCATTACTTTCTCATAAAAACATAATTCATTTTTTATCATCATGACATAAGTCATTCTTTATCATAAAAACTTAAGTCATTCCTTATCAACAAAACATAAGTTAACTGCTATATTAATAAACACGAGTCATTACTTCATCATAAAGTATTAGACCAATTGCTTTGATAATTCTTTTCGTTAATTTCATTTTCTTACGGGGTGCTATGTCATCCCCTTTCCGAATTGAAACATATCCATTCACAAGGGTGTGCATAACGTAACATTTCATCCCCTTCATGGAATAGAACACATTTATCCATAAGGGTGTACATAAAGAAAACTACTTCGTGACAGGAGGTACCATCTCAGTAGTGTCTGTTTGACCCCCCTCCCAGCGGGTAAGATTCTTAGTCCGGACAACATCATCATCATCACTTTCATTTTTAATTATTAATTTCATTTTTCGTACTTCATATGTTAGCAAATTGGTCTTTAATTTATACATAATTCCAAACATGTAAAACCATTTCAATCATTCAACATAATCAATACTTTTAGTCTCGATACATTAATCCACTAACTCTTGCCTTTGCTTGCTTCCAAATATCCTTTAACCTCTATTGATTTATTAAGAGGTTAGAACATAATACAAAACTAAACACATAATATGTGTTAAATCATACATGAACTCTATCTAAACATCATCTAATTCCATTCCAAATATTAAGTGTGATTCTTAAAGCATAATAGTCTTTTGGACACTTTTACCATTTTTGGCCCAATTTGATTAATTATGTATTTATTGGGTTTGGCATGTAATTTGTAACACCCCAATCTCACACTAAATTTTTTTTCCAAGACTTTATAATACAAAATATTTAGTTATTCACACGGGGTATTACTCTTCTGTATCATTACCACAATTCAAGCAGCACATACTTTGCACAACGAAAGCTACCGTCCCACACTCGACTCTTCTAATCCCTTGTTTGATTACCTGAGTACATAGCATTTTAAAAAAACATACGTAAGACATACGTCTCGTGAGTAATATGGGTTTTAGACCCAAAATAATTTCTCATATTTTAAACATTCCAAATTTTCATATTATTTAATTTCCTATGTGGGCACCCATAGGTATTCCTTTTCATTAGTAAGCACATTCCTACGAGCGCATCCGTAGGTTTTATACGAGACGCACCCGTATAGCTTCTCCCTCGACAGCATGAAACGAATTCATCCATCAAGGTACCAATTAGACAACTACTTCGCGACGGGAGGTACCATCCCAGTAGTGTCTTTTGACCACCCCTACCGCAGCAGGCCGTGATCTTTATCCGGATACTTCTCAACTCATCAACAGGGCTCAATCACTTTATTAATTCTCTGTATTTCTCATTTATCTTTTGTATACATTATACTTACTATTTCACAATATCATTTCCAGTTTCACAAAACATTTTAGTTCTGCAGAACCATTTCCTTTCTCATTAACCACATCAACTTTCGTAAAACCATTTTGACTCACAAATCATTTTTTTATAAAATTCATTCCTTTATTTAAAACTCATTTTGCTATGTACTCGAAAATCCACACATTACTCACCTCAACTAGTTAGAGAAGTCTAACTAGAACTATTCCCTTCCTCGTCCCTCCTATTCATTGATCTTTTACTCGATCAACCGTATTTGAACCACCGCCTATATACGCATTTAGTACACATATTTTGTTAATACCAACTACAACTGACTCTACAATACAAGAGTCCCACATTATACAGTTACGGGTCATAACTAAGCTACAACCCTTATTAAACTAGCTTTCTTTAATTTGTAAACTTTCCCGAGATACGCGTATTTTGCTACAGTACCCTCGGGAGGTCGTATTTTCATTTTGATAATTTTTCACAAAGTTTCATGCCATAATAGACTTATGTTTAAAATTTCAGGTCAAACGGACAAGTCTAGCATCAAAATCATACTTGGAAATTGCTCAAAATGTTAACAAAAGGTTTGCTGACTTCTGCCTCGACCTCGTGTCGCGACCCCTCCCCTAGTCACATCGCGATCGCTGCTGGTACAGACCAGTGAGTTTGATTTTTATGCTACAAAATCTCATTTTCTCATATTAAGTCCTTAATATACAACTTAATCACTAGGGTTTGTTCCAAGACCAAAACCATTCATTTACTTCAGGTTTTTAACCATAGAAATCATAAATTTCAATTATTTACCAAACATTCCGTTTTTGCATTTTTGATTCAAAAATCGAAATTGTCCAATATTAAGCTCTTCTACTGATTTATTTTAATAATTACCACTTATGGAACTTATTAAAACCCCTTAGAACCAATTTGATCATATAAATTTGAATTCTAAGGTTCTTGAACAAAATTCCAATTTTTCAACAATAGCAACATACTTTAGTGATTTTAAGATATGTTCTTAATACACAACTTAATTGATTTAGAATCATTCCATGACTAAAACCTTCAGTTTACATCAGGTTTTAACTCAATGGAATCACTGATTCCCTTCCTTTATCAAAAATTTCAGTTTTTACATTTTTACCCCAAAACCTTAGTTTCAATTCAATTAACGATTACTACTAGTCTCTTTTATCTATTTCAGCATGTTAGACTCATTAAAACCCTTTTAAATCAACTTGGTCTTATAAACCCGTTGGTTAGGGTTCTTGAGCTCAAATTATCATTTCTTGATTTTTTTAACATTTTCAATGGTTAAGCTAAGTTTAGATAATGATTAAGACACAAACTAAGGCTAGGAATCATAGGATAATCCTCCTCTAGCCACTGAAATCACGAAGCTACAGTAACCTACCCACGGGAAATGGGTTAAACAACCCTAAAAACAAGATTACTAACCTTCTTTGGCTTGGAATTCTTCAATTCCAAGGTAATTTCTTCCAATTCCACTTCAATTCCTCATGATCATCACCAACCGACCCTCCTTGCCCTCTCTAGAAGTCTCTCCCGTGTTCTATGAATTGGGAGAAGATTTTTCTCCTTTTTATACCTAGCTACTTTGCCTAATTGACATTTTAGTCCCTCTAGTTCCATTTTTCCCAAAATGGCACAAAAATTCATTTTATAGTATTATAAATTTTGTTTTCTTTTGTTCTTACCCCAAAATTATATTTTCTTTACATTAAAGTCATTTGTGTGCCAAATGATCATTGTGTCCTTTCTGCCAATTTCTACTATTACGGTACAATTCAAGCCCAAATATTATATATATTTATTTTATGACTTTTACCAAAATTTTCAGGTTCTTACACTCTCCCCTCCTTAAGAGGATTCCGTCCCCGGAATCTTTTCGTTTTTTTTGCATAGTACGATAATCTTTTCTTTTCTTACACTTTTATCTTTGAGGAAATAACATTTTACTCCCTCAACTTTTTAATATTTTATTTAAGATGCGTAACATTCTGAATAATTTTCAGGAATTTGTGTTTTTAAAGATTATCCCCACCTCTAATCTTTCTTCTTATAATTGGTATATTCATCCGAATATCCTTTTAGTAATTTACATTTATACACGTAACCAAAATACATTTTTGGTTGTTTTACCCTCTTTTCCTTAAAATTTTTAGAATTTTTATCATAACATATATAATACCTTTATAAATGACCAAAATACCCTTTTAGTCATCTTATCCATTTTCTCAACTTTTTAGTCGCTCACTCGTACTTCATACTCTATATTTTAATTGTGTTCCTTTTTACCTCATTTCATTCATATGCAAATCTCTTAGTGAAACTTATTTTACAAAGTAGTTTCATACTTTCATACTTTTATCAAAAATAACAGTCTACTTTGTAACTCTTCTTATATCTTTACCAAAAATACATGAGATTATGCTAATCATATTCCTTACTTGCAAAACTTTTTCCAAATACAGTTAAACATAATTTATTTATTTTCACTCTTCTCTTCTTTTTTTCTCATTCCTCTACTCATTCGTTATTACCTGGATAATTTATTACTATTTCTTCTTTCCAGAAGTTTTACAACTTCTTATCTTTTATATATTTTATTCCTTAAGACTTTTAAACTTCAAGTTTGTTCTTCCTTTTCTCTACTAACAACTTCCGGTTCATTACCGTTTATAAGGTATGTATTCTCTTTCTTTCGTTACTCTTTACATCCTCACTTTTTTTGTTTGGGACAGAATCTGTCGAAACAGTACACCTCACACAAAAGTTTACATATCTCACTCTAGAAGAATCAAAATAACATACCGCTTTTTGTTCTAGAAACTAGACATCCGTAGGTTTCTTTCTATGTATGATACATACTTTTTAGCCTAGTAGATTTGTACAGTTTTACTGTTGAAGTTGACCTATTGTTGCTGTCAAACTTCGTTACTCTTACTTTCATCACCCTTACTATGTGATTATAGGATTTATTAAACTTTATACTATCGTACATACATCCTAATCATATTGTTATCTTCCCCCTTTTATATTTCACATGGGTTATTCTCATGAATACTTGTCTTGTATCCTGTGGTACTCATAGTATCTTTGTATCTTGAGTTATTAATAATTCATACGTTACTCTCATTCTTATTTCATGATTTACGAAATCTCAGCTTCACGTACCTCTTACTCGTTTCCTGTACATTTATTACTTCCACATCTTAACTTTTATTAATGATTCAATTATCATTTTTTTTTCTTCTTATTTCTTAGTTTATGAAATTTTACTTTCACATTTCGACATATTAGCAATCTAAATACTTCTTTAATCTTCCTTTATTATTTATGAGATTTCAGTCTCATTTACTCATTATACTCACTAATGTAATCATGTCTTTTTTTTCATTTCTCAGCTTTCTTATAGTACTCCTATGAGTACACTTCTTATCCTCTATGGTACCCCATGTACCATTCTCATCTTATTACACTTTTATGATGTTATCCTGTTGTTGTGCATTTGGGTTTCACAAATCATATTTGTTAACTTCTTGATCACAAATTTCAATTCTCAAACTTTTGTCCCACTTTAGACTTTTATAAATAAATTTTGTCTTTCTTTTACCTCTTAATTACTACTTGGTAACCCAACTCTACTATGTTGATTCTTTGATGCTTCTAGTTTATTGCATATAATATTTCATAATTCCAAACTCTGTTTCAGTATAACTCATACATACTTCAAATAGTTTCGTAATTACATTCTAAGTTTAACTCTTATAAAAAGTCAAAGCTGTCAAGAATTTAATTACCAACTTTATATGCTTTTGGTCATATTATGATTCCAACTTAACAATGAGACGCAAACCATGGTCTCAAACCCCTTCTTAACACATATTTACAAGTTTTTTTTATCTCACATACTTTTACTTATAACTTTCTAGGCTTTAGGCCCAAATTTTCTTCCATTATATCTTTTGCCATCTTTTCTATGTGTTATAAGGCTACATGCCTAACACATTACATTATTCTTTCGTTTACACTTCATTCCTTGATACGCTTTATTTCTACATATGTTAAAGCTATAAGATTATTCATTCCTTTACAGTATTATATATCTCGTATTCCATGTCATACTTTCTTCTTATGTATTTTATGATGAAATACTGATACCATATATTTTTTTTCCTATATCCTTTATTCTCTTGTATTTTGAGGCTGTATGCCAAATACTTTATCTCGTTCTTTCGCCTCTTAGTTAATAATATTCTAATTAGGATACATATTTCATATCCACCTTTACACTTATATAAGTTTCATACTTACTCATTCTTTCACACCCATACACGTATATATATACTACATTTCATAAATACTGGCCATGCACTGACCGTTTTTCACAATCATTAATACTTTTACCCGTTATATTCATTCACATTCGGAGGTGGCAACTTCATACCCGTTTGTTATTGTCTTTATTTTCATTCTTTTATCTTATCTTTGATTCTTTGCCTAGTACTTACTTAGGCATTCACTCTTATTCCTTACTCCATATTGATTATGACCTTTAGTCATGTTTCTTACATGCTTTTGGTTTTCCTCGGTTAACATACCCCGATATACCCTTTTTATTATTTGTATTTCTTTCTTATACTTCCTTCATTTGGTTGCGGACTTTAATTCCAAACAACCAATATCTTATCATCATTTTCTTTAATAATTTTTTTTATATTCCTTTCATTATCTTCATCGTTTGTCTTATCTTTAATTTCTCGCCTAACACTTGATCAAGCGGTCAACCTCTATTTCTCAATTCATTTTCTTATAATCGCATTATGATAGTGCAAAATACTCATAACCTTTAATAGTTTTCCATTTTTTTTCATTTCCTTCCCATTCAGGTAACTTACTTTGTTATATTACTCATTATAGCATCGTAATTATGACTTAATTATTTGTTCCAACCATTAAATGCATTTACTTATCATATTTCCTTCGGGTTTGGAAGTCACGACTTCTCATTTCTAAATTTTCATTTCCGTCTTTGCTTCCTCGTCTAATACTTAATTAAGTATTTTACTTTCATTTTATAATAACGTATTTGATCACAGCTTTTAGTACACATACGCCAATTCCCTGGTTGTCCCTGGGAGACATATCATACTACCTCTCAATATTTATTCTTTACCCTTTCATACAGCTATTGGGTTTTGTTAACATGTATGTATTCATATTCTTTTCCAATCTTTCTTTCTTTGGTCACTGTAGTGACATTACATCTATTTTCATTCCAAAATCATACTTCGTTCCGTTAGACAACGGAACTTTTCAACTATACATTTTCTTTTCATTTCTCTTTTATTATTCTCTCAAGTTCCAGTTACATATACTTTACGTTATTTCTCATATTATACGGTGATTATCACAACCATATATGTGAACTTTCCTCACTTATTACCTTTCTCATACTCGTCATCTTATTTTCAATACTTTTCATTCATACTTTCTTATGCTTTATTACATATACTTTATACTGATTCATATAGGGTATGGGGTTTTCCCCACTACATACCTCATATTATTTATTCCATCTTTAACACTTTTCCATTATACTTTAACATTTTCAGTCATACTTGATTTTATTACATAAGTATACCGAACCTATGCCCCTCAAACTTCCTAAACCCGTCCCTTACAGCTTCACATGATTCCTGTGTGGTTCCGCCAAACTCAAATATATATCCTGTGATTATGATAGTGCGGGCCCATATTATTATAACCACCTATACATATTTGCTTCCAGCTTTACCACCAGGACTCATGTTCCACTGCTTTAGGTTTACTCCCACTTCTCCTTACTTACGACCTCATAGTTAAGTATGTACTCTACTTAACTCTTACACAGTTTAAGTCTAGGTTCAAGTTTTGACACCTAGTTCGCTTAAATTATGGCTCTGATACCAAATTTGTAACACCCCAACCTCACACTAAATTTTTTTTCCAAGACTTTATAATATAAAATATTTAGTTATTCACACGGGGTATTACTCTTCTGTATCATTACCACAATTCAAGCAGCACATACTTTGCACAACGAAATCTATCGTCCCACACTCGACTCTTCTAGTCCCTTGTTTGATTACCTGAGTACATAGCATTTTAAAAAAAACATACGTAAGACATACGTCTCGTGAGCAATATGGGTTTTTGTAACGCCCGGTTTCTCATACAAAGTACACCCAAAAATTTTCAAGCAATAATACATCAAAATGGGCATACTTGTACTCAAACCACGTAAACAAGATGTTATCAATATATTTAATTACAAAAAAGGTCCTTACAGTTTGACCAGGCATTACAATTAAATCTAATACAACAAAAAAGACAGGCTCTAAACTTGTCCATCTCTCTTTATCACATGCCTTCCCCTATCACAGCTACAGATACCTGCAAAACAACAAAACACTCAAGTGTAAGCTTATAAAGCTTAGTGAGTAATCTCCAACATAATCCACATATGTCTCTCCATGAACATTCTCATTCTCCTCTCTTGCTATTCTCATTAGCAAGTAAGCACCTCTTTCTTTTAGCTGAAACCTGCAATTCACCTTTGCTTACAATGCCAGCTAATTATTAGTATACATCAACTCATCAATAAGTACCATAACTGGTACTGCTTGTAAACTCATTCACATTCTCAACAGTACTCATTTTCACAATTAGCAATACATAATATGCAATTCTCATAACTATAACAATTTAACTCAAAGGCTCTTTAATTCAACCTCTACATCATATACTCTACTCTTATACTCAATTAGAACAACCATCATGATTATAGTAATCAAATTCAAATACACTTTAACTCACTCATTCTAACATGTACTCTACTTTTATACTCAATATAGATTATAACTCGTCTCTTGTTATCTACAGATAACAGAACCTCTCTAACTCTAGCCACCGCAATATCAAAATAAAACACATATATGTACAACATACATATTACATACTACAAGATATAACTCTTATTTCTCAGTTTGTAAATTTGGTTATGTCAATCAATTAAAATCAATAGCAATCTGTTAATTCACAATTCAATCATAAGAATGAATTATAGTTACTCACCTTATATTGGCTCAGTATGTGAAACCCCCAAATTCGCGTACCGGGCTCCTGTTCTCTAGACTTGGTTATAACACCATAGTCTAAATCAATTCTCCAACATACACAATCATCTCAATAACATCTATCTCGAAGATGTATAAATCAAAAGAGGAAAAAGGAGTATAAGCGGTAATATTAACTCAATATTTACCGAAACCCCCAAATTCGCGGTTCTACTAATTCAACCGTAGAAACTCGACAATAATCTCACAAATAACTCTAAAGGCATCCACCAACAATCTACTAACAACACATATAGCAATATATAGTTAAAATACGAAAATGAAAGTTAGGGTTTCAAAACCCCAAAATCAATAAATTACTCACCTCGATGAATTAGGAATCGTGAGCGTGTTTACGGGGTTAGATTGAAGTCTCCTTACCCTTCCTTACGCATCTCCTGGCTCAATTTGGCGGAAAATCGCCTTAGGAAGCTCTGGATATCGAAATGGGTCTGTTTTTGCCGAAATGAGCATTTTCTGCACCTTTTATAGTGCTGTCAGGCCTACACGACCCGTGTAAGGTCACACGCCCCGTGTCGGGCTGTTCTACACGACCCTTGTAGACTCACACGCCCCGTGTAGGTCTGTTTTGGCTTTCGGACTCCTTTTGAACACTCTACACGACCCGTGTAGAGGTACACGACCCGTGTGACTCTGGAAGGCTTACTGTTTGGTTTCTAAAGGTTTTCAACACGACCCATGTGACCATACACGACCCGTGTAGCTCTGTTTTGGCATTTTTCAAGTCCAAACTTCTCCCAAATGGGTTTTTAATCACCCAAACTCATACAACAAGCTAACTAATCTTAATCACACCAAGATTAACTCGAAATCTCTATAATTTAAAAACACAGTATTACAAGTTCTTACCCCCTTCAAAAGATTCCGTCCTCGGAATCTCTTGGAACAGGTATGGTTTATACAACCACATCACCACCGTAATTTCACATTCCGTATGACAATGATATTATCCTCTCGTCAGCTCATATGACATGTACATACTGTCGCATCTCATTTACTCATAATATAGGTAATACCCGCCATCATCCTCACGAGATGATCTCTGTAGTGATATTGGCTATCATCACTGCTACATAGGACAATACTCACTCTTTCAGGCCACACACGTTGCTATGGTATTATTGACACCAAGCTATCTCACCTCACTCTTCAATTGATACTCCAAGCACTATCATTATTTGGCATCTGTCCATAATGATTTCAAATCTCCATGAAACGGTTAACTCTAACTCAATAAGAAAATTGGTCTCATCACTTTCACATTAATTGTCTCTGAGTTTACTCCTCTAATAATAACTCACAGTTATTGAATCCTCCAATTTGCACATCCTAATCGATTAGGGTAGAAGAAACACTCATAAAACACGATGATACCGATATTCAACTGTCTCAATCACGTTATATAACTCATTCATCTCTGCTCCCACCTCAGTACACATATTAGGTTTTTCACCCAATATACAATTTGCAATCCTCCACTAAAGTGGCTCCTCTTCATACCAGTTCAACAACATACCTTATGTTATTTCTATCGATGCACTCGCTCATTATATATTCTCTTATGTGGATAACCCACATCACATTCTCACTAAATCATTAGCTCTATCAAACTCAATAAATTATTATCCAATAAATTTTTAACACAACCGCATATATTCCTCCTGACATACCATCAGTAAGGATTTTTCCTCTCACCACTTCTCCGTCATTATCACCGCAATCTCTAATTCATCCGTATGACACCAATAGGTCATACTTATGGCTCACTGAAATCTCTGCACATGACTCAAATAATAACATCTGACACCGCAATCTCTACGGTGAGATCATATCTCATCACCCTACTGACTCGTTAATCTCAAGAATTAATTTAAGATTATTATAACAAAATCTATTATCTATCGTCTCATGCGAATAAATAGTTTTATCATCTCAACATTCACACATTTCCCTTATTGGCAGTAATTGGTTTGATTGCTAAGGAACGAATCCTATCAATCACAATCACAATTACTTTCCTCTTCTTTTTAACTCATATCTTCTTATCATGTATTTATAAAATTTTATCTCATTCAATATGAAAGAAACCTCACACATTCTCAACACGACCAAATAACAAATGCTCTTACTCACAGCAACATTTCTCAACAGTATTACTCACTGTATTATCTCACAGTACTCTCATATTGTTACTCCGCCTCTGATTCGTCCTCTTTTTAACCCATAAAGTCTCAAACTGTATAGGTTCACATCTATACCATACATATCCACACTCAAGGATAGTGTAGTCTCAACACTCTATATCACTACACAGTACATACTTGTTTACAAACAAGCACAACATTATAACACCACTCTGCCTCAGCTCTTGGTACCCCCGTACCATCCTTTGTCTCATCATTCAACACTGTTTTATAGTACCTTGTACTGTTCTCCAAACTCGTCATTCATCGCTATCTCACGGTACTTCGTACCGTCCTCTAATCAGATTATGGTACCTTGTACCATTCTCCGATTTTAATCCATCTTCTATTTGACTCTAGCGGGTCTCCGCTACGGTCTCGAGTCATATAGACTCACCGTCACTCCTCCTTTTGTTTGAGTCATAACAATTTTCATTACTCCAACCACAAGGTACTTGTTATATGGTCTCACAAAAATATGTGATCTTAACTTCAACTACTCAATACGTGGCCCCACAGAATATGTGGTCTCCACTATTTTTGTTCGCTATATGGTCCCATAATATATGTAGTCTCAACCACCTTTACTCAATATGTGACCACACCAAATATGTGGTCTCAATCACCTTTACTCAATATGTGACCCCACCAAATATGTGGTCTCAATCATGTTTACTCAATATGTGACCCCACTGAATATGTGGTCTCAATCACATTTACTCAATATGTGACCCCACTGAATATGTGGTCTCGATCACATTTACTCAATATGTGACCCCACTGAATATGTGGTCTCGATCACATTTACTCAATATGTGACCCCACTGAATATGTGGTCTCAATCACATTTACTCAATATGTGACCCCACTGAATATGTGGTCTCGATCACATTTACTCAATATGTGACCCCACTGAATATGTGGTCTCGATCACATTTATTAGGTAATTAACCCAATCTCTAGGCCAATTAGGCCTACTTGAACCACGCTAGGTTCTCTCAATTATAACCACAAGGTACTCTTTATGTGGTTACTCGAGTGTCCTCTGACAACTCTGTCACAAATATCTCATTATGTGACAACTCTAAACTACACAATTCATCTCTCAGCATGTCAACTCATAATCAGTTATTGTGTGCAATCAACTACACACTCATTATCTTTCTCAACTCATACTCTTTTGGCTATCTCAACCACACAGTACTCGTACACAGAAATCTCGTCACATCTGTGAAACAACAAACAATATATATATATATATATATATATATATATATATATATATATATATATATATATATATATATATATATATATATATATATATATATATATATATATATATATATATATACCATATCATACTTTATATATTTCTTTCCATGTATATGCTCATTTTACACATTTCTCCATGGTTGCTAAGTACTCGTCAAGCAACCACTTATAATCTCGGTTATACATAATCACAAAGCACTCATTATGTGATATGTAAACTTTACCTCAAATGGACACGAGATTCTCATCTCGATATCAATTACTACACCTTATACTCATAATTCTCTAGCACATGTAATTTCAATTAATCTTTTATGTGTTCACATATTTTACACATATTCTACAATATGTAGTGTCAATAATTAAAACGCATGTAACTCGTTACAATTAACATTTTAAGTGAAATTACTTACATACCTTGTAGCAAGAAATCTTGTCTCCTCATTAGTTGAACTTGCATACTTTGGATTTCAACTCTTGAGTGTACTCAGCTACACTCACATGTTTCAACTCTTAGTTTATACTCAGCTTATGTTCATACTCTTTCTCATCACCAGTTGGAATTTTGCCTCAACCGGGATCTCATCTTATCAGCTCATCATCATCTGGAAATTCGCCATTAGCAGAATCTCATCTCATATTCAACTAACATCTCATAATTAGCTGAATTTCTCGTCTCCTCGTTGGTTGATATCTCTTATCAGTCAAAATCTGGTATCATCATCCAATATTGGTCCAACCGTCTATGACCAATTCATCAACTCGTCCTCATCTGTCTCCATATCTGTATTCACACACAGAATATAACAATAACAAATATGAGATAAAAGTTATAATTAACTCATAAACTAAAATCAACAGCAGTATCTTTTTCCAAGCATGTGATAGGGGCTCTTTCTCACCTCGGTTCAAGTCTAGGACTCTACACTCAAAGACCTAGTTCACTTAAACCATGCTCTGATACCAACTTGTAACGCCCGGTTTCTCATACAAAGTACACCCAAAAATTTTCAAGCAATAATACATCAAAATGGGCATACTTGTACTCAAACCACGTAAAAAAGATGTTATCAATATATTTAATTACAAAAAAGGTCCTTACAGTTTGACCAGGCATTACAATTAAATCTAATACAACAAAAAGGACAGGCTCTAAACTTGTCCATCTCTCTTTATCACATGCCTTCCCCTATCACAGCTACAGATACCTGCAAAACAACAAAACACTCAAGTGTAAGCTTATAAAGCTTAGTGAGTAATCTCCAACATAATCCACATATGTCTCTCCATGAACATTCTCATTCTCCTCTCTTGCTATTCTCATTAGCAAGTAAGCACCTCTTTCTTTTAGCTGAAACCTGCAATTCACCTTTGCTTACAATGCCAGCTAATTATTAGTATACATCAACTCATCAATAAGTACCATAACTGGTACTGTTTGTAAACTCATTCACATTCTCAACAGTACTCATTTTCACAATTAGCAATACATAATATGCAATTCTCATAACTATAACAATTTAACTCAAAGGCTCTTTAATTCAACCTCTACATCATATACTCTACTCTTATACTCAATTAGAACAACCATCATGATTGTAGTAATCAAATTCAAATACACTTTAACTCACTCATTCTAACATGTACTTTACTTTTATACTCAATATAGATTATAACTCGTCTCTTGTTATCTACAGATAACAGAACCTCTCTAACTCTAGCCACCGCAATATCAAAATAAAACACATATATGTACAACATACATATTACATACTACAAGATATAACTCTTATTTCTCAGTTTGTAAATTTGGTTATCTCAATCAATTAAAATCAATAGCAATCTGTTAATTCACAATTCAATCATAAGAATGAATTATAGTTACTCACCTTATATTGGCTCAGTATGTGAAACCCCCAAATTCGCGTACCGGGCTCCTGTTCGCTAGACTTGGTTATAACACCATAGTCTAAATCAATTCTCCAACATACACAATCATCTCAATAACATCTATCTCGAAGATGTATAAATCAAAAGAGGAAAAAGGAGTATAAGCGGTAATATTAACTCAATATTTACCGAAACCCCTAAATTCGCGGTTCTACTAATTCAACCGTAGAAACTCGACAATAATCTCACAAATAACTCTAAAGGCATCCACCAACAATCTACTAACAACACATATAGCAATATATAGCTAAAACACGAAAATGAAAGTTAGGGTTTCAAAACCCCAAAATCAATAAATTACTCACCTCGATGAATTAGGAATCGTGAGCGTGTTTACGGGGTTAGATTGAAGTCTCCTTACCCTTCCTTACGCATCTCCTGGCTCAATTTGGCAGAAAATCGCCTTAGGAAGCTCTGGATATCGAAATGGGTCTGTTTTTGCCGAAATGAGCATTTTCTGCACCTTTTATAGCGCTGTCAGGCCTACACGACCCGTGTAAGGTCACACGCCCCGTGTCGGGCTGTTCTACACGACCCGTGTAGACTCACACGCCCCGTGTAGGTCTATTTTGGCTTTCGGACTCCTTTTGAACACTCTACACGACCCGTGTAGAGGTACACGACCCGTGTGACTCTCGAAGGCTTACTGTTTGGTTTCTAAAGGTTTTCTACACGACCCATGTGACCATACACGACCCGTGTAGCTCTGTTTTGGCATTTTTCAAGTCCAAACTTCTCCCAAATGGGTTTTTAATCACCCAAACTCATACAACAAGCTAACTAATCTTAATCACACCAAGATTAACTCGAAATCTCTATAATTTAAAAACACGGTATTACAGTTTTAGACCCAAAATAATTTCTCATATTTTAAACATTCCAAAATTTCATATTATTTAATTTCCTATGAGCGCACCCATAGGTATTCCTTTTCATTAGTAAGCACATTCCTACGAGCGCACTCGTAGGTTTTATACGAGACGTACCCGTATAGCTTCTCCCTCGACAGCATGAAACGAATTCATCCATCAAGGTACCAATTAGACAACTACTTCACGACGGGAGGTACCATCTCAGTAGTGTCTTTTGACCACCCCTACCGCAGCAGGCCGTGATCTTTATCCGGATACTTCTCAACTCATCAACAGGGCTCAATCACTTTATTAATTCTCTGTATTTCTCATTTATCTTTTGTATACATTATACTTACTATTTCACAATATCATTTCCAGTTTCACAAAACATTTTAGTTCCGCAGAACCATTTCCTTTCTCATTAACCACATCAACTTTCGTAAAACCATTTTGACTCACAAATCATTTTTTTATAAAATTCATTCCTTTATTTAAAACTCATTTTGCTATGTACTCGAAAATCCACACATTACTCACCTCAACTAGTTAGAGAAGTCTAACTAGAACTATTCCCTTCCTCGTCCCTCCTATTCATTGATCTTTTACTCTATCAACCGTATTTGAACCACCGCCTATATACGCATTTAGTACACATATTTGGTTAATACCAACTACAACTGACTCTACAATACAAGAGTCCCACATTATACAGTTACGGGTAATAACTAAGCTACAACCCTTATTAAACTAGCTTTCTTTAATTTGTAAACTTTCCCAAGATACGCGTATTTTGCTACAGTACCCTCGGGGGGTCGTATTTTCATTTTGATAATTTTCCACAAAGTTTCATACCATAATAGACTTATGTTTAAAATTTCAGGTCAAACGGACAAGTCTAGCATCAAAATCATACTTGGAAATTGCTCAAAATATTAACAGAAGGTTTGCTGACTTCTGCCTCGACCTCGCGTCGCGACCCCTCCCCTGGTCGCGTCGCGATCGCTGCTGGTACAGACCAGTGAGTTCGATTTTTATGCTACAAAATCTCATTTTCTCATATTAAGTCCTTAATATACAACTTAATCACTAGGGTTTGTTCCAAGACCAAAACCATTCAATTACTTCAGGTTTTTAACCATAGAAATCATAAATTTCAATTATTTACCAAACATTCCGTTTTTGCATTTTTGATTCAAAAACCGAAATTGTCCAATATTAAGCTCTTCTACTGATTTATTTTAATAATTACCACTTATGGAACTTATTAAAACCCCTTAGAACCAATTTGATCATATAAATTTGAATTCTAAGGTTCTTGAACAAAATTCCAATTTTTCAACAATAGCAACATACTTTAGTGATTTTAAGATATGTTCTTAATACACAACTTAATTGATTTAGAATCATTCCATGACTAAAACCTTCAGTTTACATCAGGTTTTAACTCAATGGAATCACTGATTCCCTTCCTTTATCAAAAATTTCAGTTTTTACATTTTTACCCCAAAACCTTAGTTTCAATTCAATTAACGATTACTACTAGTCTCTTTTATCTATTTCAGCATGTTAGACTCATTAAAATCCTTTTAAATCAACTTGGTCATATAAACCCGTTGGTTAGGGTTCTTGAGCTCAAATTATCATTTCTTGATTTTTTTAACATTTTCAATGGTTAAGCTAAATTTAGATAATGATTAAGACACAAATTAAGGCTAGGAATCATAGGATAATCCTCCTCTAGCCATTGAAATCATGAAGCTACAGTAACCTACCCACGGGAAATGGGTTAAACAACCCTAAAAACAAGATTACTAACCTTCTTTGGCTTGGAATTCTTCAATTCCAAGGTAATTTCTTCCAATTCCACTTCAATTCCTCATGATCATCACCAACCGACCCTCCTTGCCCTCTCTAGAAGTCTCTCCTGTGTTCTATGAACTGGGAGAAGATTTTTCTTCTTTTTATACCTAGCTACTTTGCCTAATTGACATTTTAGTCCCTCTAGTTCCATTTTTCCCAAAATGGCACAAAAATTCATTTTATAGTATTATAAATTTTGTTTTCTTTCGTTCTTACCCCAAAATTATATTTTCTTTACATTAAAGTCATTTGTGTGCCAAATGACCATGTTGTCCTTTCTGCCAATTTCTAATATTACGGTACAGTTCAAGCCCAAATTTTATATATATTTATTTTATGACTTTTACCAAAATTTTCAGGTTCTTACATAATTTAAACACCTCTATAAGTCTAACATGTTGATAAAACAATACTATTTACATAAATTTCAAACATCCATCATTTTACCCGTTTATATCATTTTGACAAACTTCAACCAATAAAGTCTTAAAAAATATATGCATTTAAACACAAAAGACTAGAAAGTATACATGAGATATAGAAATAGAAAAATAGAAAATATGCATGAGAATTAAATTAAAAATAAGTTAAAATATGCTAAATAAATTATAAAAAGAAGAAATAAAAACGAAGTATCACACACGTGGATATACAGATGTGAATGCATTAACAACCTACTTGAACTAACATACGTATGCAATTATGAGCACAATAGTGTTGGATTAGGTGTCTAAGCCATGACTAATAATTAGTATTTACCTAATTAATAGTAGCACAGTCCATTTGGGTTGCCCTCATGGCTGGAGGTTTGTTGGAAAGTTAAGTAGAGAGAAAGGGTTGATTTATTATATGACTAATAAATCAAGATATTGTTTGTTAATATATTATGGAGATAATATATTAATTAGAAATAATATTGTTTGATTAATAATTAATCAGAAATTAATCGGATTAATTTCTGTGACATTAATTGGATTAATCAGGAGGTCAGGGATTAAAATCGTACGAATTCAATAGTTGAATTGCGGCGCGCGGTGCGCCAATGTAAAGGCTGCGACGCGCGTACATATCCGTACGAATTCAATATTTGAATTGGGACGCGCGGCGCGCCAATGTAAAGGCCGCGGCGCGCGTACACATAATCCGGAAAATAGGCTGCGGCTAGGGTTTCTAGCTTTACCCTTTGGTTCCCTATAAATAGGGAGCCCTAGGCCTCATTATCAGTCGCTCATTCTATTGTTTCTCTCTGGAATCTCGATCCATAATCCTCTTGGCTTGGGTGTGATCTCATTTGAGGCAGGATACTTTTGCTACTCAGCTTCCAGAAAATTCTAAAAGGTTGGTTTCTCTAATTTTATTCTTTTAGTTAATTTTCTTATGGCCTTTAGGTTTTGTTATATGTTCAATTAGAAGAAAACATAGATCCTTATAGGTTGCATGTGAACTTAGGATATTTAGTTCATGGTTGCAGAAAACCTTTCAGTGGTATCAGAGACTGTCTTGTTTTCTTGTTGAATTGCTATAACTGTTTTAGGGTTTAAAGCTTATAAACCCTAATATATATCAGGATCGATTTCTAGGATTAGGGTTTTGGAAACCCTAATCCCCCCCTTTTGCCTAATTTTGAAAAATTGTATTAGGGTTTTGGAAGGTTTTCCTTTTTTGGAAACTTTATCTGTTAATTAAATGGATAACCTTAAACCCCATTATTTGAATTCGATTTTTATGGGGGTTTTAGGATAGGTTTTAATTAATTTGATTAATTTGGATAAACCTATCTTCATTTGAATTAATTTAATTAATTGTTAATTAAAAGATAACTCAAAAGGGATTTAATTAATTTTAAATTGGCGAAATTAATGGAATAAATCCAGAAAATTATTTTAAAATGTTTAAAATATTTAGATTTAATTAATTTAATTAATTGGTAATTAAAATTGATTAAATCGAAATTTAAGGTTTAATTTAATTTAAAATTTAATTGTTAAATTTGGTAAAATTAAAAGATAAACCTTGAATATTTTAAAGGGTTTTAAAATACATCTTATATATGTTATTAATTGTTAATACTATATGTATAAGATAAAATTGGTCAGTCAATTCAATAGTAGGCCTCATTCACGAAGCTGGTCTATAAAGTGGGTATAAGGAGGCTGCCTGTAAAATGGCAGTCTAATGGGTGAACACTCTCACCCACCGCTCGCCTGATCAGTGGAGGGTCGTTAGCCGAACAGTTTTGATAGGACCACATAATCATTAAAAGTATAATGATCAAAGTACTAGAACCTTTACACAAAATCCCAATCTAGTTACTTTAAGAAAAATGTGAATTTGATGCTACCCCATGAAATTGCACATTGCACTTTATGAAACGTTGGTGGAGCGTGTGTGGTTTACTGGCACACCAATGGGGGTTCATAAAGAGTGGCAATGGGTGTCTCGGGTGTTATCATTGTTGATGGAGCGTGTGTGGTTTACCGGCACATCAATTTGAGATGATAATGGACCCCAAGAGTACCAAGCTAATTTGCATGGTTATTCACACCCGGTTTGTGATCCTCGGCATCCCAGTCACAAACGGTGGGGCATATCCGAGATTAAACATGCTATTGAACAGTTCAATATATCTCAAAAGAAACTAGGAATTCCATTTATAATAAGATTATTTTTCCGCGGTGGAATTGGCTGAATCGTCATTCGCCTACCTTTATAAAATTTGCTTATAGATTACGGCATCCCTCTTCTATGTTGCAAATTATTATAGTTGGATCCTAGCCTTATTTTATATTGGGTTATTATAAGGACCGACAAGTATCTAATTAAACTTACCTTCTTTTATAGATGTCTTCTGCTGATCAATCCGCTCCCCACTCAAACTCCAGTGTTCCCTCAATCCTCTCATTATGTTCCAAGGTTCAATTGAACGGGACAAACTACAATGACTGGATTAGAAATATCAAGATGGATCTGAGGTACGAGAACAAAGAGTATGTCCTCGAGACCGAGCTTGTCGATATTGACCCTGAAACTGCTACTCCCGAGGAGATTTCCTTGTACCAAAAACATTCTGATGATGCGACCAAAGTGGCCTGCATCATGATCGCCACAATGAACCCCGAATTGCAAAGAATATACGAAGACTACTGGCCCTTTGAGATGCACAAGGAGCTTGCGGAAAAATTCCGCAAGCAAGAGCGCATCGAGAGGTGCGAAGTGGTCAAGGACTTCACGAACAGCAAACCTAAAGATGGAGAGTCCATCTGCACTCATATGCAAAGAATGCAAGGTTACGTGGAGCGGCTTAGAAAGCTTGCGATGCCTGTACCGGAGCAGTTGGCCGTTGACATAGTGCTTAACTCGTTACCGAGTTCTTATGACCAGTTCAGGCTGGCTTATCATTTGAACAACAATCAGGCTAATATGACTGAGTTGCATCGCATGCTTCGAGTAGCTAAGGACGGGATGAAGGGTAAAAGTGTACCCTCAGTTAATCAGCCCGTCCTAGCCATCGGAAGTGGCAAAGGAAAGAAAAGGAAGGGCCCTCCTAAGCAAAATTGGAGGGAAAAGGTTCAGGTCGGGTCATCTAGCAATGGCTCGAGAACCAAGACTTCCCACATTCCTTGTGTGGCCAACCCTGATGAAGCCAACTGTTTTTACTGCAAAGAGAAGGGCCATTGGAAGAGAAGCTGCCCCAAATACTTGCAGGATGTCAAGGATGGGAAAGTAAAGCCATCGACAACAGGTATATTCACTATCTCTAAAAACTCACCATCTTCTAATTCTTGGGTCCTTGATACAGGATGTGGTTTTCACATTTGTTCTGATCTGCAGGGCCTAAAGGAAAGCAGGGAGGTGGAGCACGGTAGACTGAACTTGATCATGGGCAATAGGAAATCGTCCCCTGTTACCAAGATCGGCGTTTACAGTTTAGTGCTTAGTAGTGATGTTAGTATAGAGTTATTTAATTGTTGCTATTCGCCAGAAATGGCAAGAAACATTAATTCATTTCACGCATTGTTCAGACAAGGATTTCAATTTTCTTTTGATAATAAAATTGGTTCTATTTCTGTTTTCAAAAATGGTATTTTGATTTTTACTGCTTATCCTTGTGATGGTGTGTATGAAACTGTTGAATGTGTTGACAATTTAGGACATAGTGTAAATTATATTGATTCTACCAGTGGTGTAGAAAAGGCATGTCTGTGGCATAGTCGGCTCGGGCACATCAGCAAGAAACGCATCGCCCAACTCCAAAAGGATGGAGTGTTGGAATCATTTGACCTTAGGTCGGATGATGTATGCGAATCTTGTCTGTTGGGCAAGATGACTAAATCACCTTTCAAAGGGTCTTTTGAAAGAGGTGAGGGTCTGCTGGACATCATTCACACGGATGTGTGTGGTCCATTCAGATCAACCACAAAGGATGGCACGCGGTTCTACGTGACCTTTACCGACGATTTTAGTAGATACGGTTATATCTACTTGATCAAGCACAAGTCGGACACCTTTGAAAAGTTCAAAGAGTTTAAGAACGAAGTAGAGAATCAATTAGGCAGGAAGATAAAGATGCTCAGGTCCGACAGAGGCGGAGAGTATCTAAGTATCGAGTTCCTAGACTATCTAAAGGAATGCGGAATAGTTTCGCAGTTGACACCTCCCAGGACACCACAGTTGAACGGTGTTGCAGAGAGGCGCAACCGAACCCTGTTGGACATGGTTCGTTCCATGATGAGTCGAGCTTCACTTCCCATTCACTTCTGTGGGTATGCCTTAGAGACTGCCGCCCATATCCTCAATCTTGTCCCAACTAAGAAGGTTGCTAAAACACCTCATGAGATGTGGACGGGGAAAGTTCCCTCGTTGGCACATATCAAGGTCTGGGGCTGTGAGGCTTTCGTTAGACGAGAGACTCAAGACAAACTCGCAGACAGAAGCGAAAGGTGTTTCTTCCTTGGTTATCCCAAACAGTCATTTGGATATCTATTCTACAGACCAAGCGAGGACGTGGTTTTTTTAGCTAGACGAGCGGTCTTTCGAGAGAGAGAGCTCATATTCAAAGAGGACAGTGGGAGTACCATTGATCTGGAAGAGATTCAAGAGTCATCAGATGACGCAACCTTAGGAGAAACTAGCAAACAACAAGAGGAAGAAGTTCCTGTTGGTCCGACAGATGTATCCTTACCTCTTAGGCGTTCCGGTAGGGTTAGCATGCCACCCGAGTTTTATGGGTTCCATATAACTTCGGATGGGGACACGTTTGTCAGTGATAGGACATTGATAAATTTGGATGAACCAGTTAACTACCAGGAAGCAGTGGCGGGCCCTGAGTCTGCCAAGTGGAAAGAGGCCATGGATAGCGAGATCAAGTCCATGTATGACAATCAAGTTTGGAACTTGGTTGACAATGTACCGGGTCGAAAGACAGTCGGGTGCAAATGGATCTTCAAGAAGAAGACCGACATGGACGGAAAGGTACACACTTTCAAGGCAAGACTGGTTGCGAAGGGCTTTACTCAAACCCCAGGGGTTGACTATGACGAGACCTTCTCACCAGTAGCCAAGATAAAGTCTATTAGGATTATGCTGGCCATAGCTGCATTTCATGACTATGAAATTTGGCAGATGGACGTCAAAACCGCTTTCCTAAATGGAAAGTTGACTGAGGATGTTTACATGAATCAGCCAGAGGGTTTTGTCGATGCAAAGTATCCTAATAAGGTGTGTAAGCTTGAGAGATCAATCTACGGATTGAAGCAAGCTTCTCGCAGCTGGAATATTTGTTTCCATGAGAAAGTCAAAGAGTTTGGTTTCTCTAGGAGCGAGGATGAGTCCTGCGTATATGTCAAGGCTAGTGGGAGTATAGTCACTTTTCTGGTACTGTATGTCGATGACATACTGCTCATGGGAAACGATATCCCAACCTTGCAAGATGTCAAGGCTTGGCTTGGAAAATGTTTCGCCATGAAGGACCTAGGAGAAGCTGCCTATATTCTCGGGATAAGAATATTGAGAGATAGGAAGAAAAGACTAATTGGACTTAGTCAGGGTACATACTTGGAAAAGGTACTGAAAAGGTTTAGTATGGAAAATTCCAAGAAGGGAGAGCTGCCTATCCAAAGTAATGCAAAATTGAGTAAGACTCAAAGTCCGAGTACAGACGAAGAAATAGCTGAAATGAGTCGGGTACCTTACGCTTCGGCTGTAGGATCGATCATGTATGCTATGACGTGTACTCGCCCTGACGTGGCCTTTGCTTTAAGCATGGTCAGTCGGTACCAGGGTAACCCTGGAAGGGCGCATTGGATAGCTGTAAAGAACATACTCAAGTATCTGCGAAGAACAAAGGACATGGTGTTAGTCCTTGGAGGCAGTGATACATTGAGAGTTGAAGGATATACGGATGCCAGTTTTCAGACAGATAGAGACAGTGGTCGGTCTCAGTCTGGCTGGGTATTCCTTCTGAACGGAGGAGCAGTAACTTGGAAAAGTTCCAAGCAAGATACGGTGGCTGATTCTACTTGTGAATCAGAGTATATAGTAGCAAGTGAAGCGTCAAAGGAAGCGGCTTGGCTGAAGAACTTCATCGGTGACCTTGGAGTAGTCCCGAGTATTCAGGAGCCCGTGGAACTGTTCTGCGATAACGAAGGTGCGGTCGCCTTAACAAAGGAACCGCGAGACCATGGAAAGTCCAGGCATATCGACAGAAAGTACCACTACATAAGGCATAAGGTAGAAGAAGGTCACCTCGTGGTAAAGAGGGTATCATCGGAAGATAATCCTGCAGATCCCTTGACAAAGGTTCTGAGTAGGATTAAGCATAATCTGCATGCTAGGAGCATTGGATTAAGAGATGATATAAAGTTTATGTAAATTAGATAGGTTTCAAAACTTGTAACAATGTATTGTATTTGACTCTTGTGATTTAATAATAGAGATTTATTAATGAGTAATGGTTTACTACTTTTGTCAATACTTTATCATTGTGTTTTATTTTGCATGTTTTACTTCCTGAATAATTGGATTATTCAAATATCCACAGTCGATTACACTTTTTGGGAGTAAGTGTGAAGTAAGACTGTCATGAATTGGTAATAGATTGTCTAAGGAGTTAGACATTGCAATTGGATTGCTGCACCATTCGTGAGTACTTGGAAATGGAGATTTGAGTATTGGATAAACCCGCGCTCAATGGATTGCTTCATGGATTTCATCACGAGCAATGTTGAGATGATAATATCTTTTGATCTTTAAGCTAAGACATATGAGTTATGATTTATTAGACGGTTGTTCATTGATAATACGAAAACGCATCGGTAACTCGGTGTTATAAAACGTATTGTTGTGAGTGATTTGTCTGGTAAAAGACATAAGCATATGAGTCGAAGCTTATTCGTCCATTGACCCTAACGGGGAACAGATATCTGTAGGCCTCTCGATGAATTTGAAGTTGACTAAAATGGTTGGCCAACCGGGACTAAATTGGTAGTCTGAGAGTCATATGCAAATCGGATATCGAGGAACAGTGAATCAGACCAGGATTGACTTTAATCCATGTCTTGAGTCTAAAAAAAATATCTTGTTGGACGGAGGATCATCTGATCACTTATCTATGGACAGAACTGATTAGATCAGAGTTTGGCAGCGGTTTCTAGGAAGCTAAAAGTGCTGGTTAATTAGAGGTTAAATTGGTAATTATAGTCATAGACTTATCCAAGTGGGAGACTGTTGGATTAGGTGTCTAAGCCATGACTAATAATTAGTATTTACCTAATTAATAGTAGCACAGTCCATTTGGGTTGCCCTCATGGCTGGAGGTTTGTTGGAAAGTTAAGTAGAGAGAAAGGGTTGATTTATTATATGACTAATAAATCAATATATTGTTTGTTAATATATTATGGAGATAATATATTAATTAGAAATAATATTGTTTGATTAATAATTAATCAGAAATTAATCGGATTAATTTCTGTGACATTAATTGGATTAATCAGGAGGTCAGGGATTAAAATCGTACGAATTCAATAGTTGAATTGCGGCGCGCGGCGCGCCAATGTAAAGGCTGCGACGCGCGTACATATCCGTACGAATTCAATATTTGAATTGGGACGCGCGGCGCGCCAATGTAAAGGCCGCGGCGCGCGTACACATAATCCGGAAAATGGGCTGCGGCTAGGGTTTCTAGCTTTACCCTTTGGTTCCCTATAAATAGGGAGCCCTAGGCCTCATTATCAGTCGCTCATTCTATTGTTTCTCTCTGGAATCTCGATCCATAATCCTCTTGGCTTGGGTGTGATCTCATTTGAGGCAGGATACTTTTGCTGCTCAGCTTCCAGAAAATTCTAAAAGGTTGGTTTCTCTAATTTTATTCTTTTAGTTAATTTTCTTATGGCCTTTAGGTTTTGTTATATGTTCAATTAGAAGAAAACATAGATCCTTATAGGTTGCATGTGAACTTAGGATATTTAGTTCATGGTTGCAGAAAACCTTTCAAATAGTCCAAGCATACATTAATTACCGAAGGAGCATAATATGCTCTCAACAACTACTTCAGTAAACAAAATGTATTTGATAAACCTGCTACTTTAGTATTAGTAACTTCATAAGATATAATCTGCTTCGAACATTTTCACAACAAAATTGTTCCCAACATTGATGTTGAGCGAGTTTGGTTACTCTGGAGGTTGTCGAGCACTTCTGCCCCTAGTGAAATCCAAATCCGTAGTCATGTCTACTTTAACCAGTCTGTCTATTGTACCTGATTGAGAAAAGAAAATTTTAACCCTGATTAGAATAAGAAAGATAAAGACGAGGATGAAATAATATCAGATGATTGGTTTTTGTTGAGGACCTAAGTCTAAGATAACTAGTGATGAATGTCAAAGAGGGGGATGAAAGGTCTCGATAAATTTTGGACGACGATGACGGTATAAATTAGAGACGTGAATACAAGAAGGGTGTAGAGGTAGTTTTTTTCTTCTAATTTTATATTATTAAAAATGATAAATAAATAATATAATTTAAAATAAAGATTTTAAATGGTAAAATAATATTTTTCATATAGAAGGGACGGTCATTGTAACTTTTTGAACCAACTTTTCAAATGTTGAACAAACTTGTGGTTATGACTAAACCACAAAGTACCATTTAAGTAACGGGTCATTCTATACATATCCCTTATAGTCTAGTTATACCCCTGATTTGATTTTTTGTTTTATTATTGTTTTTTTGTCTTTTATTTATTTTGTTTTTTTGTTGTCTTTTCCTTTTCTATTTTATTTTCTTTTATTAATACTATTTGATATTTGATTTATTATTATTATTATTATTATTAGAAAAATAATAATAATGAATTTACCTTTTATAATTTTACATTTTAGTAATAATAAAAATTAGTTTTTTTTAAAGTAATTACGACATAACGAACGATGTTTATAATTTATAAAATTATGTCAAATTATATCAAAACGGTTATTTCAAATTCGAACGAATGTATAAAAAATAACAATAAAAATAATAATAACAATGCAAAGTTTGGTCAAATATTACAATTACACGATTCATATCTGGATAGCGAAGATAAACATTTAGTTGAACACTATACAATGTTTCCCATTCAGCAGAATGTTCTGATCTATACGCATGCACAAGCATGGACAAACAAAGATGGTGTACAAATGGCTCGACGGATCAAAAATGACGGTGTTCGGCTAATAATAACGTGAATTTCGATTACCTACAAACGGTATAAACCGAAGGATTTTATAAAGAATAAATTATACATACAACCACTCGGTTTATAAATGACTGAATAAATTTGAACGACAAAAACGAGGCATTAGATTATCAATAAACACGAACGGTTATAATTTTATAAAAACTATTAATAATAAATATATAATAATAATAATAATAAACAAAAATAATAATAATAATAATAAAAGAAAAGACAATAATAGACAAAAAAGAAATAAAACAAATCAATTAGTCAAATCGATGAGGGTTTTTAGATTAAAAAACTAATATAATTAAAACCCATTTTGATTTGATAGGTGTTTAGGAGGATACGAAATGTAATGGAGGGTATTTATAGCACAACCCTTAAGTAATTTACTTTGATAAAACCTCAAGGGGTGTAACTGTAATATATCAAAAGGGAAGGATAAAACAGTCAGATAAAGCATATTCGTTTTCATGACGTCAGCAGCAGTCACAGACTGCACGATACGACTTGTATACGAAAAATCGGTGACTCCGTCTTTTCTCTCAGACACTTCCGCATTTCGTACCAGCACAAATTTATCTAACAACACACAGATCCCATTTTCTCCTCCATCGACTTCCCTCCGACCGATCTCTCCGACTCATTTACCGTCATTGGAGGTAAGTTCTTGATTCAATTGCCCTTCCTTCTCAATAATACGTATCTAATTTCAAGAACTTCTTTTATTGAGTAGGTTCCTCTTTAAACCCTAATGTTTTCGGTGCTTATTGCTATCTCTGATTGTGGTTAGAAGTTACGGTTTGTAAATAGCAATTAAGAACTCCAGATCTGCTTCTTAGATGTTAGATGCGCTTTTTTGGATATTTTATGTTAGTTTTTGCTGTTCTGCTGGATTAGAATACCTCGCTGAAGCTAGAAGATACAGGTTGAGTATGTTACGTTGTAATGTTCGATTCATTCTCGAGTGAAGCCTAAAAAGTTTCTTCGAGAGATTCGAGTTTTAACACTAACGAAGTATTATATAGGAGTAGCACTACAAAGGATGCATCGTTGTCATTGATAGAGATCACGTTTAACTGCATTTTACGTAATCGAGATTACTTCTAGTGACTTGTAAATTTCAATGTAGCTTGACAATTTCAACTCGAATGAACACTAGTAAGTTTCATCAAGAAGGCAAAATTATCAACGATAACTGGCATGACATTCAAATCCACCTGCAACTTCAATTTTCTGATCGACATTTACCTTTTCAATAACATTTTTGCTAAAGTTGGATATGCCTTGGCTTCTTTTGATTGGTATTGTATTTGGGATCTGTAGGGTTCTGAGGCTAGCTTTCCATGGAGGGCACAGGAGGTGGTGATGGTGCCTCAGCTGCAACTTTGGATCAATGGCGGCAATTTTCAAGGCTTTTCCAGTTTTACTTGGATAAAACTACCCCACACGCAGTTTATAGATGGATTGGCACTGCAGCTTTAGTGTTTCTCTATGCACTGAGAGTTTATTACGTTCAAGGGTTCTACATTGTTAGCTATGGTCTTGGAATCTACATACTGAACTTGTTGATTGGGTTTTTATCACCACTTGTTGACCCTGAATTGGAACCTTCTGATGGTCCCCTGTTACCCACAAAAGGCTCAGATGAATTCAAGCCTTTCATCCGAAGGCTACCTGAGTTCAAATTCTGGTAATACTTTCACCCTTTTCTTGCTCCTCTTCTTCTACTCAAACTCTTTTTGTGTCTCTATACTTTTATTTTTCTTATGTTAGCCATTTGGTTACATTTTATTGTGTAAATAACTCATGGCTGAGTTTCTGTAACTTTTAGTTCATCTTTGATGTGTTTCTAGGTATGCCATCACAAAGGCTTTCATAGTATCGTTCTTGATGACCTTCTTCTCCATGTTTGATGTCCCTGTCTTTTGGCCAATCCTGCTTTGTTACTGGTTTGTGCTGTTTGCTTTGACAATGAAGCGCCAAATCATGCACATGATTAAATACAGATATGTCCCGTTCAATATTGGAAAGCAGGTAAACATGGAAAGCAATTTTCACTTTCACTGACTTGTTTATTACACCAGCCAACTTTGATTTCTTCTTACTACAACATTTCCAACTATTTCTTGCATCTAATCACATGACATTATGATTATTGTTATTATTTTTATTATCACTATTATTATTATTATTATGATTATATATTACTATATTTGGGGTTTAATGCAAAAGAATAGCAATGTACTTTCGTTGATTTGTGTATTATAATTTATAACATCCCAATATTATTTCTTCCTATTACAAAATCTACCCAGTTGTAGGCATTGTCACTCAAATACAAAGCAATTTTCACTGCTATAATTGGTTAGATTTGTTGAAGTCGACTGTCCTAATAAGAAACAAATCAGAAGTACAATGCTATAATGGGTAAGATTCTCAAAGTACAATTCCTTAATAAGAAAAAAAATTTGAAAGTACAATGCTATAATAGAAAAAAATGAAAGTAAGGTTCTATAATACACAAATACATGAAAGTGCATTGCGTTTTTTTTTTTTGACTTTTTGCCCATATCATTATGATTATTAGTAGTATTGCTGCCATTATTATTATTATTATCATCATATTAAATATTGTTATCATTTATATTTATCAGCTGGGTCCAATGCAAAAAGTAGCAACATATTTTCACTGATTTGTTACTGCTATAATTGGTTAGATTTGTCAATGTATAATGTGATAATGAGAGTCAAATTAAAAGTACAATCCTTTAATCAGGTAGTAAAGTCGAATTAAAAGTAAAAAAATTGTAATAGAAAGAAATGAAAGTAGGATGCTGTAATAACAGTGGTCCTCTTATAATGGATGGTTGTTTGTGATATGCAACAGAAATACAGTGGTAAGAAATCTTCAGCTGGTAGTAGCAGCAGTGGCTCACGGGCAGACTGAAGGTGGACATAGCAAGGGCAAAATGGGGTTTTCAGAAAGAAACAAATGGTTAGAAGAAAAAACAAAAAAAAAAAAGATAATGAAGTGAAAAAGTTGGAAACATTTGAAAAGGGTAATAGGTGTAGATTATAATATGATAAAGATTCTATTGATGTACAAACATGGGAGTGACTGAACGATGATCGTGTGTTGCTTCATTTACTTACGCGTTTATTTTGGCTTGTTTTTTTTTTCAAATGGAGAAGTGATCGATCTCATAGGTCCATTTGCATTATTTCATTCATCAAGTATTATTTTGCGACTTTTTATTATTTTTTGGGTTTTCTACGGTGTGTTAATTAAACTGTGTATTAAGGTTTTTTATTGCATAAGTTTGAAAATTGTTTTATTTTCGTGAAGATTTTATAAATTGGGTTTGTTTGCAAGAAACAACGAGTAGTTGTAGTTGTATTTTTATTTGTATAGAAATGTTATTATAAATTGGGTTTGTTTTGCAAGAAACAAGTTGTAGTTGTAAATTTATGATTTATGTTTGAAGTCAAAATGATAGAATTTCTCAAATCTAATAAATAACAACCGAATAAAATCATGAAAATAATATGGTGGTTGTTTAGGAAATCAAATTGACAATGTGACAATTGATATCTCCTATAAATTTGATTTTAACACTAGCTGAAGTGTCAAAAATATTTGATTCTTGTGAAAAAACATGTAGAGTGTTTGTGTGAGAACAGATTGTATGATGTATGTATATGTATTTCGATAAGGTTATAGCATATAGGGGCATGCTCAATATATATTAGGATTAATACTAAATATAGTTAAATTTATAACAAATTGTTAGATGCATATTTATGCATCTTTCTCAGGCAATTTAGTTATGTTTCGTATCTTATTTCAAGTATTTAAGTATTTAATTTTGCATCTATTTACATTTTATGCATTTTTATATTTTGTATAGGTTTGTTGGTTGACGTTTGAAGTATTTTGCTGGTTTGTAGTATTTCAGACACTTATCAGAGGAGTACGAAACAATCGAGGACAAAGCAGACAAAAGTTACATCGTTCTTCATATTTTATTAAAGGGTCATCTTAAAAAAAACCCATCATCATTAGATTATGATATCTCATCAATTTGGGTTTCTTTATATATATATATATATATATATATATATATATATATATATATATATATATATATATATATATATATATATATATATATATATATATATATATATATATATACTAGTTGGTACCCGCACGATGCGGCGGTGATGAACTGTTTGTTTCGGCGTATTGTTTTCAGGTTATTTTGGTTGAAAAAATATGTTACAATGACACGGTACACACAATGTTTTGACAAACTATAAAGACGTTATAGCTTTGGGTTACAAACATATTTTTTTTATTGAAAGTATAACTTGTTATTTTGGGTTAAAAGTATAGTAAAGTACATGAACAATCCATTATTCTAAAAAATGGTTGACAGATGGCTAATAGAGTTTTTCCGAATCATGTAATTTTCACATAACGCACAATACATGGATAATTACATATCATATTAGCTTTACCTCGTGTATACTTTATTCATTTGAGTTTTTTCTCATATAAAAGTTAAATATGTTTAGCGATGATATGTCATGGTCTCAACACTCGACATATTTTCCATCAAACATTTTTAAAGTTAACATAGAAAGATAAATATTGCAAAAGTTATTGTGATGTGTGATAGAAAATAAAAATAAAAGGTCATACTTGACCGACAATAGAATGAACAAAATGAGAAGCTGAACCCCCCTCCTAACTGATTATCTTGTTTGCTTTTGCTTTGTCAACTAATCATTATGAGGTTAGGAGATAAGCCATGTGATCATATCCTTTAGATTATTTTCATAACCCAAGTAAATAACTTTTGTTCCTATTGTACGAAGCCTGCTGAACATATGTTTGCTTTTTGTTTGCAGATTTAAAGAATTATAAACCACAGCAATGAACTCTATGTAAGTTTTCCAAAATAGCAATGTTCTTTTGATACCAGCAATATGAGAGAAATCACAATAGTCAAAATCCTTAATTAAAGGCCCAATAATGGACACCAAGTATATCCAACTCTAATCATCTTCTTGGCAAAATTAGAACCAACAACATAAATCATGCCATTTTCAGAAAATCAAGACAGAACTATGAGCAAGAACTTTACTGATTCGTAGATAATTGTGGGTTACATGACATGTCAAATAGAGAAACAATAATCATCATTTTATTTCAACAATGGCTTCAACTTACTTTTGTACCTAATCTTTCAATATGAACACATAAAGAAAACATAAACGTATCTCTCTATGAAAATCCTCATCTGTTAACAGCCCCAGAGGAAAATTCTACCAGACACAATTATTTAAACAAAAAGGAGGAGCTAAGATCAAAACATCACTGCATATAAACACACACCCTTAGTCACAAAAGCATGCGCAGAGATACTGAGACGGACAGAGCAAGAAAGCAGCGGTGGTGGTGGTACGTTATTGAAATAAGGTAAAGTGGTGACTACTATAATCGATGGGGGTACTGACCAGAGTGTGATGGAGACCTTCTCTTAGGGGTTGTGTTGGGAGAGATATTAGGGGAGCGGAGCAGCAGTCATAGTGCTAGAGCAGTAGCCGGATGGACGATCGTGCATCATTGGCGGTGGTTCATCAGTGGTGGCATCCCCTTTCTTCAAGGTTTATTGAGTGGTGAGGCTCGAAACACAAAGATGAAGCAAGAAAAACGTTGAACTGAGCAGATATATCAAAAAATACGAACAATTGTTATGAGATAGCTGGATTAGAGGGGTGGATTATAAAGAGCGAGAGATAGAAGCCAGAGTGGCGATCCGTGGCCTTATGTTTTGTTCGAACCCTTGGATTCGTTGAATAAAAAATAGATGGTCAAGATTAGACTTCAAATGTGTTTTCTTCCAAATTCATTCAAATTCAAAATGAGTAATTGTCCCGCTTAATTTTTAGAACTTTCAGGGTGTGGGAGTCTTATGTAAGAGGTGCATACAAAGGTTGTACTATCTTAAATTTAAAGACATCCATGCATTAAGATGTTTGTATTTTATGTATGCATTATAACATATATATATATATATATATATATATATATATATATATATATATATATATATATATATATATATATATATATATATATATATATATATATATATATATATATATATATATATATATTATAATGATTATGATATTTTTTTAATTATTTTGTTTTTTTTGTAATTTTATAACTATTAATAATTGTTTTTATTTAATATAAATACTTATTTTGGTATTTATAATTTAAATTTTATTCTAACTTTTTGACGTTTAGTTCGAATACGTTTTCTAATGTGTTTTTTAACGTTTTGTTCGTTGGTATCATTTAACGTTGTAATTTAGTTTTTTTTTTTTTCTAATTTTTGACGTTTGTTTGAATACATTGTTATATGTTTTGTTGGTTTATATCGGTGGAAAGTTATTAAATAATGTTGATTAGACTTATAAGTTTGCATTTTCTAATTTTTGACGTTTTGTTTGGAAACATTTTTATATGGTTTGTTCGTTTATATGTTTGGTTCGTTTCTAATTTTTGACGTTTTGTTTCAATATATTTTTTAATTTTTTATGTATTAATTTTCTAATTTTTGACATTTTATATCGGTGGAAACCACAATTTCCATCATTTCTATCTTTCACCGATATAAAACGTCAAAAATTAGAAAATTAATACATCAAAAGTTATAAAAATTAGAAAATATATTCAAACAAAACGTCAAAAATTAGAAAATGCAAACTCGTAAGTCTAATCAACATTATTTAATAACTTTCCACCGATATAAACGAACAAAACATATAACAATGTATTCAAACAAAACGTAAAAAATTAGAAAAAAGAATACTAAATTACAACGTTAAATGATAACAAAACGTTAAAAAAACACATTAGCAACGTATTCGAACTAAACGTCAAAGATTTAGAATAATATTTAAATTATAAATTCCAAAATAAGTATTTATATTAAATAAAAACAATTAATACTAGTTATAAAATTACAAAAAAACAAAATAATTAAAAAATATCATTATATATATATATATATATATATATATATATATATATATATATATATATATATATATATATATATATATATATATATATATATATATATATATATATATATATATATATATATATATATATATATATATATATATATATATATATATATATAGACTAAATATCAAATGGGAACCAATATTTTCCTAGGAACCGTAGGAACTTTTTTGCTGAAATTTTTTTTTCAAAAAAAATGACATAATACACCTAATCGCTTATATTTAAGACCTTTTGTAAAAAAAAATTGAAAAAATAATATATATACACGAAATGTGCACATATGCACGAAACGTGATCATATACACATGTGCGAAAAAAATGCATATATGCACATTTCGTGTATACATACTATTTTTCAAATTTTTTTTGACAAAAAGTCTTAAATATAAGCGACTAGATGTATTATGACATTTTTTTTGAAAAAAAAATTTCAGTCAAAAAGTTCCTACGGTTCCTAGGAAAATATTGGTTCTTCCTTGAAACGGACTCTCTCTCTCTCTCTCTCTATATATATATATATATATATATATATATATATATATATATATATATATATATATATATATATATATATATATATATATATATATATATATATATATATATATATATATATATATATATATATATATATATATATATATATATATATATAATATGTAACGCCCCAAAAACCAACATCGAGTATTTACAACATTTTAACAAAACTGTACAAATTTGATTTTACAAATACAATACTCGATGTCTGGGAAGCGACAAGTGGATACCTTCAGATCGTTCCACGATCTAGCCGGCGTTACTACACCTATTTCTTGCAAAACACCATAATAAAAACGTCGTAAGCGAAAACGCTTAGTGAATAACTCTACTACAACTAAATGTAAATCTACAAGAAAAACTTATCAAGCCAAACCACATCTATATGATATCACCATTCTCTTGTCACCTGAAGAACAACACCAATGAAATATAACATAACACCAAAGTGGTCATTAGTGTAATCATGATCAATAATAAACTGTCACCGATAATGTAAACATTCACCAGATGATCTTGGGCTTTTCACCAACCCGAAGACCTATCACCAATATTTAGATACACCAAATTGTCACCAGTTTCTAGTTTCACCGTTAGTTGCAATGAAATCCTCACGCAACTAATAGAACACCATATGGAAAAACACCAATGTATTATATCAATTCAAGACTTTATCACTAATAACTAGAGTTATCTACTCCTAGTTATACACCTGTTTCACCTTTCAATATCAACCATGCTATTGTGCATTAAGGCAAGATTTATCTAATATCAATTCAATACATGTATGAGCACCAAAACATAACAACAAAACAAACACCGGTCTAAACTTAGTAAAGTTACTCACCTCAATATAAACAGGGTCAAGTAGCTCCGTTGCTCGTACAACACGGTGTCGTCCAGACTCCTTGACAAATATAAACCTACATTAGGTTTTTTAACCACATTTATAAATCATATGTATACACCCTCTTGAAAACCTAATTCGTACACTTGAAAGCGATAACTTTATTATCAACTTTCTTAGAAATTAACCCCGTTTTACCCAAGAATTTGTCCCCTGCTATTGATATGTTTCACTCAACCTAGAAACATTTATATATAACGATTTCAATTTTACAGAAAACTACTCCTTTTTACCTTTCTAGGGACACCAATATCAACCCCAACGGACATTTCCACAATTTACTATGATTTTTGAAAGATTGCATATCAAGGCTGTCTCAAATCTGTCAGCATTGGACTAATCTGTGAAAAACTCTTATTTGACCTATGTAAGAGGCCGAATCATATTTTGCACCATTCTGGATAAAACTACTAGACTCAATTTCTGAGAATATGGCACTGGTTTCACATCAAACCGATAATCATAGAATTTATAACAATTTTTTACAACACAGTGTGAAAAACACAATTTTTACCTCAATTCTGCAGTTTTGATCGCGAGCCTATATCTCGACTGCAAGACATTAGAATTTAAATTCCTCCGGTCAAAACCTTCGTATCTATCTCCTGAAGCTTCTATCCAAATTTCACGACAATCCAACGGTTCAATCTCCAGGGATCATTCGAACACCGTTGCAAGATATGTAAATACGAGAATTGTTTTTGATTCCTAAGACTCTAGAACATTCTTTCACACTCAAGATGTTCATTTATGAGAAGAAATCCCGATTTTCTCATATTCATAGGTCTAAATGTGCTACTTTGACATTTTTGGCCCCTCTACTTACATAATTATTAATTCCACCCATATATATCATAAAGTTTGGGTTTTTACACTTAAACCCCTTAATTTCACAACATAGTTATTGACAAGATGGTCTAACATATACGTAACAAATCAAACAAACCCGACACCTAGTTTGACCATTAGGCAAAATTTACCCTTTTTACTAAAATTCTTACAATTTGGTCCTTTCCCGCAATAATCACCACACTAACACCATCAACATGTTATAAATGAACAAAACACCTTTTACTTATACAAAATGTTAAAACATAAAACACATATCCCAAGAATGGGATATTACATAATATAGGCCATCCAAATGATATGATTCAAGATAGGTCTCATTCTTGCACCATATTCATTTGAAACTTTCACCTTTTCAACTTCTTCCACTTAATTGTTTAGTTAATGAAATTTTTTTCCATATATAAGAACATTATTTTCATGTTTTGTTGTATGTATTTTCTTCTCATATTTTTGTTGTTGTTATCTAAAGTGTATGAAGATGGAAAAAAGATGCAAGAGATCTATAGTCATCTAATATTTAAAATAAAGAGTTGTGCATTGGGAAGAACTAAAGACGAGTATGCAAATCAAGATTTTAAAATGTATAACTTATTTTAGTTATTTTTTGTTCAATTTGTATTCACTTCTTTTTTGCTTCTACTTTCTTGATATTTCAATATAATATTTATGTTATACATTTAGATCCAACAGAAAAAAATGATTATATTTCAATTTATTTGTTACAATATATCGAAGATGTATGTTCTTATTTTGCAATATCCTATATAATTGTTTTGATTAGATTTAGTCGTCGGGTGTGTAACTAATATAACGAGAAAATGATAATTATTTTTTTGATGAATATTTCAATAAAATGTTTATGTTATACATTTAGATCCAAGAGAAAAAAATGATTATATTTCAATTTATTTATTACAATATGTTGAAGATGTATGTTCTTATTTTGTAATATCCTATATAATTGTTTGATTGGATTTCGTCATCGGGTATGTAATAATATCATTAGAAATGTATAATTATTTTATTGATGAATATTTTACTTACACACACATAATTATATATATATATATATATATATATATATATATATATATATATATATATATATATATATATATATATATATATATATATATATATATATATATATGATTGTAGTAATATGACAACATGAAAAAGATGTCCAATTTTAATATAATATAAAAATAATAGAAAAATGAAAATATATTGTAATTATTAAATCATAATTATAAGTTTGTGTTTTTTCTATTACATTCTAATCATTTGTTGTTAATTAATACATATCATATGTATATATGTTACACAAGCTTATGCTTAAAAATAATGTGCAACAATATAAAACAATGAATGTATATGTATAATAACCTACAATCATGAAATGATAATAACTAGAAAAGAACTCATTTGTTTTTCTCAAGTATTTTTATTCATAAAAATACAAAGTCTTCATGAATACGTTAATATAAATCAATAAGCAAATACATGTACACTTATAAATATTATAATTAAGTTTATAATAATGAGTTTGTAGGTTTTATATAATCAAATAGTTCCAATGTGTTTTAAAACTAATATGATATTTTTTTAATTATTGATTAATTATATACTAATGAATATAATATAAACACATTTCCTACAATGAAATACTTTAAAGACCTACAAATTCCTTACTGCCAAATAACTTCTAACACATTCATTCAATAATCATATTCTATTACACATGGTTTGAAATTTTACTTTGAAACAATTATACAATAATAATCTATAATAAAAAAAATTAAAAAACGTAGAACTAACATATTGTTAGTTTTATTGGCATTACAAATATTCAAATATAAATTTTCATATATAACATAGTAATATACATTAGATGATCATATTATTTATTTATTTCACCAAATACAATTTAAATATTTTAATGCTCTTTAATTAAGTACCATAAGTATCAATTAAACAACATAAGTAGAAAAAACCTCTTCATTGTACTATTTTTAATGCTAAATAACTTTTATTTGGAAATTGAAGGGTTGTAATATTAATAAATATCGAATGCATTTAACTAACAATTTATTAAAGGTATATACTATTATTTTGAAATATTATATATGATTGCTTGATTGAGTTTCATCATTGTGGGTGTAACTAATCATTTATTAAAGATGTATATTATATTGATTTCAGAAACACACAACTTTTTAACTGTTATTTTAGTAATGATTCAGAGTTCATTTATTAATGTACTATAATGACAAATAAATAATAAGTGGTTTTTAAATATCTAGCAACTTAATAATAATAACTGATTTTAAACTTAATTGACGATAATAATAATTTATAGTAACATAATTAATAATTTATATTACATAAATTCAAAGAATGGTTGTTATTTTAAATAATTATCATGATTGAAATAAAAAATGGTACAACAAGTAATACTATATTTGTTAATAATCACTATAGAAAAAGTAACACTGATTTGAGAATTATATGTAACTTTATTCAAGCACAATTCGCGGGTAACGACTATTGAGTATTGTGATTGCAATAGATGTTTATTGTTCAAAGTAGTTACAAGTTTATATATCAACTTTGTGAGAGAATTATTATTTTATAGATAATGTTATTGACAAATTTTTTCTTACAAAACTTTAACCTGCGCAACGCGTGAGATTTCGTCTAGTATATATATAATGAAACCCAAATTGATGGGACATCATAAATTAATGATGAGAGGATTTTTTTTACCAATACCCATATATGAATGCATTTGTTTCATTTCTGTTACAAATACCTATCAATAGATTAAATTTAAAGTGAAAAGCTTTTTAGAGTGGTTAGGGAAAATAATCAATAGTTTCTCTAGAGAGATTAATTATTATTTTTTGTCTCTTCACTATAAGCTTCTCATTGCTATATACTTTAATATACAACAATAAATAATAATACAACTATTATTATTATCATCCTTGAAATACATGTGGTTTGTGATGCAGGCACCTGTGATTTTGAAACCAAAAAAAATGGTTGATTGTTTTCATTTCAGAGTTTTTTTTAGATAGGTGTAGATCGAAATATGACTCAATTGCTTTAATTTAAAGCCCAAAAGATGGTTAACAATTTTAATTTGAGAATTCTTTTAGATACATATGGTTTGTGATGAATGTACCTATGATTTCGAAGCACAAAAGATGGTTAATTGTTTTAACAGTTTGTTTGGTTTCTGGGTTTCCAAGAGAAATTAATTTTGATTTGAATTTAATTTTTTCTACTATGTGTAAAATATTGTATTCGATTTTTTTGTAGGATGATGAAAACTTTTAAAGTGTGCTGGTTCTAATTCCATCAACACCCAACAAATACCATGGATGCATCAAAAGCCTTCTCCATAAGTCCTACCATACTTTCTCCACACCAAAATTTTTGTTGTAATAACTATTTTTAATTATCAACCGTAGAGTATATATATATATATATATATATATATATATATATATATATATATATATATATATATATATATATATATATATATATATATATATATATATATATATATATATAGAGTTAGGATATATAAAAAACTCTAACTATTGTGTGGATGTAAGACCCAATCAGAATTTAGAAGCATCCAAGGGTATATTAGTAAATTAATATAATTAATTAATTAATTGCATTTAATTGTATCCATTTATTTAGGGAAGTTTGATTAATTATCTCCCTTCTCTCTCTAACTTTCCTACTTATACGCCTATCACCATTAAACCCTACCAATGTTGCCGTCAATCACCATTGAAGCTGTACCAGGAGCATCTCCGTTCACCATGGAGAAACCATCATTGCCGCCGGACCACCGCCTGCAGCAACAACCGTGATTCAATCCGCATCTTCATCTTCATCTCTACGCCATATGTTCTTCTTGACGACCACCAGCAGCCAACATCACCACCGCATCAAAATTTAGCAACTGTGATTCAATCCGCATCAGTTCTAAGGTTTGATTTTCGCAACCCTAGCCGCCAATGACCTAAAAATTCTTGTATTTCAAACGCATCAAAATTTAGCAACTGTACAAATTGATTATCCATTACTGAAATAATCAGGTTTGCCCTCGGGCTATATATACCTGATGAGTTCGATGAACTCAATTCTGCACACATATCATACCATCGAACACCACATGACCTAGATGTTTGATTTTAAATTTCAGATGCGCGCTTGTCACAGGAGGAAACATAGGAATTGGGTTCGAGACATGTCGTCAATTGGCCTCCAAATTTGTATACTTCTGTTCATGTCAATTCCTTTTAGCTCTTAATCTTCAAAATCTACAGATTCTGTTGAAAGTAGAAGTTCCACCAATTGTCTGTGAGAACTTTTACAAAAGAGTAATAAATGAGTTTATGAAGAAGGCCAAGGTACTTTTAGATTTCAAACATTCATTCCTTAAAATTTATTCTGCATACTAAATTTTATCTATTTTTCTCCAATTTATTCAGGTTCCTAGATTTCCCTCTGGAAAGAAAGTTCTAGAAAGCATTCTCATAAGTTATATTGGGAAAGATTTTCGTTCGTCCTCTATTTCACAAAATTATCATAAAATATGACGTATGCTGTTGCAGTTGTTAACAAAATTAACCTTAACACACCGTTTTGCAGCCACCATCACCACCGGGATACATGAAAGAACACAAAGATGAAGAAATATGGTTCCCACTCCTTCATGTTGCATGCCTGCTCAACTTGATGTCATTCTCAACTTGATGAATTACAACTAGAGAAGAATTCTGATGTTGCAGGGCAGATTTTGATGAATTTCAATGCAATTATTCTGGCAGAATGCTATTCTGTTTTGTATACTATGTACTTCATTCTAACAGAATATGTAAGTATGATTTGTATGATTGTGTAATTCATTCTAATAGAATGTTTATCTTACTTTCATATTTATCTGATTTTTATGACTTTTTAATTCATATAAGTATGATTTTGTAACTCATTCTACTAGAATGGTTAACTTACTTTGAAAATGTACACTAGCTTTCTATAAGAATACCAGTTTCTGATGTACGATTTTGTAATTCATTCTAATAGAATGGAACGGATTAAGAACTGAGGATAAGAATCAAAATTAATTTTACATCTTTGTTAGAATTGTTACAAAACTTAATTTTGAATTTGAAAATAAATTTGAACTTGAATTTGAAATTTAATTAAAATTCGAAATTAATCCCATTAAAATCTCACATTCCATAATTGAAAAAGCATAAAAAGTCCATATTACACTTTAGAATGATATAATTAGAAAGTTGATATTTCTTTTAATTAGAAATAATTAATATTCTGTTATTAATCACAACCATTGATGATTATGATTCTACGCTTCTGATTGGGTTTTACGTCCACACAATAATTGTGGGTCTTAATATAACCTAGCCCTATATATATATATATATATATATATATATATATATATATATATATATATATATATATATGGTAAACATAGAATCAAATTATATCACCTAACCATAGAACCACGTGAAAAGTGCACATATTCATTTATGAACATATATAATTTTCATGTTTATTAATGAACATGTTCATCTATGAACATGAAAATTACATATGTTCATAAATGAACATCTGCACTTTTTACGTGGTTCTATGGTTAGGTGATATAATTTGGTTCTATGTTGAATATATATATATATATATATATATATATATATATATATATATATATATATATATATATATATATATATATATATATATATATATATATATATATATATATATATATATATATATATATATATATATATATATATATATATATATATATATATATATATATATATATATATATATATATATATAGACTCCGTTTCAAGGAAGAACCAATATTTTCCTAGGAACCGTAGGAACTTTTTGACTAAAATTATTTTTTCAAAAAAAATGACATAATACATCTAGTCGCTTATATTTAAGACTTTTTGTCAAAAAAAATTTGAAAAATAATACGTATACACGAAATGTGCATATATGCATTTTTTTCGCACATGTGTATATGATCACGTTTCGTGCATATGTGCACATTTCGTGTATATATATATATATATATATATATATATATATATATATATATATATATATATATATATATATATATATATATATATATATATATATATATATATATATATATATATATTATTTTTTAATTTTTTTTAAAAAAGGTCTTAAATATAAGCGATTAGGTGTATTATATCATTTTTTTGAAAAAAAAATTTCAGTAAAAAAGTTTCTACGGTTCCTAGGAAAATATTGGTTCCCATTTGATATTTAGTCTCTCTCTCTCTCTATATATATATATATATATATATATATATATATATATATATATATATATATATATATATATATATATATATATATATATATATATATATATATATATATATATATATATATATATATAAGTTTTTTATTACATGTTTTTTGGCGAACTAACAATACAAATCGCCTTGTAAATGAATTGAAAACCTGGTTAATGAGGCATTTGAATGTGCTTTGTGCATTAGATAACCTAAATGGAATAACCATCCCATCATATAGCCCATAACTGTTGGATTAGGTGTCTAAGCCATGACTTTACAACTATATTTATCTTGTTAATTGAAGCAAAGTCCATTTGGGTTGCCCTCATAGCTGGAGGTCAGGATAGAGTTCAGTAGAGTAAAAGGTTGATTTATTAATTGTGTAATAAATCAATAGAATTAATTAAATGGTTTATTAATATATTTAAGTGTTAATATATTAATTAGAAACTATAATAATTAATTGAGATTTAATCTAGAATTAATTGGATTTAATTTAGTGATTAAATTAATTAATTAAAAGTGTGAGGACTAGTTTGTATTTATTCAATAGTTGAATAACTGGCAAAGAGAAGTCCAGGGGCCAAAAGTGGCGCCACCCTTGGAGGTTTCTCTAGGGTTGGCGAAAACCCTAATTAGGGTTTAGGGATCTGGTCCAAGTGGTCAACAGGCTTGCCCACTTGGAGCCTCCTTAGGGCTTCAGGTGTAACCCTAGGAGGCTATAAAATGAACCCTCTGGCTCCCCATTATTCACGCCAACTTCAACCAAGATTACTCTGCTGGACTGTCTTCTCCATTGCTGTGGGTATGACTTGCATCTGAGGCAGGATACTTTTGCTGCTAGCTTCAAGAACAAGATTCAAAGGTTGATTCTTCTGATTTAAACTTTAGAAATCATTGTTGGCCTTTAGGTTTTAGTTTATTATCTTCATAGAAGAAAACATAGATCTTTATAGGGTGCATGTGAACCATAAGCAATTTTTGTGTTCATTGTTTGCTAGAAAACCCTTCAGTGGTATCAGAGCATAGGCTGTTTTCTTGTGTTTGATATAAACTGCATGAACTGTTTGTGCCTAATGTTTTTGTGCGATATTTTGACCCTTAGAAGAGGTTAATTTCGTGGCCTAGGCTAGGGTTTCCTAACCCTAGCCGCCACCCCTTTTATTTCCCTTGATTTGCTTGATTTGCTGCCTTAAATAGTTGGTTGTTGTTTTGGTAATTATTGGATAATTAAATAACTGGAACCCCTTATTCTTGGCATGTAAATTTCGAAATTTAGGGATTAATATAGGCAATTAATTTGATTAATTTTGTGATGCCTATATTTGATTTAATTAGTTTAATTAATTGTTTAATTAAAAGATCAATTAAATCAGCTTAAAGAATTAATTTAAATTTTCAAAAAATTGTTTAAAATTTGCGAAAATTATGATTAAATTAATTCTAAAATATTTTAATAAGATTAAAATATATCTTATATATTTATGATTAAAATTTAATTATTTATATATAAGAAAAAAATTGGTTAGTCTTACCGCAAGTAGGCCTCATTCACAAAACTGTCCTATAAAGAGGGTATAAGGCGACTGACTATAAAATGTTAGTCTAATGGGTATCCACTCTTACCCACCGCTCTCCTGGCCAGTCGAGTGTCGTTAGCCGAACGGGTTTGATAGAACCGCTAAGCCTCTTAAAAGTATAATGCTATAATTGAAAGTACTAGAACCTTAATCAAAAACCCAATCTAGTTACTTTAGGATAAAAATGTGAATTGGTGCTAATCCATGGAATTGCACATTGCACTTTGTGGAACGTTGGTGGAGCGTGTGTGGTTTACCGGCACACCAACTGGGGTCCGCAAAGGCTTGCAATGGGTTTCTCGATTTTGTCATTATTAACGGAGCGTGTGTGGTTAACCGGCACGTTAATTAGAGATGACAATTGACTTCGAGAGTACCAAGCTAATTTGCATGGTTATTCACACCCGGTTTGTGATCCTCGGCATCCCAGTCACAAACAGTGGGGCACATCCGAGACTAAACATGCCATTGAATAGTTCAATGTGTCTCAACAGATCTAGGAATTTCATAAGATGAAATTGATAAGTGTATTATCTACCTTAATGACCATTATGTTGTGATTACGGCATCCCTCTTCACACCATAGTTGGGGTATTTTGGGTCCTAGCCTTAATAAATAATATATTGGGTAATTATTTAAAAGGATAAATTAAACTAATAAAATTCTGGTTATTGTAGATGTCTGAATCAAGTGTCTATTCTCATCCCTCTCCCCCTTCACCCACTTCTGAGAGCATCAGAAAGCACCTGCCTAATATGGTAAGGCTGACTGGCCTGAATTATATGGTATGGCTTCATAAATAGAGAATAGTTCTTTGTTTTGCTGGCAAGCCATATCTGACTGAGTGTTCGCTCCCTAAAGAATGACATCACACAGTAGCTTGTGATGAGCATGACTCCTTGATTGTTAAGTCAAGGAAAGTTCGTTACCTAATACCATTGATCATTGACCCCGATTTCCGCAGGAATTTAGAATTCCTAGGGTCAGATAAGTTAACACAGCTAGTTGTGGAAAAGTTCCATGAACTGGTTGAGAAAGGACGAGCTAAGATCTTCAAAGAGTTTGAAGTGTGCAGGAAGTAGCACCAGTTCACATGTTCTCAAGACTGAGAGACACATAGGTGAATTGTATAAATTTGGTCCCCTTTTGATCGGGAGTTAAAGCATTAGCTCGACTCGCTGATTCGTTCATCCTGATGTACAGGAAGGGAAACCAGATAAGACAATCGTGGATATGCATTCAATGTTGACTCTGTATGAGTCGTTCATAGAGAAGCATAGTTCCATTGATTCAGCTGCTTCAGGATTGAGTCCAGTAATAGGACACATCAAGAAATGATCCAGATCGTCTGGACCGGTTCCTCGATGGTTCAAACTGGGAATCCACAGGGTGGGACACAGTCACGGAAAGATTGGAAAATGCTCCGAAGCCGAATAGTTTGGCAACTCAAGAATATCTTAAAACTCAGAACATCTGATCCTTAGTTCCTTGATACAGGATGTGTTTCTCACATTTGCTCTATATGCATGGACTCTGTAGGATGTGAGATGTTGTTGCATAGGAGCATATTCAGATTGGATCTGAAGCTCATGCAGGTTTAGAGTTTAGTTAGATGTTGAAATCATGTTATTATCTTATTAGATGCGTATGACATTGTCTATCATATTATACATTGTTCAAGGATTTTGTTTTAATAAAATTGTCAATTTTCTTTTAACACATGTTGTTTGAAATATCCTTGAAATGTTGTATGATTGTGTTGAATGCATAATTAGTAATAACTTGAATGTTGGATACATCCAAAGTGTTTGGATTTAGGAATTGTGTCCCTTATGATTGTTAATGTTATAAGAATCAATTCAACCAAAGGTCCAGTTGGACAGGACTTTGGAATCGTTTGACTTAGAGTCTCATGATGAACTGAGTTCTTAATGTGTAAAGAAATGAATCAACCAAAGATCCAGTTGGACAGGACTTTGGAATCATTTGACTTAGAGTCAGATGATGATTAAGTTCTTTATAAAGCACATGTGGCAAGAAATGAATCACCCAAAGATCCAAAGGATAGGATTTTGGAATCAGCTGACTTAGAGTCAACTGAAGATTGCAAGTCTTGAACAGAATTAACAAAGTCATAAGTTTACATAGAGATGTAAAGAGATTGAGATTAGAAGCAACGAACACATCAGTTTCTATGTATTGCTCGAATCTCCTAATAGAACACAATTGTTTGTACTTCACAATATTTGTCATTCGGTATGACGAATATGACTTCGCTTATCGGAATAAACGATTGAATTGAAATCTTGAACAGTTCAAGGACTTCAAAGGAAGTACGAGATCCACAGAACCTGAGTGACAACTTAAACTGGGAAAATGTTTCACAGTTAGTCTCTTCCAAGAACATTAATAGTTATAATGTGTCTTAGGGAAGATGATGGAGCGTTGGTCGAAAGAGTTTGATCCTCAATGTATGAGATACATTGCCAATTAGTTTCCCGTAAACTAAACACCAAACCAGTCAGACCATATTCCAACCACATCCTTCGACTAAGTAGGTTTTGCAAACATTGTCTGAAATGTAAAGCTGGGATTGTCCCACTTGTACATTAAAGGTCCAGGGTCTTGTAGTGTTCGTCCGAACCTCATGACTGGCCTGAACCTAATCAGAAATGTCATTTCACTAGCTATCCCGCTGTACCTGGAAGAGAAAGAGCTCTTTTAGAAAGAACTCATATTCTAAGGAGACAGTGGGAGTTGGGACTGTCCTGAATGAGTTCAGGATTAGCCAAGTGAAATAACCTTTAGTCATCGCTAGGCTTAGAGTAGAAATCCGACTTCTGTTTTAATACTGACATAACCTTCTCTTGACCAGTAGTACTGATCACCGTCATAAGTAGTTATGATCGGGGTGACATACCGAATAGTGGTAAAACACTATAGTTGGTACGGATTTTCAATCCGACTACTTGGAAGCATTGGTGAGCCCGGTTGCTGCCAATTAAGAGAACCTTAGGACGAGATACAGTCTATGTGACAGTTTGATTGATTTTACAACTGGTCTTAAAACCAGTGGGAGTAATCATCAAAAGAAACCAACATGGACAGAAACGTACCTTCAGAACATCTGGTTGATTGAGACGATACTCAGAGTCAAGTAATTGATTTCGAGAGAAGCGCTCTCAATAGAAGATGAAATCCGAAAGGATACTGCATAATGTAAGTCATTAGTGGAGCGTGTGTGGATCACCGGCTCACTAATGAGGACTCACAAAGAATATGCCAGTATAAAGGTACATGGGCCCGGGATTTCCCCGCGGGCATCTCGCAAGAAAGGATATTCAGATTTTCGAAATATGCCAAAGGATTGGATTTTGAGAATGAGCTGAAAGATATCCATTAAGATGTCAGAAAGGTTTGGATTCTCAAAATGTGCCATAAGCTCTGGATTTTGAGAATAGTCCATAATCGTGTCAAAGCCAGTGGGAGTATTGCTGTTATATGTGTGTTACATACTGTTTCTAGGAAACGTCTCTTTTCATTACAAAGTGTAATGACTTGGTGTTAAGAGACGAATCACTATGAAAGACTTAATAAAGATACGACATGCTCGGGTGGTTATAAACGTCTATGAGATAGATCGAAACTCTGCCAAGATGATCTTGATGAGACTCAAGATGCATAGCTCAGGAAAAGAGTTTCCTGTCATTGCAAAGTGTGATGATTTGGCATGAGAGGTATGAAAGGTGCAACAGGACTCACATAATCCATATACATCTATCAGATAGATGTTGTCATCAGTATAGACCTGGCCATAATAAGCATGATCTTGATAAGATTCAAGATGCATGAGAAATAGTCTCCAAAAGGATATAGTTATTAAAAGTCGTGACACAAGGATTATAAGTAATCCTGAGATTCCAAAAAGGTTTGGAATAGGACTAGATCGAATCCAACAAGTTTCTTGGATCGATCAGAAGTGTCATGAACATGTCTTGATGACTTAATGCTTAGAGCATACTGAGTCAGATTCAGGATATGACCTGGCTGGGAATACTTAATGGATTTTGTACATACATGAGAAATCATTGGAAAATGATTAGGGGTGAATGTTGATAACAATTTGAAAGGAGTTTTCAAATAAGGACTTAATGGTTAAAGAATTTCGTTGGCAATCCGATGGAGCGCGTGTGGCTCACCGGCACATTGTAACACCTCGAAATAGTCTTAGGGTGCAGTCATGTGGATTAAAGATCCCGAGAACCATGGAAAGTCACAGTACATAGAATGGAGTTGTTAGTGAGATTGACGGTATGACCAAAATTGAAATATCATCGGAAGGATATCCGATCAGATAAAGTGTATAAATGTATAACATTTGAATACATAGAAAGAGTAAAAGGTCAAGTAGACATAGATACATAACACGAATTAAATAGTTTAAAAGAAATCTAGAAACCGATAATAGTTTATGTAACATCCGACTTGGTGATTACCTCGTGGAGACTTGGTAATAAGGCAATAGTAGCCACCGGTCAGATTTTAAGTTTCAATTTTGCATGTTTCACTTCCCGAATAATTTGATTATTCAAAAGGTCCACAGTCGCTCATACTTTTCGGGAGTAAGTATGAACAAAGACTGTTGTGAATTGGTTTGTAGATTGTCTAAGGAGTTAGACATTGCAGTAAGACTGCTACAACGTTCATGAGTACTTAGAAATAGAGATTTGAGTATTGGATAAACCCGCGCTCAATAGATTGCTTCATGGATTACATCACGAGCAATGTTGAGACGATAATATCGTATGATCTTGAAGCGGAGACATATGAGTTGAAATTCACGAGTCGGTTGTGCATTGATAATGCGAAAACGCATCGGTAACTCGATGTTACAAACGCATTGTTGTGTACGATTTGATAAGTAAAAGACACAACCATATGAGTCAAAGCTTATTCGTTCCTTGACCCTGATGGGAAACAGATATCTGTAGGCCGCTCGATGATTTTGAAGTTGACTAAAGTGCTGGCCAGCCGGGACTAAATTGATGTGTTCAATTAGAAGTCCGAAAGTCATAAGCAGAATCGGAAATCGGGAAACAGAGTATCGGACAGAGATTGATCTCAATCCATGTCTCGTGTCTGGAAATATCTTGTTAGACGAAGGGTCATATGATCACTTATCTGTGGACGGAACTGACTAGGTCAGAGTTCGGCAGCAGTTTCTAGGAAGCTGCAGGTTGTTTATTAATCAGAAGATAAATTAAAGTCATAGACTTATCCAAGTGGGAGACTGTTGGATTAGGTGTCTAAGCCATGACTTTACAACTATATTTATCTTGTTAATTGAAGCAAAGTCCATTTGGGTTGCCCTCATAGCTGGAGGTCAGGATAGAGTTCAGTAGAGTAAAAGGTTGATTTATTAATTGTGTAATAAATCAATAGAATTAATTAAATGGTTTATTAATATATTTAAGTGTTAATATATTAATTAGAAACTATAATAATTAATTGAGATTTAATCTAGAATTAATTGGATTTAATTTAGTGATTAAATTAATTAATTAAAAGTGTGAGGACTAGTTTGTATTTATTCAATAGTTGAATAACTGGCAAAGAGAAGTCCAGGGGCCAAAAGTGGCGCCACCCTTGGAGGTTTCTCTAGGGTTGGCGAAAACCCTAATTAGGGTTTAGGGATCTGGTCCAAGTGGTCAACAGGCTTGCCCACTTGGAGGCTCCTTAGGGTTTCAGGTGTAACCCTAGGAGGCTATAAAATGAACCCTCTGGCTCCCCATTATTCACGCCAACTTCAACCAAGATTACTCTGCTGGACTGTCTTCTCCATTGCTGTGGGTATGACTTGCATCTGAGGCAGGATACTTTTGCTGCTAGCTTCAAGAACAAGATTCAAAGGTTGGTTCTTCTGATTTAAACTTTAGAAATCATTGTTGGCCTTTAGGTTTTAGTTTATTATCTTCATAGAAGAAAACATAGATCTTTATAGGGTGCATGTGAACCATAAGCAATTTTTGTGTTCATTGTTTGCTAGAAAACCCTTCAATAACATGTATTGAAAATCGACTTATCTAAATCTGGTGGTATCCACTTTTGCAATCGATCTTGAGAGCATTGTGGTGCCATGTATTTAGTCTAATAAATCGTCTAATTTGGGAATAGAAAAGTAATACTTGATTGTTATTTTATTAATTGTATAATAGTCAATACATATACAGAATAAACCTCCCTTATTGTGCACCATTAGCATAGGACTTCACATGCGGAACAAAAGATATTGTTTCTCAACAACCAATTGTAACGTCCCAAATTCTTTAATATATTTTTTGTTTTAAAAACTGTTCGAATACATAAAACGGGTTGGAAAAATAGAAATCATCCAATTCAAATTCAACATTAGCAAAACCATATGAAACTGTGTTTAGCAATATAGTTACAAACATTATCCAGCAGAAGACTTAAATACAAAAAAATCTCGGATGTAGTACAGTCATGCCGTGCTCCAAGCTCAAGCTAGCAAATACCTGAAAAACAATTATGGTGAAAGAGAAAACCCAAAGCTTAGTGAGTTTACCAAAATACCACACGATCCATTCCATTCATACACAATCATTCCAGACAATAACGCAATCATACATTCTTTCACTCTCGGGCTTATCCCGATCCGTCGACATTCATTCGTTCATCGACTCTTGTCGACAATCATTCATTCATCGACTTTCGTTGGCAATCATTCGTTCATCGACTTTCGTCGGTAATCATTCATTCATCGACTTTCGTCGACAATCATTCGTTCATAGACTTTCGTCGACAATCAGTCGTTCATCGACTTTCGTCAGCAATCATTCGTTCATTGACTTTCATCGGCAATAACATACATCACATACCACATAGAAGCCTAAGCATACAACCTAACCCATCGGGTTCCTAGTAACAACCATATAGTCAAACGACTTAAGGCACACCCAGTTAACACACATTACTACACACAATAATTAAAGCTACCTACGCATACAACTCCAAGACCGGCACCCCGAATCTCTCAAGTTTGACCAAAAGTCAAACCAGTCAAGAAGTCAACATTAAAAGTCAAAGTCTAAGTCAACCCTCACTTAGCACCGCTATCACCTAAGGATAGCGTCCCTAAGTCCAACTGTCGCAAAAACCCAAACTTACAAGGATAGCATCGCTATCTCCATAGATAGCGGAGCTATCAACACTGTTCAGCCCAAATCTTCCTAAAAACTCTTAATTCGATAAGCCAAGGTCTTAAACCTTCCAGGACCCTTTCAGACAGCCACTAGATCCATAAAATGCTAACTTTCCCATCCAATCATAACCATGTATGCAAATGGTCAAGATCTAGGTCCAAGTGAGCAAAATCTCAACTTAATCTCTCAAGGGAGCTTGGCTTACTCCCATAAATAGTCTAGAACTTCCAAAGAAGGCTCAAGGACATAAAGTTCTGAACTTTATCCATCCCAACCAAGGAAAACACTATAAAGGGGCCGTTACTCCATTTTAAACCATAAAATCCAACTTAAATGACAAGAAAAACCTTAAACCATAAAAAGGTGAAAGCTTGCACTTACAAAGGTCCAGAAAGTAGAGTCCTTCTTGATTCCCACTTGAAGAATACCTTCTAGCACCACCATGAACCTTCTAACACCATCATAACTTCAAAAACTCTTCCAAAAAGATCAAAAACATCAAGAATCACTCCAAGGAGGCTAGAGAGAGGCATGTAACATATTTGAGAGCTGAATTGTGACAAATGACGACTACCCTAGGGTTTAGTGCCCTTATATATGGCCCAAATCTCAAAACCTAGGGTTTTGGCCCAAACAGTGAGGTTGGCGTCGCTAACCTTATGTTAGCGTTGCTAACTGGAGATCGTGCAAACCCACTAGCATGAACAACATATAACATCGCTAACATCTAACTTAGCGTCGCTAACCTCCAACTTAGAGTCGTTAATCTCCAACTTAAAGTCGCTACCTCCAACTTAGAGTCGCTAACCTCCAACTTAGAGTCACTAATTCTTCCTTCCATCATTTCACCAAAACTTGATTCTTTTAAGCATTGAACTCGAGCTTTTTGGGATTAGGGTCTTACACCAATCATCAACAAGGACTTGGAAACAACAATATTCAGAACTCTTTAGATAACCAATGACTCCCCATGATCAGGTTGAGCTATTTCATCTTCCTCAAACAATATCTCATCCCTATTAATAACTTTAGAGCAAGCTCCTCTTCGGTTATAGTCGCCAATTGATGCTTTGGACAATCGCAAGTGATATGTCCTATACCTTAGCATTTGTAACATTGTGGGGGTCAGGTATTTGTTATGCTTCCAACATTATGCATGGGGGTAAAAGGTTTAGGGATGAGAACTTTAAACTCGACAGGGGCTGCAATCCTATTTGTAGGGGAGAACCGGCTACCTGTTATGTGAGCCTTACTTTGAAGCAGTTGTCCACCTTTATGGAAATTTACATGCATCCAAATATGTCCAATAGGGCTGAAGATTTACAAGATTTGTTATCTTGGATCTTTAAACCCTATAAATCCAGTAATAACCTATTTTTATTCATGTCGTAGCGCATTCTAAATTGATCAAACTGATGAATGACTTTTTGATCGACATGATTTTCTAAGACAAGTTATGATAATCCAAGAATACTTCATGCCAATTGTTTTGAGCTCTAAAGTTGTTTTTCATCAGTTTCATCACCTTTTCCATGAAAAAAGCCTCAATCTCCCTGATAGGTTTCGTTGTTTCTTCACGTGATCCACTAGAGAGAGGTATGCTTCCTGACTTAATGGTAACCAACTTCAATTTAAAGTTTTCTAGTATGTCTCAAAAATCAAGCACCCACTCAATGATACATAACCATTCAATGACTTCATTAGGATGAGCAAGTCATGTAAATTTAGTACTCTCAACCTACAAGTCAATGTTACTCAAGTGATCATCATAGAATTCTCCTTAGCAACGATCTTTTTTTGGTCCAGCAAAATGATTGATATCATTGTAACCACCACCCTAGAAGTTCGACTCTGATATGGTCTTTTCTCTTGATGAGTCTTGATGTAAGAGCTTGATTTCTTGGATTTGATATTATAGGCGTTCAATCTCTATATCCATTGGTTTATACCTATCAATTCCATCATTCCATGGACCATGTCTGCCACCTCAGAGGTTGTTAGTACCATAAAATGGTCCATGCCTACAAAGCATCTATTTATTTCTTTATGCCATTTTACTTGATACCAAATGATGCACAGAGGATGTAAAACCTTAATCCCAAGAAGTCAAGTTTCGAGTTTTAAAGAATCAAAGTCCGTGGAGTAAAAAAATCAAAATTGTGAAAATTGGGGAAAATTGGCATTAGCGCCGAGAACATGGATGTTAGCGACGCTAATGTCGGCCAGGGTCAATATCTCGTTGTTATCTCGCTAGCTGTCATGGTGGGTTCGCACGATCATGGTTAGCGACGCTAACCTTAGGGTTAGCGGCGCTAATGGTCCTGTTGGCCAAAACCCTAGATTTTCATGTTTGGGCCATAGTTAAAAATGGGGAACCCTAGGGCAGCCTTTTTTTGGCCATTCTTGGGCCTCCAAGTCGTCTCTTTTCTCTCTCAAGTCATCTTGGTTAGGTTTTTGGCATTTTTGGTTTCTTTGGAAGCATTCTTGGAGCTTGGTATTGGAATAGTGTCCAAGGTCATCAAGTTGTGGTAATATTTTTGATAATGGTAGAGTCCTTCTGGGTTGCCCTCATGACCTAGAAAAATATACAAAGTTAGAATAATTAAAAAGAGAGTGATTAGTTTATTAATTTAATGAGAAATAAATTAATTAGAAACTAGATCAATAAATTAATTGATTAATCAATTTAGAATTAAGTTAGAATCAATTAAAAGGACTAGATTGTAATTGATTAAAGGGTTAATCAATGGAACAAAGTCCAGGGGGTGCGGCCGGCAAAAGACTCCTAAGTTTGAAACCCTAGGAGCCTTACACTATAAATAGAGGCCTTGGGGTTCAACCCTAAGGAATCCCATTGGCCTCAAAGGAGCCGCCACTTCTCCTCTCCCTCCTCCCTTTGGCGAAATCAATCTCTCTCTCTGCCTCCTTCCCAAGTGGAAGTTCTGATGTGTCTGGTTTTCTGGTGTTCATGGGTATGAGTCATTAGAGGGATTCACACTTTAGATCATGTTTATCCTTTGCAAGATGATGTTCATCAGATTCAAGATAAGATGTACATTTTGTTTATGTTTTGTTGCTATAACTGATATGAACTGTATGATCCTGAACTCTGTTCATGGTGGTTTTGGTGATTTGATATTGTTAGTCTTCCGCTGTATATATTTATGTGTTATTATGATAAATCCCAATAGTGGTATCAGAGCCTAGGTTCATATGTTATTTTCACAATTGCTTGATATGATTATCTGTTTAAGTTTTATGCTAGAAACTTGTATGAATTTGCATGCTGTTTTTTGAAAATTCCTTTTGTTATGCTAGACTGATTCCAGAAATTGCATGTTATGAATTTCTGACTAGTTTAAGTGTTCTAGACCATTATTTTCGAAAATTTGAAGGGTTTAGGAGGGTTTCTGTTGTGTTCAAAACAACTCACTTGTAGTTGTTATGTTTACAAAGTCTTAAATCAATTTATCTACCTAATTATATGACTATTAGACTTACGAGCAAGTATTACTCGGTCATTTAATAGTATAGTTTAGGCAAGTAAAAGGGATCGAATTTTCCACAGGGAATTATTAATTAACTTAAAGTCTTAAATTATCAATCAAACAGTTTAAAGGCGAGTTTTAGTAAAAACCCGTAAAACTAAGTTTTGGATGCTTGTAAAATAGGCGAAATAATAAATAACAACTATCGTAACAACACGACAATCAAGAGATAATATGATCAAATTATAACAAGGGAAGCTTTCGCCTAGGATTTGTTGATTCATATAAACCTATGTTGACTAGTTTTGATTATGTGCAATGAGTTAAAATAGGTTGCATTAGGTTGTAGGATCATATGGTCAAATCACCAATTATGTGATTTCTAAGTTAATATAGCACAATGGTCATGTAACTAAATAACTTATAATCATGGAATATTAATATAATCTAGCATGCAAATATAGTCCATACCCTAATGGTCATAGTGATATGTTCATACAATCAATGGTCAAGAATTGCAATTAAATGTGATATAAGTTTTATTTCACTAATCAAGTTTATAACTAAAATAACGTCCCTAGTTAAATGGCCAATAACTAGTCCAAAGATATATAATTTTCAATTACACATAACAATGGTTCATATGATTAATTTGTTTAAATGGTCAATAAACTTAGGCATATGAAGATGGTTATCACGATTACAAACTTTAATCACATTCAATAATATAGCATGCAAATTATATATCCTAACCGATTTTAAACTCGAATCAAGAACTAAATCAACACATATTTATATTAACGAATCAACATCACCTAGGAAAAAGCTACAGGGAATCTAGCCTAGCATGGTATCAAGTATACAATAACAATATGAAGAATACATGATAAAAGATACCAACCGGTTAAATTCGATGAATCCTTGCTACAATGATGATCTCCGCTCCTTCTTGTAATGTAAATAACACTCAAATACACTTATCATACATTAAATGTTGAAATACACGAAATATAATAACTATCAAATATCAATTCACTGATTTCTCTCTTGTATTCTAACATTGGTCCTCAAAATGGTTGTGCAATGCCTTCTATTTATAGCTGGAGAAAGCGAGAGGCGCGGTGCGCCTATATATGGGCGCGGTGCGCCTGGTGGACGAGTGCTGTCTCACTTTATCGCTGGAAAGGTCACGTGGTGGTGCGCTTTTAAGGTCGGATCTAGGCGCGGTGCGCCCAAAAGTAAGGCGTGGTGCGCCTATGCACATGTTAGGCAACCCGCTTGAATCATTAGATGAACCCATGCTCCATTATTTTAATCTTAAGTAGGCCAGCATGTCGAAAACTGGCATCTTCATGGGCGCGGTGCGCCTGAGTACTGGGCGGGGTGCGCCTTGGCTGAAATCAGATTGGTACTTTGTTTCTTTTAAAGCTCCATTCATATGTATAATCCGATCTTTTGCTCCATATGTGACTTTTAGCTACAAAATGCATTTTTAAGCAAATCAGGAATATTTATTCAAGAAATGTACGAAACTATACTAAAATGACACTGATATCGCCCGGAAAATGTGTATAATTTACGCGATATCAAAATACCCCATACTTGAACTTTGCTTGTCCTCAAGCAATTTTTAGAATAATTTTTTGGTTAAAAAATCAATCCAAATAAACAAATACAGACACCATAGAAAAAGGTCAATGTCAGTCAACATGGTCAGAATCAGTTTTGTAAGGAACCTATATATTGAACAAACGTTACCCACTTTTAGCATTGTGAACCACTTTCTTTTGCTACTCGAAGGACGAATAGACTCGTTAAGATTTGGCGATTAGGAGTGTGTATCAGACAAATGAAACAGAGGATGTACCCAGTGGGGGTACTTTTCATCTACCTTTGATAAGGCTTTTATCCTAAAGAAATAGGGTTTTAAATGTCCTCTGGGCAAACATCTGGTTTCGATAGTTTCACCCTTGTACTGTCCTTTACTTTTTACCGTCTCAAACCTTTCATTACCTTTTTCTCATCACTAATCATAAAACTTCAATCTTCACCCTCGACATGCCAATATATTCTATTTCTTCAATTTTTAGCTCGTTTTAGTCTCTAATTTTTGTAGACTTCTTGATGTTTCTGTCTTTTTTCTCTTTGTTTTCTTGAAGTCTTTAATTAATCGTTGGATCTCTTTGACTTTTTCTTTTCTCAAGAACTTGGCTTCTAAGAATTTCTTAGATGCGTGGAAGTAGATTGTGATCAAGCTGGTATTATTGATCAATTTTATGACTTGATCCCAATGATGTAGAATAGGGGATCGTCTTTAAGGTTCATCAGGAATCCATTTGTAAGATGCGATGAATCAACAATAGTGATGAGAAAGTGGCAATGTAAGGTTGTTTGAGACTTGGGAGTACAAAGGGTTAATCCTTTCAGAAGCCAAGATGCGAATTTTCTGATACATAATATGCAAGGCTTATTATTTGTGTGTACACATCATCCCAATCAACCTCCTCTAAACGTATCTTAATTCATTAAGCACCTGCATCTGTCTTCCAAACAAGTAGTTTCAAAGTGGTTCGTTAGGCTCAAAGTGTGACCTGTTTGTTCAGTATAAAGAATTTCAAACAAAACTCGGGACCAATCTTTGATTCAATCTTTATGACTTGGCACTATGGTATCTGATTTATAAATTTTTCAAAATTTTACCCGAAATTACCCTATAAATGCTCAAAAACAAATAAAATACAAGTGTAAATACTGCAATCCCTACCCCATACTTGATTAATACAACGTCCCCGTTGTATAAATATTTTATAAGCATAAGAAAAAGGAGTATTGGAACCAACTCCCCTGAGGTATTGTACACGTGATTGCAGATTCTAAACTTGGAGCTCTTGTATTGGATCGAATAAGATACATGATATGTCCTCGTTTAAGTGTGATCTTATTATTATTATTATTTTTTTTTTTAATTTTTTTTTTTGGACTGAAACGAATGTCAGTCATTCTGCAAAATCATCAAATATAACAAGCAATATCTCAAGCAACACGGTTAGATATACACACAAATGATAAAACACACTACAAAATAAAAACACACTAAAAATCAAAATAAAAATCCAAATCATATTTTTTTTTGTTTTTGTTTTTGAAATCACCCAAAAATAAAAATATATCAAACAATACCAGTAATGTCAATCCAAATCCTCTGTATCATCAAATCCATGCCCATGTGGCTGATAGTCTCCTCCTGATGGATCGCCATGAGCCCCGCTAGACTGTCCTGCTCCTCCCATCCTCTGATCCCATGTCGGATAGGGATACTGCGGGGGCAGTTGCCATCCTGCCTGCTGATACATGTGTCCCAGGAACTGATGAGTATCATCCAGGTAGTGTCCCATGGTACTCGCCTCTTGCTGGCGACGCATATCCATTTGGCGCATTTCCTCCTGCCTGTTTAAATCCATCTGGACCATTTGGTTATAGAGGAAATTTAAGTTTACCTCTTGTTCTGGTCCTTGCTGCTCGTGCTCGTGCTGGCGGCGTCGGCTCTGTCTGGAAGCAGAGGGCTGTGCTTCTTCTGCCCCAAATCCCGGTGGCGGAGTGGTGGAAGTAATACCGATGAAATCGAACGTGTTCGGCGCCACCCTCCGAATCATAGATTTAAAATGTGATTCGGAGAGGATTTTCGGGTGCTCGGTTTTGACCGTGAGCATGTTTATGGAGGAAAAATCGCCCAATTTCTTTGCGATCCGTGTAATCATATTGCCACCGCAAATCGGGCTAAGCGTGTTTTGCCCTTTTGCTCGCTCCCTAAAAAAAACTGCAATCGCGTGTGGGAGATGGAATTTCACTTCGGGGTTAATTGCTCCCCAAAGTGCCGGCAAATCTAGGTACGGGCATTTGTCAAACCCGTATGATTGGTTCACGGTAAACGCGAGGAGACGGTGGAGCATTATGTGGATAGGATTTTGGATTTGTGAAGCTTTATTATCTCGCGGTATTGTATTGTTTACATTAGCTATTTCTTGAAAGAACACACTGCATCTCCCTTCGCTAAATTCGCCCCTGTCATAAGTCGAAAGATAAGTTGGGAAGTATGGATGAAATGCGAGCTCCTCGGGGTAAAGGCCTAGGAGGTATGCGAACCGGGCAAGAGACACATCATGCCAAGTCCCCATCAACCGAAAACGAATGTCCTCGTCAGTTGTTTCTTTCTCATACTTAAAAGTAGAAAGAAACTCTAGTGTTAGCTCCATATGGACATTTTCGTTAATCCGAAAAATGTTGTTCCACGCCTCATCCGTCACTACCCCAAACATTGGATCTTCGAATTGGCGGATGAGGTAAGGTCCCAATTTATCGGATATTCCAATTGCATCCAGCTTGTCCCAATCCACTGCTGGAGCAACCATCATATCCTTCTTTAGCAAAGTGGCCATGACATATTTTGCATCCCGCTCTTCATCTGAATTTCCAAATCTCAAATATGGGTGACTTGTTTTAGAGGTTTTGAATTTGGTTCCTGCAATAATAATTCAAGCAATAAGCCAAACAAGCAAGAAAAATAAGCAAAATTAGGCCTGGCAGGAAGCAGGCGCGCTACGCCGATGGGACAGGCGGGGTGCGCCCTGCGGCAACTCAGTCACTGCATGATCAAATCGTTTTCAATCCAAGTTTTTGCTTACAACCAGCCAATATTCGTGTATGCATTATGATAATTGATACAATAGACCACAAATATTACAAAACAAACATCAATTACATCGAAAATCAACAATCTAATTTCTAGGGTTTGTTCTTCCCCAATTTGTCAAATTTGTGTGAAATTTGATGTTTTTGTTGTGCAATTGAAATTTGTAATGTAATCTATTAGTCATATGCATCAATAACCCTATCATAACAATACCAAAATTCGACCATAATCAAGGAATACGAATTTTCAACTTAAGAACACATTTTGGGAAGAATTTCAACAATATGATATCAAAAACAATGTAATCTAGCAAGAAAACTAACAATTTAATGCAAAGAATAGAAGGGAACAAAGAAACATACCCATAGGTGAAGATTAAACAAGAAACTTGAAGCAAAAATGGAGTTTTTTCGGTGTTTTGGTCGAGCTCCTGTCGGCGGATCGCGCTAGAGGGAGAACTTTTAATAAAAGTGATTTTTTAACAGCTTACCCGTGTGTTTTGTAGCTGACCCGGCGCGGTGTGCCTCCTTCTGGGCGGGGTGCGCCCTGCGCCTGATTGAACTCCTTGACTCTTATAAATTTTGCCCTCTATTTTCCTTTCTTATTTTATTTTCACCACACAATTTTTTTTTTAATTATATATATGTGTGTATATATATATATATATATATATATATATATATATATATATATATATATATATATATATATATATATATATATATATATATATATATATATATATATATATATATATTTTGTTTTTATTTATTTTTATATATTTTTTTATTTTTTAAGATAAATTTTTGTTTAAAAACAAAGAAAAATAATAAATAACACATACCAATCAAATCACAAAAACTCGGGTTGCCTCCCGGGAGCGCTTATTTTTCATAGATTTGGAGTCTTTTTAGCTGGACTCCATTCCACTCTAAGGTTCTACTGTTTGGAGTGGGATGTCTTCGCTTTCGTTCTCGATGTGAACGCCTTCCTCATATCGCTTAAGTCTGTGTCCGTTCACTTTAAAGCTCTCTCCTCCTTCCTTAAAAAGATCCACAGCCCCGTGTGGATACACTTCTTTGATGGTGAACGGACCATACCATCTTGTCTTCAGCTTTCCCGGGAAAAGTCTTAAGCGTGAATTGTAAAGTAAGACTTTTTCCCCTGGTTGGAAATCTTTGTTTCCTTTTAACCTTGAGTCGTGCCACCTTTTGATCTTGTCTTTGTAAATCGCTGAATTTTCGTATGCGTCATTTCGCAGTTCATTTAGCTCATTTAATTGACACAAACGGTTAGTACTGACAAGATTAAAATCCATGTTACACGATTTCAAGGCCCAGAATGCCTTGTGTTCAACCTCTACTGGGAGGTGACAAGCTTTTCCATACACCAATCTGTAGGGAGTAGTGCCAATAGGTGTTTTAAAAGCGGTTCGAAAAGCCCAAAGTGCATCATCAAGCTTTTCGGACCAATCTTTTCGACTAATTCCCACGGACCTTTCCAAAATGCGTTTTAAGGCCCTGTTTGTGATCTCTGTTTGACCACTTGATTGCGGGTGATAAGGTGTGGATATTCGATGGGTTACCCCATACTTATTTAAAGCATTTTCCATTTGTTTGTTGCAAAAATGAGTACCCCTATCGCTTATAAGGGCTTTAGGAACACCAAAACGTGCAAAAATGGTTTTCAAAATTTTAACCACACCTCGAGCATCATTTGTGGGTAAAGCTTTTGCTTCAGCCCACTTTGATACATAGTCAACCGCAACCAATATATATTTGTTTCCTTGGGAATTAGGAAAAGGACCCATAAAGTCAATACCCTATACATCGAAAATTTCACATACCTGGATAGAATGCAATGGCATTTCATTTTTGGAGGAGATATTACCCGCTCGCTGACACGGATCGCATGTCTTGACGAAATTCGTTGCGTCTTTGAAGATTGTAGGCCAATAAAAGCCTGCTTCAAACACTTTTCGCGCGGTGTAATTCGCTCCGTGATGTCCACCTGTAGGTCCTTGATGGCATTGCTTAAGTATGTCTTGAATTTCCTTCCCGTGCACGCACCTCCTTATGATGTTATCCGGACATGAGCGAAAAAGGTATGGCTCATCCCACAGGTAGTACTTGATGTCTGCAAAGAACTTCTTCTTCTGTTGATGAGTAAGCCCTCCAGCAAGCACTTTGGCTGCAAGGTAGTTCACAATATCTGCATACCAAGGGGTTTCCATATTAACATGAACTGACATTACATGTTCTTCAGGGAAGGAGTCGTTCACTCCTTTTTCTTCTCTCGCCTTTTGTTCCGGATTTTCCAGCCTTGACAAATGATCTGCTGCCAAATTCTCGGATCCTTTCTTGTCTTGAATTTCGATATCAAATTCTTGTAACAGCAAGACCCAACGAATTAAGCGGGGTTTGGCATCTTGCTTGTTGAACAGGTACTTGATTGCTGAGTGATCTGTATAGACAATGGTTTTTGATAAAATTAGATAAGGTCTAAATTTATCAAAAGCATACACTACTGCCAGGAGTTCTTTTTCAGTGGTAGTGTAGTTTTCTTGAGCAGGATTCAGAGTTTTGCTGATGTAGTAAATTGGCTTGAACTTCTTGTCGACTCTTTGGCCTAGGACGGCTCCCAACGCGATATCACTTGCGTCTGTCATTAGTTCAAATGGTAGATTCCAGTCTGGGCCGATCATGATTGGAGCAGTGGTTAATTTAAGCTTCAAAAATTCAAAAGCATTAACACATTCATCGTTGAAATCAAATTTTACATCATTTTGTAAAAGTTGTGTTAAAGGTTTTGTTATTTTAGAAAAATCTTTTATAAACCTCCGGTAAAAACCGGCATGTCCTAAGAAGCTTCTGACTCCTTTCACGTTGGTCGGTGGTGGAAGTTTAGCAATGACTTCCACTTTTGCTATGTCGACTTCAATCCCTCGACCCGACACTTTGTGGCCCAAGACTATTCCCTCTTTAACCATGAAGTGGCATTTCTCCCAATTGAGCACTAGATTGGTTTCTTCACATCGTTTAAGCATTTTGTCTAGATTAGACAAACAGTTTGTAAATGAGTCACCAAATAGCGAGAAGTCATCCATGAAGACCTCCATTGAGTTTTCCATCATGTCATGGAAGATTGCTGAGACGCATCTTTGAAAAGTGGCTGGAGCGTTGCATAGACCAAAAGGCATTCTTCGGTATGCGAAGATTCCTAGAGGGCAGGTGAATATGGTCTTTTCTTGATCTTCTGGGTCAATGGGAATTTGAAAATAACCTGAAAAACCATCCAAGAAACAGTAATATGCTTTTCCTGATAATCGTTCTAGCATTTGATCCATGAAGGGAAGAGGAAAATGGTCTTTTCGTGTTGCATCGTTTAATTTGCGATAATCGATGCACACCCGCCATCCTGTCACTGTTCTGGTAGGTATAACTTCATTCTTCTCGTTGGTAATGACGGTTATCCCTCCTTTCTTTGGAACGACGTGGATTGGGCTTACCCATTTGCTGTCAGAGATTGGGTAGATGATACCGGCATCAAGTAGCTTCATGATTTCTTTATCGACCACTTCTTGCATCTTTGGGTTAAGCCTTCTTTGATGTTGGGCTGTTGGCTTTGAATCTTCTTCCATCAGTATCTTGTGAGAACAGATGGTTGGGCTTATTCCCTTGATGTCTGAGATGCTCCATGCGATGGCATTTTTCCGTCTTTTGAGAACTTTTATAAGCTTTTCTTTTTCTTCTAGGCTCAATTCAGCTGAAATGACAACAGGGTACTCTTTAGTATCAGACAAAAACGCATACTCCAAATGGTTTGGAAGTATTTTCAATTCCGGGATGCTCTGGTTCTTTGGAGATTTTTGCTTTGGAATTACAGTTTCTTCCCGTTCAGCGAAATGTGGTTCATCTTTCAACAGTTCTTCTAGCTCCTTCAGATCTTTTTCAGGGTCGAATGACTTCTCAGCAAGTTGCATTTCGTGACTATGGCTATCTTCTTGTATGGCTCTGGCTTCTTCTTCCAATAGTAAATCGAAAGTGTCAATATGGAAGACTGTGTCATCACTCATCGTCGAGTGTTTGATCGTGTGGTCCATGCCAAAGGTGATAGCGTCAGTGCCAACCCGAATGGTTAGTTTTGTGTCATGGACGTCTATTAAAGCCCTTGATGTGGCTAAAAAAGGTCTTCCGAGAAGAATGGGGACTTCATCATCTTCCTCCATATCCAATATGACAAAATCTACAGGAAAAACAAATTTGTCAACTTTTACAAGAAGATCTTCTACAATTCCTCTAGGATAAGTTACCGCCTTATTAGCAAGATTAATTGCCATTCGAACGGGTTTTGGTTTTGGTAGATTCAGTTTCTTGTAGAATGAATATGGCATTAAATTTATACTAGCGCCTAAGTCTGCTAAACCATAGCTACTAGCATGGTTTCCAAATGTGCAAGGAAGATGTAAACCGCCGGGATCTCCCACTTTCTCTGGTAAGTTTTTCATCATCATAGCGTAGCATTTTTCACTTAATGTGACCAATGACACTTCTTCCATTTTCTTGCGGTTAGTGAGAAGGTCCTTGAGGAATTTGGCGTATTTTGGCATTTGTGTGATTGCATCAACGAAAGGAATGTTGATGCTTAGCTGCTTTAGGTGTTCAAGGAATTTCTTGAATTCTTTGTCTTCTTTCTCTTTCTTCAACGGTTGAGGAAATTGAATGGTCGGTTGGTGTGGCTCTGGTGAGGATGTTTCTTTTGTTACTTCACCCTTTGTATGCTCATTATCTTTCTCCGCTTTACCTATTTTTGATTCAGGAGTTGAATTAATTTCGGGTTCCATGACTGCTGGTGGGATGATTTTACCGCTTCTGGTAGTTATTGCTTTCGCTTGGGCTCGTGGGTTCGGTTCGGTGTTGGTGGGAAGCGTTCCTGGTAGTCTTTCTTGCAAAACTTTAGATATTTGGCCAATTTGGTTCTCGATATTTTGAATGGAGGCTGCTTGATTTCTCAGTTGAACTTCGGTTGCTGAGTGTCTCTTTTCTGATCCTTCCATAAATTTGCCCAATACGTCTTCTAAGCTTGGCTTCTTTTCTTGGGTATGTTGTGGGTTAAATCCTGGTGGTGGCTGTTTATGTTGATTATAGGGTTGTTGCTGGCGTTCGAATGGTGGTTGTTGCCTCTGTTGTTGGTTGTAAAAATCATTTCCTCCCCGCCAGTTATTTCTTCGTATCGGGTAGTCGAATCTGTCTCCGGATGAGTAACAAGCATCTGCTTTCTTGTTACCGTCTTCATCGTAAGGACAGTCTTTTTGTAGGTGAGGACTGCTGTAGTTGTCACATCCTACCGTGATGGCATGGATGTTTTGATTCATTTTCTTGAGGTCTCTCCCAAATTGGTCCAATCGGTTATGTATGGCTGACATTCCTTCCACTGCTTCTTCTTTTAGCTTCCTTCGACATGACGGATCTCTTGAGGAATGGTAGTGGTGAGAATGTTTTGCAAGTTCCTCAATTCTTTCGTAAGCATCAGTGGCGGTTAGGTTTATGAGTGGTCCTCGCCCGTCGAGTAATTGTCTGGTTTGTGTATTGATGCAATCATAGAACTTTTGTACTTTCTAATGTTTGTCCATATCGTGTTGTGGACAATCTTGAATCAATTCTTTGAATCGACTCCATGCTTGGTACAAAGTTTCATCTTCGTCTTGAAGGAAGTTTTGAATTTTTGCTTTTATTTTATTGATTTTAGAAGGTGGAGTGTATTCTTCAATAAAATCTTCTTTTAATCCGTCCCAGGTAGTGATGGAACCTGGAGGTAGTCTCTTTAACCATTTCTTTGCACCTTCGCGTAGTGTCATTGGAAAAATTCGTAACATGATTGCATCTGAGGAAATTCCTGGAATGTTGAAGCAATCGGTTATTTCCGTGACTTGCTCGATGTGTTCGACTGGATCTTCTTCTTCCGTCCCTTTGAAAGTAATTCCTTTTAGAGCAGAAAGGTAATGGCCTTTAAGCTCAAAATTTGCATTTTCAGGAATTTTTGGGCGTATGAGGCTTGGTCCTGTTCCGTCTCTTGCTCGGTTGTAGTATGCTTTCAAGGTTGGTTCTGGTTCGTTAACTGGGGCTGCCATTTCTTCTATTGGTTCTTCTTTTGGGAATATACTTCTTCTTGTTTTTCTCCTGATGTTAAATTCACGTTCTGGTTCGTTCAATGCAGGTATGATGTTTGGTCGTGAACTTCGGGTCATAAACTGCACATTAGAAACTGTTTGCAAGTTGGGTGCGTTTCTCTTTTTTTTATTTAAAATAAAATATATATATATATATATATATATATATATATATATATATATATATATATATTTTATATTCTTTTTTTTATTATAAAAAAAATAAAATATTTTTTTTATACAAAATAAAAAATTGAACAAAAAGTTTAAAACTTTTAAAACCTTTGTGTAATCAATCAGTTATAACAACCGAATATCTTATCAAATCCACTATAATGCGTTGACTATCAAATAAAGAACGGCCAGGCAGGACAGTAGGGAGGCAGGACTCTTTCGGTCAATGACCTTTCGAAAATCCAACAACCAAACTGAATCTGTCTATTCTGACACCGTTCTCGTAAGTAGAATTACTAGCATGATAGTTGGATTGATAATCAATTTAGTTTGAAACAACTAAATAAATTGCAAGCGGGTCTTAAAATTATTTAGTAACAAACATAGAGAAATACATGAAAGTTTTGAAACAAACGTGAAATTTTAACTTTCCACGGTAGAAACCGTAAAAAGGATCGATTGACTAACAATTGTAAACAATAAAATTAATTAAATAACTCCCCGGCAACGGCGCCAAAAACTTGTTGTGTTCAAAACAACTCACTTGTAGTTGTTATGTTTACAAAGTCTTAAATCAATTTATCTACCTAATTATATGACTATTAGACTTACGAGCAAGTATTACTCGGTCATTTAATAGTATAGTTTAGGCAAGTAAAAGGGATCGAATTTTCCACAGGGAATTATTAATTAACTTAAAGTCTTAAATTATCAATCAAACAGTTTAAAGGCGAGTTTTAGTAAAAACCCGTAAAACTAAGTTTTGGATGCTTGTAAAATAGGCGAAATAATAAATAACAACTATCGTAACAACACGACAATCAAGAGATAATATGATCAAATTATAACAAGGGAAGCTTTCGCCTAGGATTTGTTGATTCATATAAACCTATGTTGACTAGTTTTGATTATGTGCAATGAGTTAAAATAGGTTGCATTAGGTTGTAGGATCATATGGTCAAATCACCAATTATGTGATTTCTAAGTTAATATAGCACAATGGTCATGTAACTAAATAACTTATAATCATGGAATATTAATATAATCTAGCATGCAAATATAGTCCATACCCTAATGGTCATAGTGATATGTTCATACAATCAATGGTCAAGAATTGCAATTAAATGTGATATAAGTTTTATTTCACTAATCAAGTTTATAACTAAAATAACGTCCCTAGTTAAATGGCCAATAACTAGTCCAAAGATATATAATTTTCAATTACACATAACAATGGTTCATATGATTAATTTGTTTAAATGGTCAATAAACTTAGGCATATGAAGATGGTTATCACGATTACAAACTTTAATCACATTCAATAATATAGCATGCAAATTATATATCCTAACCGATTTTAAACTCGAATCAAGAACTAAATCAACACATATTTATATTAACGAATCAACATCACCTAGGCAAAAGCTACAGGGAATCTAGCCTAGCATGGTATCAAGTATACAATAACAATATGAAGAATACATGATAAAAGATACCAACCGGTTAAATTCGATGAATCCTTGCTACAATGATGATCTCCGCTCCTTCTTGTAATGTAAATAACACTCAAATACACTTATCATACATTAAATGTTGAAATACACGAAATATAATAACTATCAAATATCAATTCACTGATTTCTCTCTTGTATTCTAACATTGGTCCCCAAAATGGTTGTGCAATGCCTTCTATTTATAGCTGGAGAAAGCGAGAGGCGCGGTGCGCCTATATATGGGCGCGGTGCGCCTGGTGGACGAGTGCTGTCTCACTTTATCGCTGGAAAGGTCACGTGGTGGTGCGCTTTTAAGATCGGATCTAGGCGCGGTGCGCCCAAAAGTAAGGCGTGGTGCGCCTATGCACATGTTAGGCAACCCGCTTGAATCATTAGATGAACCCATGCTCCATTATTTTAATCTTAAGTAGGCCAGCATGTCGAAAACTGGCATCTTCATGGGCGCGGTGCGCCTGAGTACTGGGCGGGGTGCGCCTTGGCTGAAATCAGATTGGTACTTTGTTTCTTTTAAAGCTCCATTCATATGTATAATCCGATCTGTTGCTCCATATGTGACTTTTAGCTACAAAATGCATTTTTAAGCAAATCAGGAATATTTATTCAAGAAATGTACGAAACTATACTAAAATGACACTGATATCGCCCGGAAAATGTGTATAATTTACGCGATATCAAAATACCCCATACTTGAACTTTGCTTGTCCTCAAGCAATTTTTAGAATAATTTTTTGGTTAAAAAATCAATCCAAATAAACAAATACAGACACCATAGAAAAAGGTCAATGTCAGTCAACATGGTCAGAATCAGTTTTGTAAGGAACCTATATATTGAACAAACGTTACCCACTTTTAGCATTGTGAACCACTTTCTTTTGCTACTCGAAGGACGAATAGACTCGTTAAGATTTGGCGATTAGGAGTGTGTATCAGACAAATGAAACAGAGGATGTACCCAGTGGGGGTACTTTTCATCTACCTTTGATAAGGCTTTTATCCTAAAGAAATAGGGTTTTAAATGTCCTCTGGGCAAACATCTGGTTTCGATAGTTTCACCCTTGTACTGTCCTTTACTTTTTACCGTCTCAAACCTTTCATTACCTTTTTCTCATCACTAATCATAAAACTTCAATCTTCACCCTCGACATGCCAATATATTCTATTTCTTCAATTTTTAGCTCGTTTTAGTCTCTAATTTTTGTAGACTTCTTGATGTTTCTGTCTTTTTGCTCTTTGTTTTCTTGAAGTCTTTAATTAATCGTTGGATCTCTTTGACTTTTTCTTTTCTCAAGAACTTGGCTTCTAAGAATTTCTTAGATGCGTGGAAGTAGATTGTGATCAAGCTGGTATTATTGATCAATTTTATGACTTGATCCCAATGATGTAGAATAGGGGATCGTCTTTAAGGTTCATCAGGAATCCATTTGTAAGATGCGATGAATCAACAATAGTGATGAGAAAGTGGCAATGTAAGGTTGTTTGAGACTTGGGAGTACAAAGGGTTAATCCTTTCAGAAGCCAAGATGCGAATTTTCTGATAAATAATATGCAAGGCTTATTATTTGTGTGTACACATCATCCCAATCAACCTCCTCTAAACGTATCTTAATTCATTAAGCACCTGCATCTGTCTTCCAAACAAGTAGTTTCAAAGTGGTTCGTTAGGCTCAAAGTGTGACCTGTTTGTTCAGTATAAAGAATTTCAAACAAAACTCGGGACCAATCTTTGATTCAATCTTTATGACTTGGCACTATGGTATCTGATTTATAAATTTTTCAAAATTTTACCCGAAATTACCCTATAAATGCTCAAAAACAAATAAAATACAAGTGTAAATACTGCAATCCCTACCCCATACTTGATTAATACAACGTCCCCGTTGTATAAATATTTTATAAGCATAAGAAAAAGGAGTATTGGAACCAACTCCCCTGAGGTATTGTACACGTGATTGCAGATTCTGAACTTGGAGCTCTTGTATTGGATCGAATAAGATACATGATATGTCCTCGTTTAAGTGTGATCTTATTATTATTATTATTATTATTTTTTAATTTTTTTTGGACTGAAACGAATGTCAGTCATTCTGCAAAATCATCAAATATAACAAGCAATATCTCAAGCAACACGGTTAGATATACACACAAATGATAAAACACACTACAAAATAAAAACACACTAAAAATCAAAATAAAAATCCAAATCATATTTTTTTTTGTTTTTGTTTTTGAAATCACCCAAAAATAAAAATCTATCAAACAATACCAGTAATGTCAATCCAAATCCTCTGTATCATCAAATCCATGCCCATGTGGCTGATAGTCTCCTCCTGATGGATCGCCATGAGCCCCGCTAGACTGTCCTGCTCCTCCCATCCTCTGATCCCATGTCGGATAGGGATACTGCGGGGGCAGTTGCCATCCTGCCTGCTGATACATGTGTCCCAGGAACTGATGAGTATCATCCAGGTAGTGTCCCATGGTACTCGCCTCTTGCTGGCGACGCATATCCATTTGGCGCATTTCCTCCCGCCTGTTTAAATCCATCTGGACCATTTGGTTATAGAGGAAATTTAAGTTTACCTCTTGTTCTGGTCCTTGCTGCTCGTGCTCGTGCTGGCGGCGTCGGCTATGTCTGGAAGCAGAGGGCTGTGCTTCTTCTGCCCCAAATCCCGGTGGCGGAGTGGTGGAAGTAATACCAATGAAATCGAACGTGTTCGGCGCCACCCTCCGAATCATAGATTTAAAATGTGATTCGGAGAGGATTTTCGGGTGCTCGGTTTTGACCGTGAGCATGTCGATATTATTCGGGTTTTTGGAGGGTTTCATTGACCTTTGCATGCTACCTGGAGGCTAGGGTTAATCCCTTGCTTGCCACCTTCACCACCCAAATGAAGTTGGTTATTAAGTGGCATGTATTGCTCACCACCTTCACCGCCCAACACCTTTTACCATGTGGAGTTACCGAAAGGGTTTGATAGGGAAATGTTTCTCTCTCTAAGTTAAAAATATTAACTTAAAGTATTAAAAAAAGTCCTGTTTTAATTATAAAATGTGAGATTTTGTGCTACCCATGAGAAACACACATTCTCTTTATGATCTGTTGGCGGAGCTGTGTGGTTAACCGGCACGTCCAGTAAGGTCATAATTGAGGGTGATGTGGCACTCACGATTCTCAAGTGTATCTTGAGTCGGGCATCACGCGGGTTCTGCATGGTCAATTCACCATCTGATTCATGATCTACGACATCCCTGTCATGAATTTGAGATGAGCACAAACAAGATTAACATGCCATTGACACTAGTCAATGAATATCAAAGATCTAGGAATTTCATAGTGATTGTGTCACACCTCCAAACCACGATGGCGGAAACGTCTGAGGGTGGATGACTTCATGAACAGTATCACAACAACGTTTGTACAATAGTGATCAAAGCAAACACATCCATCATATACATAATTGTAAATGTTACAAGAGTTCCAAAGATTGTACGTTTTAAATACAATTACAATATGATATCAAAATACATAGTATGACGCCATCGCGACCGTGTAGCTACCTTATCAATTTCCTGAGAATACAAGTAGTTTGAAAGAGTGTCAACATTATGTTGGTGAGTTCATAAGATTTTTGTATGAGAAAATCCATAATCATTTTTCCTTGTAAAAAGATAATGTTTGAAACCAGAAAATTGTTGGTGATTTGTAAAATTACCAATATATATTTAAGTGTAATGGATTAATTTTGTTGACCGAATGTGATCTTGACAAACATTAAACAAGTAAGGAAGGTGTGGAGTACACACTTGTTTGAATTTGATCAAGTTACAAAGTAAACTGTCAATTAGAAATTCAATTTTCCAAAAATTAGTCTGACACGACCCGTGTAATTTGCTGCATTTGGAAAGAAGCAAGTTTGAGGCATTACACGACCCGTGTCAAAATTACACGACCCGTGTAATTTGCTGCATTTTGATAGAAGCAAGTTTGAGGCATTACACGACCCGTGTCAGAATTACACGGGCCGTGTAAGTCATTACACGACCCGTGTCAAGATTACACGGGCCGTGTAACGCGCCCAGTGACAGTTTTTTGACAGGTTTTATAGCCGTTTTGGTCATTTTTCTGGGTACGAAAACATTATCTTTCTCTCATTCTCTGGTCTAGAATTCACTCTGAATCTTATCCAATCAAAGATTTGATTGTACCATCAAAATACTTTGATTTGAAAGTGATTCTTACACGATTTTCAGAGATCCAAGCCATTGTTCATCCCCATTTCTAACAAAAATCAAAGTATTTTCTGCAACAATGGCAAATGAAACTTCTGTGAAAGATATGACAAGCAAATTTGACAAGTTAACCAAGTTTGAAGGCCAAGATTTCAGGAGATGGCAAAAGAAGATGCACTTTCTTCTCACAACCCTCAAAGTGGTGTATGTTCTAAGTACTCCCATGCCTGAAGTTGTTGAAGATGAACCCCTGGAGGCAACAAGAAGGAGATCAAAGTGGGAGAACGATGATTACATCTGTCGTGGTCACATTCTCAATGGTATGTCTGATTATCTATTTGATGTTTATCAAAATGTTGAATCTGCAAAAGAACTATGGGATTCATTGGAATCCAAGTACATGGCTGAAGATGCTTCTAGTAAGAAGTTTCTTGTAAGCAATTTCATGGGATACAAAATGATTGATTCCAGGCCTGTGATGGAACAATACCATGAAATGTTAAGGATTTTGGGACAATTTGCTCAACACAATTTGAAGATGGATGAAGCCATTTCTGTGGCTGTCATCATTGATAAATTGCCCCCATCCTGGAAAGATTTTAAACACACTTTAAAACACAAGAAGGAAGAGTTGACTCTGGTTCAACTTGGAAGCCATTTACGGATTGAGGAGTCTTTAAAGACTCAAGAACTCGATAACAATCCTAAAGGCAAGAACCAAATTGGTTCTTCTTCTGTGAACATGGTGGAAGGAGAGGGATCTAAGAATTCCAATAAGTTTAAAGGTAAAAGGAAGTTTAAAGGGAAAGATGACAAGTCTTCAAACAAAAAGGCTAAGTTGGTTTGTTGGGGTTGTAATAGACCTGGCAAAAGCTGACTCGACCCGCCAACCCGACACGAAATCGACACGAATTAAACGGGTTTGGGTAAAGGATTTCGACACGTTTAATTAAACGGGTCGACACGACACGACACGAAAATTAAACGGGTTGGGTTAGGGTTAACGTTTTCAACTCGAAGATGACTCGAAACTAACCCGTTTATATATATATATATATATATATATATATATATATATATATATATATATATATATATATATATATATATATATATATATATATATATATATATATATATTCTTTAAGCCCAAATATTTTTGAAATACATATGAAATTTGGGCTGGGCTCTCCAAATATTATGTGTAGCCCGATATTCAAAAAACAAAAAGAAACAACCCTAAATCTCTAAAAACAAAAGACAACCCTAAAATGAATCACTTGAGCCTCTGCCTCTCCAGTCTCTGTCTCTCCTTCGCGCAGCCAATTCTCTCAGTCTTTCCATTTGTGATTTGCGAACATCTCCAAGGCCGTGTCTCTCCTTCTCGTAGTTGACAAACCCTTAGCTTTACGATTGAGCCTCTCCGGTCCGGTAGTTCCCATTTCCCTCTCAGCCCCACGTTGTAATCGGCGAGCCCTCTTAAGTCTCAAAGCCTCCACGTTGAAGTCACCGTCTCTCTCCTTCTCGCCGTCGATAGTCGTTGCTTCTTGCCGGCGATTGTTCCTCTTCGTCCGGCTGCTTCTCGTCGCCGATTGTACCTCCCCGATCCGTTTCTTCTCGTGTGTGTATGTGATATTTTTCTATTGTGTGTCTGCGTTGTGTGCGTTTTTTAGTAGAATTTGATGAACTTCAAGCCGATTCAAGAAATGTTAAAATCGGTTATATGGATTTTGAACGATTTAATGTTCTTAAAACATGTAATTTTATTGTGGGTTTGTAAACCTTCTGATAATTGTGTGCTTAAAGAGTACTTAAAGTCTAATGCTTTGGTAAATAATAGTATGTGAAATTGATTAATGTTCTTATATTAACGGGTCAAACGGGTTATATGGGTTAAACGGGTTATGTGGGTTAAACGGGTTAAGCGGGTTAAACAGGACGTGTCGAGTTAGGCTTATTTAGGCGTGTCGAGTTCGTGTCATCACTTTCTAACCCGTTTATTAAACGTGTCGAGTTCGTGTCGTTCATTTTCAACCCGTATAAATTTTGACACGACCCGAACCCGACACGACCCGACCTGTTTGCCACCTCTAGGTTGTAACAAACCGGGTCATCTCAAGAAAGATTGTCGCCTCCGTAAGGTGAACAAGGACAAGGATGTGGGTCCAAGTGGATCTAAGGATCCGTACAAGCAACAAGGTCAGAAATCTGATTTTATTCAAAATCTTAAATATGTGCAGAATTATGTTTCTGTGATTTCTGAAGCATTCTATGTACAGGATGATGATGTTGCATGGTGGGTTGATTCGGGTGCAACAAGTCATGTTTGCAAGGATCTTCGTTGGTTTAAAGACTATCAACCAATTGAATATGGACCTGTTGTAAAGATGGGGAATGTTGCTACCGAACCAATCAAGGGACTAGGATCTGTTTTACTTAACTTTACTTCTGGAAAATGTTTATCTTTAGACAATGTATTGTATGTACCGGGGATTCGAAAGAACCTCTTATCTGAAATTGTACTAAGTAAGTGTGGTTATAAACAAGTACTAGAAAGTGACAAGTATATCTTGTCAAGACATGGTACTTTTGTTGGATTTGGATATGTATGTAATGGTATGATTAGGCTTAATCTTAATTATCCTTCTTATGATAATTCAATTTGTATGGCTTCAACTAGTACTAGCAATAGTTTGAATAAATCACAATTATGGCATGCTAGACTAGGACATATTCATTACAAGAAATTAAAAGACATGTCTAAAATGAGTATGATTTCTGCTTTTGATATGAATATTGAGAAATGTAAAACTTGTATGTTGACTAAAATCACTAGACAACCTTTCAAAGATGTTGTTAGGGAAAGCAAGGTGTTGGAACTCATATATAGTGACTTGTGTGATTTCCATGCAACACCTTCCCTAGGAAACAAAAAGTATGTTGTTACTTTTATTGATGATGCATCTAGATATTGTTATGTCTATTTGTTACATTCTAAAGATGAAGCTCTTGATAAATTTAAAATTTATAAACAACAAGTAGAGCTACATAAAAATGAGTTAATAAAGGTTTTGCGTACGGATAGGGGTGGTGAATATTATGATCCGATTTATTTTGAATCTACCGGAATAATACACCAAACCACTGCTCCTTATACACCACAACAAAATGGTGTAGCTGAAAGGAAGAATAAGACCTTGAAGGAAATGGTTAATTCCATGTTGTCCTATTCTGGTCTTAGTGAAGGATTTTGGGGTGAGGCTATGTTAACAGCCTGTTATATTTTGAACCGAACTCCAAACAAAAAGAGTAAGGCTAGTCCTTATGAACTTTGGCATAAAAAGGTGCCAAATTTGAGTTATCTCAAGGTTTGGGGTTGTAGAGCTGTTGTAAGACTCACTGAACCAAAAAGGAAAAACTTGGGAGAAAAGGGTATAGATTGTATCTTCATTGGGTATGCTGAGCATTCCAAGGCATATAGATTCTATGTTATAGAATCTAATGACTCGGTGTCTGTGAACACTGTTATAGAGTCAAGAGATGCTATCTTTGATGAAGAGAGATTTACTTCTATACCTAGACCAAGGGACTTGATTCAACAATCTTCTAGCAAGAACAAAACTCAAGGAGAACATGTCTCTGCTGGTACAAGTTTTGTACCTGAACCTAGGAGGAGTACTAGGACAAGAAAATCTAAGTCTTTTGGATCTGATTTTCAACTTTATTTAGTTGAAGGAACAAGAGATGAGACCATCTCTGAACATCAATATTGTTATATTATTGAGGAGGATCCAAAGACATTTAGTGAAGCTATGGCTTCAAGAGATGTTCATTTCTGGAAAGAAGCTATTCAGGATGAAATAGATTCTATCATACATAACAATACTTGGGTATTGGCTGATTTACCTCCTGGATGCAAGGCATTAGGATGTAAATGGATCCTCAAAAGGAAAATGAAAGTGGATGGCACAATAGATAAGTATAAAGCCAGATTGGTTATCCAAGGCTTTAGGCAAAAAGAAGGTATTGACTTCTTTGATACTTATGCTCCTGTGGCTAGAATATCTACTATTAGATTATTGTTGGCTCTTGCAGCAATACATAATCTTGTAATTCATCAAATGGATGTGAAAACTGCATTCTTGAATGGTGAATTAGATGAGGAGATTTACATGAAACAACCTGAAGGGTTTGTGATGCCTGGACATGAAAACAAGGTTTGCAAGTTAAAGAAATCATTATATGGTTTGAAACAAGCACCAAAACAATGGCATCAAAAATTTGATGATGTGATCTTGTCTAATGGTTTTGCATTAAACCAAGCTGACAAGTGTGTATATAGCAAATTTGATACTTCTGGAAAAGGAGTTATAATTTGTCTATATGTAGATGATATGTTGATTTTTGGTACTAGTCAAGATGAAGTTGACAAAACCAAGAAATTCTTATCATCTAGTTTTGACATGAAAGACATGGGGGAGGCGGATGTGATTCTTGGTATAAGAATCAAGCGTGGAAACAATGGTATTTCAATCACTCAATCTCATTATATTGAGAAAATATTGAAAAAGTTCAACTTTGAGAATTGTTCTCCTGTTAGTACTCCTATAGATCCTAGTCTTAAGCTTCTACCTAATAAAGGATCTCCTGTGTCTCAACTAGAATACTCAAGGGCTATTGGTTGTCTTATGTACGCCATGATTAGCACTAGGCCTGATATTGCTTATGCTGTAGGAAAGCTTAGTAGGTATACTAGCAATCCTAGTTCACATCATTGGCAAGCCATAAATAGAGTATTCAAGTATTTGAAAGGAACCATGGATTATGGTTTGACATACAGTGGATACCCTTCAGTGTTAGAAGGTTATTCAGATGCTAGTTGGATTAACAATTTGGAGGATCACTCCTCCACAAGTGGTTGGGTATTCCTTCTAGGAGGAGGTGCTATTTCTTGGGCATCCAAGAAACAGACTTGTATTACAAGTTCAACCATGGAATCTGAATTCATAGCATTGGCTGCTACTGGCAAAGAAGCAGAGTGGCTCAGGAATTTAATTTATGAAATTCCATTATGGCCTAAACCGATATCTACCATTTCTATCAGGTGTGATAGTGCAGCAACTTTGGCTAAGGTTTATAGTCAAGTGTATAACGGTAAGTCTAGACATTTAGATGTTAGACATAGTATGATTCGTGAACTCATAACGAATGGTGTGATATCTGTGGAGTTTGTAAGGACTCAGTTAAATTTAGCCGATCATCTAACCAAAGGGTTAGCGAGAGATCTTGTGCACAAGGCGGCTGTAGGGATGGGTTTGAAGTCCACCTAAAAATCTTTGATATTGAGATACCCAATTGTCATCTAATTGAACATTAGATGATGAATTCAATGTGGAAAGCTTAATATTTGAAGATTGGAACACATTATTGTTTATATCATCCCAAGGTATGTGTTCAGTACTGCAAGTGAAGGAGGTTGAAATTTATTTTCTTAATAGTTCTTTGAAAAATTGCATATGCAGGTGCAAGAATAAAAGAACTACCTATATAAGCATGAAGTTTAGCTGCTTCAAGAAGCTTGGGACTTAGCTTTGTTATGCTTATTGAAGGATAGGACACAAGCTAGTAAAATATAGTGTCAAGTTGGAACTTATGAGAATGTAAACTGGTGTGTGTTATTATCTTCATGTATTCACTATGAATAGAAAGGGTTCAATCCTTAGAGACACCCTGATATTCGAATATTTGGAATGTGTAATACACTAATGTGAAATTCAATCGTCACGATATTTCATTTATGCATCAGTTTTGTATAGTTATGTTTTGTTTAAGTTAATCAAGATTACACTTAAATGGGGGAGGTTTGTTGGTGATTTGTAAAATTACCAATATATATTTAAGTGTAATGGATTAATTTTGTTGACCGAATGTGATCTTGACAAACATTAAACAAGTAAGGAAGGTGTGGAGTACACACTTGTTTGAATTTGATCAAGTTACAAAGTAAACTGTCAATTAGAAATTCAATTTTCCAAAAATTAGTCTGACACGACCTGTGTCAAAATTACACGACCCGTGTAATTTGCTGCATTTGGAAAGAAGCAAGTTTGAGGCATTACACGACCCGTGTCAAAATTACATGACCCGTGTAATTTGCTGCATTTTGACAGAAACAAGTTTGAGGCATTACACGACCCGTGTCAGAATTACACAGGCCGTGTAAGTCATTACACGACCCGTGTCAAGATTACACGGGCCGTGTAACGCGCCCAGTGACAGTTTTTTGACAGGTTTTATAGCCGTTTTGGTCATTTTTCTGGGTACGAAAACATTATCTTTCTCTCATTCTCTGGTCTAGAATTCACTCTGAATCTTATCTAATCAAAGATTTGATTGTACCATCAAAATACTTTGATTTGAAAGTGATTCTTACACGATTTTCAGAGATCCAAGCCATTGTTCATCCCCATTTCTAACAAAAATCCAATATTTTCTTATAAATGAGTCGTAGTCTTAAAACCCAAAGACCGTAAATGTATAAGTATTTCTATACTTGAAAATAGTATTACGTAGTTTTATTGTTGTATGAAACAGTGTAAATAGATGTTTACTCGTAGACTAATTGTAGTTTTAATTCCATAAAACTCGTATGTATAAGTAAACCGTACTTACATTTATATCTTTGATAAAACGTAGTTTTAATTTCATAGAACCAATGTGTATAAGTAAAACCATACTTATATTTGTAACTCGTTAAAATATAGTTTTAATACCATAAAACTTATATGAGGAATCTCTTTCCTTGTAAAAGGTAGTATTGTACTCCAAGAAAATCCCATATTTTCTTATGAATGTATCAAAGTCTTAAAAATCCAAAGACTAAAATGTATAGCGTAGTTTGTAGTATAAAACATTTGAAAATGTATATTTCCACGTAAATAATTTATAAAGTTGATTTCCCATGTGAGACGTCCTATAACCATACTGTGACCATGTAGGCATGCTTCGACGTTCTTCAGGCGTCCGACTATTATGACATTTGTCACCTCAGACCCGTCGGTCTAGTTGTAGCTAGCAGCTCAGGTGCGGGGTTGTCAATCCCGTATAGATCTATACACAAATATCACGTTCTCTTACCGAGACTCTGGTTATAAATTTCAGGACTTATAGTATCTACTTAAATAAGCACTGTGAAGACCCGTCTCACAAAAATGTATGTATCAATCAACTTGTTTATGTAAAGTTTGTATATGAAAAACCCTTGTATTTGCCAATTATCATTTTTCCCATGATAATATAGTAATGTATAATAATTATATATTTGTATATAATTATTTGTCTTGTTCTAACCGTTATAGTAACATTTGTATCCACAAACTATTCCTATAATAGTTTATTTTTGGTATTCTGTCGTGAAAAACATATATTTACGAATATATGTGAAATAACTTATTTAAATGGTTATAAACAACATCTTTTAAAATATTTTCCATAATAGTGGTGTAATAAATTGGTTATACCCATTATTAATTCCAATAGAATATTTCATGACTATCAAATAAAGAATGGCCAGGTAGAAGATCAAATGGGGAGGCAGGACCCTTTCAGCGAATAAGCCTTTCGGAAATCCAACAACCTAGCATATATTTACGAATATATGTGAAATAACTTATTTAAATGGTTATAAACAACATCTTTTAAAATATTTTCCATAATAGTGGTGTAATAAATTGGTTATACCGATTATTAATTCCAATATAATATTTCATGACTATCAAATAAAGAACGGCCAGGTAGAAGATCAAATGGGGAGGCAGGACCCTTTCAGCGTATAAGCCTTTCGGAAATCCAACAACCTAGCCCAAATGATCGGCCTAGACACCGCTCTCGTAAGTAGATCATTCGATATTATATTTTGGAACTATAATTGAATTGTTGTCATAATGATGTTTACAAAATTCACATTTTGTTTACTATTGTTACAAATGAGTATAAATAGCTATTTTTATAGTATAACTTGTATTCTCCCCCTTAAAACTTGAATAAAGATAAAAAGAAGGGGTATGAACTCACCTAATGTCGACTAGGATCTTGTCACCAAGTGTTGTTAGGTCGCCCGACTCTTCCTGCTTCTAACTCGAACTTACTATTTTTATAACCGAAATATCTACTTCTAACGCTCATTCTTCGTATATATCTATATATATCGAAGAGTCTTCTAACAATACTATGTAGTGATATAGAGATCGTATATGAGTTGTGAGAAAATGAGAGGGTTTGAGCCTCTATTTATAGTAGGTTTATTTTCGTATAGCGGCCCTCAAGATACGGATATTTGACAATTATAGCTTTTAAAATTTGTTTATGACAAAACATACCTTTAAAATACTCTTTAAATAGATTTAATAGTTTTTATATAAAATAAATGATTTTTGTTTATAAAAATATAATCTACGAAAATCGTAGTTTAATAATATCAACTTTTTAACTAAATGTCTTTAACGAATTAACGAAAGGGTATTAATTGTAAGTTTAATAAAAATATGGGTTTAAATGTAAATACTATTTCATTTTAAAGAAAAAGAAAATATTAAATATACAACTAATATCAATAATATTAAATTTTGACGTCAGATTATTCGTATCGACGACACCGTTTTGACGGTAAATTTTTTCATTTTATAAAACGACATAATATTATTAAAAATACGTATTGAATACGTAGTGTTCGAAATGAAAATACGAATTTTTTGAGGGTAAAATGTGTAAAATTGATTAAATAATGAAGTGGGGCCCACTTTATAATTAAAATAAAATAATAATAAAAATTTTTTCAACCTTTGAAATCATCTCCACCGAACGGAGACCAACTTTTCTTCAAAAAATTATTTATTTATTTTTTAAAATTTTTTTTTATATATTATAATAATTAAACGTCGCTTTCAAGTTAAATTATATGTTTTTCTATCATAGCTTTTTATATATAACGTTTGGTAAAAATGTAAATATATTCGGAACCGTCGTATTTTTGTCTACGTTTTGATATAAAATTTGTAATATTCTGACGAGTTTTAAATTTTACCGATCACTATTCACGCGGTCACTATTCATGCCGGATTACTGTTCAAGTCGGATACTATTCGTGCCGGATCACTGCTCACGTTGGATACTACTCATGTCAGATCACTGTTCACGTCGGATAATATTCATGCCAGATCACTGTTCATGTCGGACACTATTCACGACGTAATTGTTTTATATTAAAAACATCTAGCTCAGCAGGGTTTGTTCGTATAATTGATTTGAATTAGCATATGCAGTATTATAATATCCAATAATATATCGTGTAGATTATGAAATTTACATTTCACATATTGACCTAATGTACGCTCTGGTTGACTTGAGTTGACTTTCGTTGACTTAATTTGACAGTTGTCACAGATTGAAATTGGTAAAGAGTTATACCTACCTTGATGACCATTGTTGTGTGATTACGACATCCCTCTTCACATCAAAAGTAGGAGATCTTGGATCCTAGAATTAGTAAATAAATTGGGTAATTATTTAAAGGATTAAAATTCAAACTAAAATAAAACTTTTGTCTTATAGATGTCAAATCTAAACACAAACCTTCCTCATACTACTCTTCCTCCTCCTCCACTGCCATCCCGATCTAGTGAGATCGATAGCCTGACGTTTGCTGACATGTCCTCTGAACTCGAGAATTGTTTCAAGAGTGTCAGGGATCAAGCAAAGCAGGAACGATTCGAGATCGTTAAATCCCTTAGGGCATATAAACTAGAAGAAAGAACCTCTGTGTGTACGGATGTTCATAAGATGAAATAGTACATAGACAGTTTGGAAAATCTTGGTGTCCATTAGGAGTTAGCCACAGATGTGGTGCTTAACTCGCTTCCTGGTTCATATCGTAAGAGCTTTATGAACTGTGGCAAGAACCATTTGGACATAACCTTGATTGAACTGCATGGTTTGCTGAAAACCACCTAGGCTAGTTTAAAGCAACACCGTAGCTCAAGTTCCACCGTTCTTGTCTTGGGCATTCATCATGGTGATGCTGAGAAGAAGAAAGTTTCTCATCCCATAGGATAGAAAGGGCTAAGGTTAGACAGTCTGACCAAGGCTTTAAGAGAAAAGGCTGATTCTGACATAGCAACCACCAATAACCCAAAAAGGCCATATGTTTTTATTACCAGCTGAAGAGATATTGGAAACGTAGTTGCCCAATATGCCTGAAGGATCTGAAGAAGATCCGGGTCAAGGAGTTTGACACCTCAGGTATATCTGAACTCCATAGTATGTCACCTCCTCGTTCTTTAGTCCTTGGTACATGATGTGTTCTCCACATCTGCGATGTATGCAGGGACTAAGTGAAAGCAAGATGGTGAAGCATAGGGGCTTGATCTGATCATGAGATACAGAAGCGTTGTTGCTGTTACAAGGATCAGATATCACATCTCATGCTAATTAGTGGTGTTTAGTTAGATTATTAGATTTTGCTACTTGCCAGGATTGGCATAAAACATTGTTTCGTATTATGCATTGTTCAAAGGATATTTTATACTTTTCACTTGATAATAAAAATGATGATTTTTCCTTATGAAATTTATCCTTAACAATGGCATATATGAATATGCTGTTTCTAGTAATAATATAATCTTGAGTGTTGATTCATCTGAAAGTGTGTTGGATAAATCATGCTTGTGGTACTGTCTCCTTGTCCATATAATCAAGAAGAAGTTGCATCACCAAGCTCCAAGTGGATTGGACTTGGAATCATTTGACTTAGAGTCAGATGACGAGTGCAAATATTGTATACATGGAAGATGACAAGATTTCCATTCACAGAAAACTGTGAAAGAGGCAATGGATTTGTTGGAACTAATCCACACAGATGTTTGTGGATCGTTAAAATCCGTCACAAGACGTGATGAGTAATACTTCGTTACATTTATTGATTCTTTCAGTAACTATGGATATGTTTATCTGATTAAACATAAGATATAAACATTAAAGTGTTCAAAGGGTTTCAAAATGAAGGGGAATCAACTGGGCTAGAATATCTAAGTATTTAACGAACATCATAGGAACTGTGAAATGGTTCACAGGTTGTCTCCTACTAGAACACCGCTGCAAAGTAGTGTGTTTGTGAAGAGAAATCGAACATTGTTCGAAATGGTTCGATCCAAGATGTGTCAAACTATACTTCCAAATTAGTTTCAAAGGGTTATACCCTAGAAACAGAAACCCGCAACTTAAACCTCGTATCCAACTAAGTAGGTTGCAAAGACATTCTCTGAAATGTGTAGTGGGGTTCATCCCTCACTAGCACATAGAAAGTCTGGGGTTGTGAATTCGTCATAAGATTAAACCCAGATCAGAGAAGTGTCATTTCATTGGTCATCCCGCAAGACCTTTTGATACTTGTTTTACGAGCCTTCCGAGAACAAAGTGTTTGTGGTTCGAAGGAGTGTCGTTCTTATGAAAGAGCTCATATCCAAAGAATCTAGTGGGAGTAAGATTGGTCTTGAAGGGGTTCAAGGATCAACCAATGAAAGAACCTTTAGTTATACTAGCAAGAGGATTGGATTCCTGTTAAGAAATTTGACATACCTCCACCTCTTTGCAAATTCAGTAGAGTTAGTCACTCTCATGAGTACTATTATATCATATTACTGAAAGTGACATACTGATTAGTGGTAAAACACTAAGTTGGTAAGGATGAGTCATCTAAATACATGGAAGCATTGGTGAGCCCAGTTGCTGCCGCATGATAGATGATATAGAACACGAGATTCAGTCTATATTTTTGACGGATCTTACACCTGGCATGAAAACCAGCGGGAGTAATTGGATTCTCAAAAGAAGAACAATGTGGATAGGAGTGTACATGCATTCAAAGCATGACTGATTGAGTAGGGCAGTACTCAGACTCAAGAAATTGATTATGAGGAAAGGCACTCTTATCAGAAGCTGAGAAAGAATCTGTTAGGATATTATTTGCCATATGTGTATTTTATGTGACATGGCAGAGTGGATGTTTTTAAGACCGCTTTCCTAAAATGGGAAACAAAGGGGTTGTGTATATGACACAACCAAGAGGTTTTAAACATGCCAAATATCCAAATAAAGTGTAAAAAGCTTGAAAGATTCATATGTAGAATCAAACAAGCATCTCGCAGCTGGAATCATTCCAAGACATAAAATGCCAAAGAGTTTGGATTTTCATGAAGCATAGATAAGTCCATATTTATGTCAGAACTAATGGGAGTACTGTTGTAGTATGCCTAGTGATGTATGTCAATGCCATACTGGGAACATCATTTCCTATACGGAATCTAGGAGATACAATATACATACGTGGAATAAGGATCTATGGAGATAGATACAAAACATCTTGAAAAGGACTTAGCCAAAGTACATCTTTAAGTATGACCTTAAAGAAATTCGAGATGCATGACTCTAAGGAAAGGGGTTCCGCACATGGCATAAAATTGGTTGGAGAATTAATGACCTAGTACTAGAGAAGAACTGGAAAGAATGAGTCGAGTCCCATATGCTTTTGCTATAGGAACGATCATGTATGCCATGACATGTACTTGACCTGACATCCCGTATGCTTGGAGCATAGTGAGTTGATTTCAAGACAACCCTGGCAGAAGTCATTAGAACTACAGTAAAAGAAATTCTTAACGTGTCTTAGGAGCACAAGAAATGTTTTATTGGTTCATAGAGGAAAAGGAAGAGCTAAGAGTAACTGGTCATATTGATGTCAGAGATGACTCTTGCTCACAATCATGATAGATGTCCCTGTTATAAAAGGAGGAATAATAACATGGAAATGTCCAAGTTGAATTGTATAGCAGCTAGTATAAGAGGCTTCTTCATACCGAGGGTCAGTCACCTTGACTAAGGAACCCGAGGATCATGAGAAGTCGAGACACATAAATTAATTAGAAACTAGATCAATAAATTAATTGATAAATTGATTTAGAATTAATTTAGAATCAATTAAAGGGACTGGATTGTAATTTATTAAAGGTTTAATCAATGGAACAAAGTCCAGGGGGTGCGGCCGCCAAAAGACTCCTAAGTTTGAAACCTTAGGAGCCTTGCACTATAAATAGAGGCCTTGGGGTTCAACCCTAAGGCATCCCATTGGCCTCAAAGAAGCCGCCAATTCTCCTCTCCCTCCTCCCTTTGGCGAAATCAATCCCTCTCCAGGGTTTTGATCTTCTCCTCCTTCCCAATTAGAAGTTCTGATCTGTCTGGTTTTCAGGTGTTCCTAGGTATGAGTCATTAGAGGGATTCACACTTTGGATCCTGTTCATCCTTGCAAGATGCCGTTCATCATATTCAAGACAAGAGGTACATTCTGTTTATGTTTTGTTGCTATAACTGATATGAACTGTATGATGCTGAACTCTGTTCATGGAGGTTTTGGTGATTTGATCTTGTTAGTCTTCCGTTGTATATGTTTATGTATTATTATGATCGAATCCCAATACTTGGATGATGCTAGAAGGAAGGTGTTGATGCTACAAGTTGCTTTCTTGTGTGAAGCTTCAAAGACTTGCATATTCTGGACCATTGTGAGTCAAGTTCTCACCTTTATGTAATTTTATGATTTGTTTTTATGATTTAAGCATGTTCTTATGAGTGTTCTCACTATACTATGTGTGATGTTTCATGCGTAGGTAGCTTTATTACTTTGTGTAATAATTTGATGTATGTGCCTTACGTGTTTATCGACAAGATTGGGGCAAGCTCGTGAGTCGAGGAATGGGCAAGATCGAGGCAAGCTCGTGAGTTGACGAGTGGACAAGATCGAGGCAAGCTCATGAGTCAACAAATCGACAAGATCGGGGCAAGCTCGTGAGTCGAGAAATGTGCAAGATCAGGGAAAGCTCGTGAGCCAAGGAAATGACAAGATCGGGGCAAGCATGCGAGTCAGGTTCTTCGAGGCAAGCCCGAAGACCTTTCGTGAATATGTGTTATGGAATGGTTCGTGTGGTATTTTGGGGAACTCACTAAGTTTTGTGCTTACTCTTTCAACCTTACTGTTTTTCAGGTATCTGCTGGCTTGAGCTTGGAGCACGGCGCGACTGTACCGCATCTGAGGTTTTGATAATTAAGTCTTCCGCTGGAAAATGTTTGTAAACGTTTTGATAAATACAATTTCTTATGTTAAATACAAGTTTTAATGTAGATGGTTTTAATTGGTAACCCGTTTTATGTATTTCAACCGTTTTTAAAAGAAATTTTTTTATTATTGGATTTAAGACGTTACAGAGGATTAAATAAAATGACCAATTACATCTAAGACAACATAAATAACAATAAAAGATTACTCTAAAAAGGATTCTTCTTAAAAATGTGAACTGTCAAAACCAAAGAGAAAAATGTCATACTATTATAAGAAGAAGAAAAACCACTTGCTTAATCCTAGGAAATAGAAATTGATTAAAATAAGATTGTTGGAATTTATTTATATGTGCTAGTTGTTGAAAAGACTTAGGAATTTTACACCAGTGAATTGGTGGAAAAAGTTCATTTTTATATAAGTCGTTTTGACCCTACAAAATCAAGACACGCCGTCGCAAAAACTTGCTAACCCGAGTTCGTAGAAATTATTCCCGAAATTGCAATATCTATTGATATGTGTACCATAGAAATCTTGTTGACACTGCAAAAATCAGACGACTAGACTGCAACTACCGATGAACGATATCGCTGAAATCTAGTGATTGGTATCGTAGAAATCAATGATCGAGATCGCGAAAATCCAACAACCTTGAACGCAGAAATTGAAGACCCTAGACCACATAAACCTTTGTCTTGAAATCAATGATCGAGATCGCGAAAATCCAACAACCTTGAACGCAGAAATTGAAGACCCTAGACCACATAAACCTTTGTCTTGAATTGTAAAATTCTTAGTCTCCTGGACAAAAGAAATTTTCCTTTCACCCCTAAACTGCTATCCATGGTTTTGAAAACCGGACCGGACCGGCCGGTTCAACCGGTTAAACCGGGAACCGGTATGGTTACCGGTTTTCTAATGACAAAAAACCGCTTGTACTCGAACCGGTAAAAACCGGCGGTTTATTCAAAAACCGTATAAAACCGGAACGGTCCAACCATTTAAAACCCGATTTTCTTAAAAAATATATTACTTTAAACAAAGGCCCATTTGACTGAGCCCGTTTTTAACCCACTCGCTATTAAAACGAAGCTTGCGTTGCCTTCATTATATAGGAGGAAAACCATTGACATCTTTCAAACTACCAACGATGTGGGACACAATTTTTCTTCTTAGTTTGTTTTCATTTAAATATACCAAATATCATATAGTTTAAAGACAGCTCTTTTTAATTAGATATATACTATATATTGTGAAATACTTACGAAACATAGTAAATATATAAATCTCTTATATATATATATATATATATATATATATATATATATATATATATATATATATATATATATATATATATATATATATATATATATATATATATATATATACGGTTTTTTAGACCGGTCCGACCGGTCGAACCAATTGAACCATCGAACCGGTAGGAATACCGGTTCGATGTCCGGTCCGGTTTTAAAAACATTGCTGCTATCTCTTGACCTGATCATTTGCCTTTCAGTTTTTACTCCGTTAAAGTGCCTAACGTTATTAACATCCCCCTCACTTTCTTAGCAAGTACAAAAACGTCCGAACATGCTAGTAGCAACAAACTTTGATTACATGCACATGTCAGCAAACCCTATTTGGATACGTGTCACACTCCTATTGCTGGACACTTTCCAACCTACCGGCTACCAATCTATAAATGCTCCTATATCCTAACCATATTTGGTACCCTGATTATACTTTTAACAACTTTTTGTACAAATTCCAACATCATCATTCTCCAAGCAAAAATGTGATTACATGCTTGAATATTAGGAAGAGAAGATTGTACTTTCTGCTAGGGATGAGATCGGGTCCGAACCCGGACCGAGAATCGATTTCTTAGGAAATAAAGAACCGTGACCCGCACCGAATACCCTGGTTCCGGTTCGGTTATACAAGGAAATGTGCATGTTTAGTTCCGGTCCCGACCCGAACCGAACCGAGAACCAAAGAACCGAGAACCGATATAGTGAGAAATGGAGAACCGAGAACCGTACCCATGAGATATAATCTAGGCCCGGTTCGATTCGGGTCTAGTTCCAAGACCCAGTTCTGGTCGGATACAAGGTCTAGAATCTCATCACTACTTTCTGCTAATACTCTTTCTACCTTTTGTATTGAGCAATTGTATTGTTCTTCATCTTCTTCTCCATTGTTGTTCTTCATTTTTCTTTAGAATCTTATAAGCAACTTTATCAATGGAAGATTTTATTGTTTCAGTTCTATTTTATTATTGATTAATTCTACTCTTATAATCTTTTTTTTTTTGTTTGTCATTTAATATCTTAATTTAGAATTTATTGTTCATTCAAATCATGAGTTTTTGTGTTTTGATTTACAATCCAGTTTTAATTTTTTAACAAAGATCCCTAATCAGTTATTTAAATCAAATACTAAAATAAAGTTTCCAAGAATAAAAAACAGAAAAACATTATCTTGAGCTCACGAACAATCCCGAATAGCCGAAAAAACGTCATATGTCATAACGAAACTACGTGTTTTGTTAATCAGCTCGTTTCACATAAACTGTGCAAACTTTGTTCAATTTCTAAGACTTTGGGATCATTTTGGGAGATTTGTGGATGATATCATTACACTTCTATGTCTACTAGTGCTAGCATGAGTAAGTCATGCATTAATACTTATAACCCCTGTATCATTATACTTTTGTAAAAGTTGTACAAAACTTTCAAAAGGATATAAAAAACCTAGGAAAGTCCAATAGAAGGACTCAAAATAAAAAAATATGCTTTTTCATCAAAATGGCTAAAGTTTACACAACGCTTTCATGGCTTCTGTGGCACACTTATGGTTTTAGCTCTAACCTTTTGTTTGGGCACAAAATTTTCCAATGCAAAAATGACGTTTTAAATATTTTATCTTTATATTCCCTTTCTTTAATTTTTGTCCTTTAAGTGTTTGTCATATGTGGCGATTGTTTAATCTATTAATAATACATTAGGTTGTTTATTGGGGTTATTTTCTTTATTTTACATCTCTATTTATGGATCATTTAGCAGTGGCGAATCTAGGATGTCCAACTTGATTGAAATGAAAAAAACTTATGGATGTCCAACTTGATTGAAATGAAAAAAAATCAACGATTCCAAAAATTTTGGTTATCCAGGTTATCAATAATATAATCCAAAATCCAAGTAAAATAGAGTATTAGCTTTAATATCAAATACAAATTAATACAAACGTAATTTAGAAAAAGATCACACGAACTATACATGCATGTCTTTATTGTGATAGAACGGGCCATGGACACACCAGATGACAACACCGATAACGTTTTAAACAAAATGATTCAAATACTCATCGACTGTAGTGCATTTAACTTCAGGATAAAGCGTTGAAGCTTCCACCCCAAATGATGGTTCGATCTCAAAGTTGGTTTGATCTCCTTTCACAAAGACCGAGTGCCAGATTGACAAATTCTTTTTTAACATAGTCGGAGCATCTAGAGGATAAGCAATAAACAATTTATCTACACGTAGTCCTAAATTTTCTCCACTAAGGAGCCAATGAGAAAAAAGAAGAAACTCCAACATATATAATGTGACCGAACTGTTTCTAGTCAATGTGGGACTACAACATGCTCCTTGAGATGAAGCTAAATCATATGACGATTTGCGTTAAGCCCCTCTGGGGCTAGATGCCAGCTCTGATTACATATTTGGTGTCCTTTTGTTTTTGTTTTTTTTTTCAAAATGCATTTTCAAGATAGAGAAAATCAAAGAGGAAATTTTTTATTAAACAAACTTACAATACATACCTTCTAAGTTCTTCACAACTTGGTCTTCACATAGGTATACCCTCTCCAAGGTTTTCCCGATCTTTTTCTCCCACAGTGACACCAAATCATGGAACGAGTAAATGTTACATGGCGGCTTGATGAAAACGGTTTTGTTGAGGGTTCTTGGGTCATCCACAGTTTTAATTGTGTAGGTTGCTATGTCATGTTCCTCATTGAAAACAGCTATGGATGATGAAATAATTATAAATGTAACTTGTAACGCTTAACATCATTAATTTTCAAGATACTAAATATACAAAAATATCAGGATATACGAATTATGGTTAAAATTTATGAACTCATGGACTTATATGCTGTTTACCTTTTGTATCACCATCACCCAAGATAACCACCTTATTTCTCGGGGGAGCGGTGGCTTCTGGCTGTGCCAGTCGTGGAAGGAAATAACCAGCAAAGCAATTGCTACATAAGTATGTATGAGGGATTCCTTCGGCTTCAATGGCACGGCGTATCTGAGCTTTCGTTGCAAAAGCTGTTTTTGCAGGATCCATGGCGTGAGTACGATCCACGTCATTTCCGAACTCGGATGGGTAGAATTTCTTCATCATATTGGAATACATCAAGAGAAAAAGTTAGATCGTTCATTTTGTCAACGTTGAAGAGAATGAAGTTATATAATTTCAAATCTTCGCGAATCGAGAGTATGCTAGATCACTGAATTTTTGCATGAACTTGATACACTAATTTTCTGATTTTATCTTCTGAATCCACAAATATCCAACTGAAGAAGATCGTCTTTCATGGCGTGAAATGAATAAATACTGTGTGTGTGCATTTCAATCACGACAATCGGATTATCAAAGTTGACTACGGTTGAAACAATAAGTATCTACAAACGCACTATATTTGTACGTAATACCATAGAATGAAACGACCAATTATGATTCATATATTACTGATTAGCAATACCTTGACGTTGCCAGCTTCTTTAATGGCGGCGATGATTTTAACTTGATCGCCAAATTGCGGGGGGCCAACTGTCGAGATCACTACATCGACCTGCTTTACCGCCCTTACCAAACTCTCGTGGTCAAACAAGTCTCCCTGCGAAAAACACAAACATATTATCGAAAAACGTTTTAAGTAATTTCTCAAAAAAGTGGTCGATTTGATCATGTTAGATCTTAGTAAAACTTTTCTTTTCACGATGAAATTGAACGATTATTACTGACAGTGATGAAAGTAACTCCGAGATTCTTAAAGGAGTAGAGCATGGAGGATTTGGACGGATTAGAGAGCGTAGATTCCCTGACGAGGAGGGAAGTAGGATGGCCGGACTTGGCACTGGCCTCGACGATGAATTTTCCGATGTAACCGGTTCCACCAATGAGCAAAATCTTACTCTTCTCCGCCATTTTTCTTTCTGCAACGACGATTTCCTGTGTTTGGAGACGTGGATAAAAGGAGACAAGAGTCGGTAATGACGGTGGATATCGGGGGAGTGTGAATTTATAACTGGCCCCTAGTGTTAGAAACAAGAGTCTAGTATTGCATTTAAAACCCTTTGTTTTGTAATTAATTCCGAAACTAAAAACGTGATTATTACCATGCAATGAGATGGGAGGATGTTTGGTGACACTTGTATTGCAATTTTATGAAATTAAAATTAGACTGAGAAGAAATAATAAGTTGATTATAAGTAGAGAGTAGAGACAAACAAATATTTATTTAAGATAGTGAATTTGTAAGGGTAACACTACTAGAAACAGGGGCATTAGGGGCATTAGCGACGGAAATTTCCGTCTCTAATTTCTCGCTAAATGGCTGTTGCGACGGAACAGCAATGGAATCCTTGCATAGCAAAAAAATGGGCTGTCTAAATTGTTAGCGAGGCATTTAGCGACGGACTGTTTTGGTATTGCGACGGATTTCGCGACGGACCGTTTTCTGGTTACTGACAATAGCGACGGTATATTACTCGCAAGAAGCCAATACTTTAGCTGAATTTGTGAATGTAAACACATAGTGTAAACACAAACTTGGTCTCACCAACCATTGCAGCCACCAACCCACTTACCCACCATTGTTGAAGAAACCAACCCACCATTGTTGAAGAAGGTGGCAAACTTTGTTTTCTCTTGTTTAAATACATTGAATGTAGTAGTTGTCATTAGTATTTGCTTGGCTATAAATAGAGGTTTTAGCTTCATTTGTTAACCACCACAAAAACATAGAAGAGAGTGTTTAGATAGTTAGCGAGAGTTGTTCTTTTCTTGTATTTCAGTTTGAGTATTGAATAAAAGAACATTTGAGTTCCAACAAGTGGTATCAGAGCTTGGTTAAGCTCCCGGGGCAACTTTCTAAACACCCTCGGGTTTTTTGGTCAAAAATTTTCTGTCTCAAAATCGATTTTCGAGAGCACCATTGGAAAAGTCTCGTTCTCACGATTCCGAATATATATTTTTCGGAATTTTTCGATCACCGTAAGACCTCCAAAAGTCCGGTCAAAGGTTCGCCGTAGTGACACTGTAACAACACTGTAGCAGGTTTCAGAAAACTGCAATTTGGTCCCTGAAGTTTCTAAAAGTTACGTTTTGGTCCCTGTATTTCCGAAAAATTTCAGGTTGGTCCCTATTTTTCAGAAAAACTTCAGAATAGCCCCTATACTTCAAAAAGTTTCAAACAAGCCCCTGAACTTCTGAAAATTACATTTTAATCCTTGTAATTTTCATAAATTACACGTAATTTTCATAAATTACACGTAATTTTTATAAATTACACGTAATTTTCGTACACGCCAAGAATGTCCACACCAAGCTCGTCGTTTTCTCAACCCGAAATTGAAAGTGTTCAAAGGACGGGGAAGGAAGGAAGTGTGACGTTACACTATCCACTACTTACAAAGTCAAACTACGCGGTGTGGGCTATAAAAATGCGAGTGAATTTGCAAGCACAAGGAGTGTGGGATGCAATTCAAAATGCAAGAGTAGATGAACGAACAGATAGGATGGAGCTTGCGGCCATTTACCAAGCGATTCCAGATGACGTACTTCTTATGTTGGCCGAGAAGGACACGACTAAAGAAGCATGGGAAACGCTTAAGATGATGCATATAGGAGCTGATCGGTTAAAGGAGGCTAAAGTACAAACGTTGAGAAGTGAATTCGAGGTGATCCGAATGAACAATTGTGACTCGATAGATGATTTCGCCATGAGATTGAACACTATTGTGACCGGTATTCGATCTCTCGGTGAAAAAATCGAGGAGAATACGGTGGTGAAGAAGTTTCTTCGAGCCGTCCCAATGCGATTTATACAAATCGTAACATCTATCGAGCAATTTGGAGACATAAAAAACATGACGGTTGAAGAAGTTGTAGGCCGTCTCAAGACCCACGAAGAGCGACTTCGAGGGTATGAAGAACGGAAAGAAGGACCTTCTCTATTGCTTACACATGCCAAGGGGGCATCTCAATCTAAGCAAACCGACGAGGGAGACTCGTCAAACACTTCAAGGGAAAGTGGAAACCAAGGCCAAGGACGCGGTCGAGGTCGTGGGCATGGCCGAGGAGATGGTCATAAGTATGATGCAAACTGGAATGACTACAATCGTCCTCGAAAGGACAAAAGTAAAATAAAATGTTTTACTTGCGAGGAATATGGTCATTATGCATCAGAGTGTCCAAACAAGAAACGAGGTGAGGAGGTGAACCTCACCCAAACCAATGAAGATGAAGAGCCCATTTTAATGATGGCGATCTCGCAAGAAGATACACCAGGTATGGTGCCGCTAAAAGAGAAGAACGTCGTTTATATCCCTGCATCCGAAGAAAGTCAAGTTGATTCCGAGGAATGGTACCTTGACAACGGTGCTAGCAATCATATGACCGGAGATCGTTCAAAGTTCCATGAGTTAGACGAGAACGTGACGGGTTATACACGTTTCGGAGACGGGTCAAAGATCGACATCAAAGGAAAAGCTACGATCTTGTTTGATTACGGAAACGGAGATCAAAGACTACTTAACGAGGTATATTACATTCCTAGACTTAAAAAGAATATTATAAGTCTTGGACAACTAACCGAAGACGGGAATCGAGTCGACATGGATGGTGATATTTTACGGGTATTTGACAATAGTAATACTTTACTTTTTAAAGTAAAAAGAACCCGTAACCGACTTTATAAGACACTTTTAAAGACGAGACGAAAAATGTGTCTTTTATCATCCCAAGATGATCCAGGTTGGTTGTGGCATCAACGACGTCCGTATGCCAATTTTTATTCCATCAAAGTTAATGGTTATTTGGAGCATGATAAAATTCCAGGTTCACATCTAAAGAAATTAGATGATCCGAGTGAGAAAGAATTTTATGTTGAAGTTGAAAAATGTGAAAAAGGACACCAGTTTTTCGACGCACGGAAAAGGAAGCCACGGATAAGACGAGAAGGGTTCTTTGGTAAACGGAAAAGATGGACTTGGACCGAAAAAGCATCTGCCAGTTTTCTGTGACGTAGTCCCAAAAATCGAGGTATTGATTTTCGTAAGGTGATGCAGAAGATGGAAGACGTGTCTCTAAAGAAAACGGCTTATGCTAAAAGGATTTCGGGGGAGTTTAGTGTGAGAGATTGCATTCCAACAACTTGTTCCAATGATGTAAAATTGAAACTCGAGAAAGATGAAGACAAAGCACTTGTCGATTATTCTGTAGCCGGGGATGGCATGGAATGCGCAACATTATCGGCGTAACGAATCTCGAGCCAAGTTTGGTTTAAGGGGGAGAATGTGAATGTAAACACATAGTGTAAACACAAACTTGGTCTCACCAACCATTGCAGCCACCAACCCACTTACCCACCATTGTTGAAGAACCAACCCACCATTGTTGAAGAAGGTGGCAAACTTTGTTTTCTCTTGTTTAAATTCATTGAATGTAGTGGTTGTCATTAGTATTTGCTTGGCTATAAATAGAGGTTTTAGCTTCATTTGTTAACCACCACAAAAACATAGAATAGAGTGTTTAGATAGTTAGCGAGAGTTGTTCTTTTCTTGTATTTCAGTTTGAGTATTGAATAAAAGAACATTTGAGTTCCAACAGAATTTGCACATTTTTGCGACGGAAATGTCCGTCTTTAATCCGTCGCAAATTACCATTTTCAGATTTCCATTTTCTGTCACTGTTTCCAGTATTCGTCATAAACACCAAAAACAATATACAAAAGTATCAGATATTTAATATAAAAACCCTAAATTTTCAAAGTTTGATGTTTTATTAGCAAAAAATCTGAAAGTGCAATACTCTAATAAAAAATGAAAGTAACTTGTTATAATACATGTGCTACTACTATTTCATATTGAAGCAGCTTCTTCATAAATACATATACATGTGTTATTCATTACGGGATTCACCTCTCTTGCTCTACGTAAGCTAAATTTGTACATCAACTTTAGCAGATCCTTTGCCCCTACATCCAAACCAAAAACAAATAAAAAATATGAATAATGAAGGAAAATGTTCTAACAAGTGAAAGTAGTAGTTACATGGAATTTGGATTCCTGCAGGTTCTCCATCAAGGCTGCAATGTCAAGCTGCTCGACCAGAGTCACATGTAGCACCTGTAACACCTGTCAAATGATCATGGCTAAAATTAGATTATGTAGTGATATCGATGGAATAACGCCCGCCTCACATTTCATCTAAACAACTTTAGAAATTAGATTAGATGCATTGGTTAAAATTTAAATAAGAAAAGTTCAAGAACTGATATGGAGGGAAAATATTACCAGAGATCCATTAAAAACTAGAAACCATGTGGCATTTCTGAAAGCTGTTGGATTGAGGGTAATTTGGTCTACTTGTACCTACATTCGAAGACTTGCAAGTTAGTATTGAAAGCTATTTGGATTATGTTCTTATCTGAAATAGTACATTGCTCAAGTTGGAAATGTTCTTCAAAGTAGATTTCCCTTTCAGCAGGGCCGGTCTTATGACTTTTAATGCCCGAGGCGGAATCATATAATAATGCACCGTTTTTATGCCTTGGATTTATAACAAACCAATGTAAGCAAGAATTTCTAAACCACATAAGTAATAAAAATATTTGTCACCAAAAAACCCATATTGATTCAAACTTCACCCAAAAATACGTGTTCATAGAATTTTCTTAGATCAAGAATATACAAATCATTAGGCTTGTTAAGTGCTTAAGTTAAACATAAAAAGATAAATCCTAAAGAGGCTTTTGTTTCCTTTTCATTTGTTAATCGAAATTGTTAACAAAAATACGTGTTCATTATAATGAGCTTTTTTTGGTGTAGAGAATTAGTCACTTATGTTTTTTTTTTCGTCTACATTTAATTTGGTCACTGAACTTATTTTTTGTTTGATTTACTCATGAACTTTATAAAATTATTCACATTTAATCACTTATGCTTTTTCAACTATTTTTAGTATACAAATATGACCATAATGTTATTGGTCATGTGTGTACAAAAAAAAAAACTAATTGTCATATATGTACAAAAAAACATAAGTGACTAAATATATTCAATTTTAAAAAGTTATGGGTAAATTAAGCACAAAAGTAAGTTCAATGATCAAATGTGAACGATTTTAAAAGTTCGTTACCCTATTAAGTCATTTTTCATATTTCTTTACTTTGCAAATTAGTGTTTAATTACCCTTACGTCTGGGTGAATCTTCATAAACGTCCTCTGTATTTTATGTTTATTAACGTTAAAAGCATATTTTTATTTTTTTGAAGAGAAAAAAAAACAACAAATTGCCATTTGGTTACAGAAAGACAGCAAGCTGGGAAATCATTAAACATTTGAGATTGTAGGCAGTATTGTTGCAGTTTAACCCGAAATTAATCTTCAGAAAAGTCTATATGTTTCAGAGTCGTTAACAACAAAACCATTGGTTTGTCAATAGAGCACGACCAATGATATTAACTTACTATAATACTACTTTCTTTCCTTCTTCTGGATGAGAGTATTTTCTTAACTTATCATTCTCTAATATATTGTTTTGTCTTACTATAATATTATTGTCTTCTCTTTCTTTCTTTCTCTTTTTAGTTCTATTTCTCTCTCTCTCCCCCTTTTCTAACAAATGGTATTGTTTTATTGTAACAGTAAAGTCTCAATCATAAAGTTAGAAAAACTAATTATTTGTAAAATGAAAAATATTAATGAGAAAATTACAAATAACATTTATTTAAAAAAATATAAAAAAGTTACAAATAAAACAACTAGTTTCAGACGTACGATATACTCTGTTACACAAAGAGAATATAGTAAGATAAGATAGTCTCCCAGACCCAGAGAATATGATAATACCAACTGACACTAAGAGAATACAGTCATACATGATAGACTGTCAAATATAGAAAATATTGTACAATTACCGATAAGATAATGCTTCTATTAGAAAAAAATAGAGTAATATGATAGTAAGATAATACAATTCATCACAAATAAAGAATACAATAAATTTATTTTAACTGGAAATTTGTTGAAATTTGAATGAACGTGAGTGTTAATGGGGTTTTAAACTATGATCCAATACAAGTTAGGTGGTACGGAGTGCACAATTGTATATAAGACCAGTTTAATCCCAAATACAATGAAATCTAGGGTTCAAGTCTAGCATGTTGTGCCTTTGCGGTCCAAGAGGCAAAGCCCAAAGCAGTGAGAAGCATGCTCATAATGAAGGAACTCTGTTGTGATAATGCTGACACTCTAGGCAGGGCCTATACTTAAGTGGGTAATGATAAGTGCCGAAACTTAGGTTTCCGACACAGTATGGTTAAAGATCTAATCATGAATGGTGTAATTTCGATTGAGTATGTGAAATCGCAACACAATTTGGCAGATCATGTAACTAAGGGTTTGTCAAGAGACTTAGTGCACAAGTCTGCAATTGGGATGTGATTAAAGTCCATCTAATTCTGTAATCGTGAAACTCCCAATTTCCTTCTAATATGACATTAGGAGCTGAATTCAATGTGGAAAGCTCACACTTATAGATTGGAACACATGGAGTATTCATCCCAGGTAATGTGTTCGGTTCTGCAGTTAACCAGGTTGAAGTTTAACTTCTTAATAATTCCTTGGATTAAATGTATGTGCAGATAATGATTTACCTATGTGATTGTGAAGTGTAGCCGCACTTCAAGAGGTTGTAGACTTGGCCTTGATACGATCATGATAGGATTAGGACACACGGCTTTATAATAGTGTCAAGTTGTATTTTGCTAGAAAGATCAATAAACTAGTATGTATTTTACCTTCTGGTATTCTAATGGGTTGATGGGTTCAATTCTTAGAACACCCTGATTCTCGAATATTTGAAAGTGTATTATACTAAGTGGAAATTCAATCGTTTCGACATTTTCATTTTATGTACTCGTTTGGTTTGTTTGGATAATGCTATGTTTGTTCAAGGGTTACACTAAAATGGGGGAGGATTGTTGGTGATTTTAGTGTCACCAAGTCATTTTATGTAATTGGAACTAACATGTGAGCTAATGGGTTATTTAGTTTGTACTTTAATATATGTTCGGGGATGTACGGAGTGCACGCATATATAAGATCGAATAAATAGCCGGTTCGACAACAAGTCAGAATTCGGAGTCATCGCCCCCGGGTTCAGGGTTTCCAAAGGGTCAGCGCCCCTTTGGCGGGGTCTAGGGGCAGCGCCCCTAGCGGGGTTCCAGGGGCTGAGCCCCTGGCTGGGTGGGAAACTATCATATTTCTTGAGAGTGATTATGGTAAAACTAACTACTTTCGTCAGTTTTGGAAACCTTCGATTCCATCATAAATTCGTGACTTGTTACCAAAGAAACCGATGACGGCTAACCCTAGACGATACCCTATGACTCGTTTATTATATAAACGGCTCTCCTCATTGAGGTGAGACAACCTTTTAGCTCTCGTTTTTCATACCAACTCAGATCTCATAGTAATTTAGCTTACGTTTTCTATGCCTAGATTCGTAAGTGACCCCTTGGGATTATCCTATGATGAATTTCTTGTAACCTGGATATTGGGTAGAAATATCAGTTCGGAAAGTGTTCACACGATCTAAGGGGTATCCAGATCTTCACTCAAACCCTACCAATTTCTAACAATATCAAGGATAACGTGCAAGTGCATAATTTGGTTTCGTTGGTTTAGACCTCAAAGTGTTGGTCAAACTGCTTAGCTTGGTTTAACAATCTTATAAACCAAATTGGCTTAGCTTAATGAGCTTATATGACGATGTACTAATGATTATGCTATAATTTTAAAGAAAATGATTACAATAATAAGAAAAAGAAATGTGGTGAGTAAGGGTTCTGCATCTATATCCTTCAAGATGCCAAATATAGAATTAGGAAATAAACCATTTGACCATATAGTAATATTTAGTTATATGTTAGTATTTTAACAAGTATACATGGTATGGTTTGCTCAAAATGTTTGGTTTTTTACTTCAAATTGGTAACCAAATTGAATGGAATTTAGGAAATCAAAAGAGCGAAGGGTTAACTGGTTTTGTAGATATAGAATATGTAGGTAATTTGGGCATTAGAAGGTCTCTCACATGTTATGTTTTCATCATTTATGGATGTGTTGTGAGTTGGAAAGTAACCCTGCATTCTGATATGGCTTTGTCAACTATGAAGCAAAGTACATGATCGTTTTTGAAAAATGTATAGAAGCTACATGGTTAAGAGGATTATACAAAGAGCAATATGGAGATACATCTTGCATTACCATATTTTGTGATAGTCAAAGTGTATATGTCTTACTAAGGTTTTTATATTTCATGAGATATAATTAAATCAATGTTGTTACTGCTAAATGTAGTATGGAAGTGTGCATGGTCATTACTTTGCTCAAGCTTGTTTGGTATTAAAGATTAGTCCCTAAAGGCTAGAGGCTATGATACTTAACAAATATTTTGAAAATTGAAGGAATTGAATGTATGTTTTCTCTTTGAAGATGGAATTCTTTTCAACGTGGAGTTTGTTGATTAGTGATCCAAATTGTCCCATTGAGAGTTATGACATTGTTTACTTTATTTTCTTAGATATAGGACAAGGAAAATTGCCATATGTATAGTTGTTAGTTTTCCCATTTTTGGGACTCTAGTTGCTAGCTTATAAATAGATCATTGAATTGTCTATTTTATGTACATTAAAAACACTATCCTTATTCATCAATATCATAAGCCCTCCATATCCTCATCGATTTCAATATAACCTTTCTAGTTCCTTGTGATTTTTCGTGCAAATATTTCCACCCAATCTTTAAGTTTTGTTTGCTCTTATATTACATTTCCGTTTTCATGTATGGTTGTTATTACAACACATACCCTATATGTATGTTTCCATGGAATTATATATATTCTTTTACCGCGGTGTTTATTCTCACGTTTACGGATGATAAAAAGCAAGATTCATCAATTAGGATGCCCTAACCTCGGATGTAGAATATATAAAGACGCACCATATATACAGGTCAAAACGTCAAATCGAATTTGTTTAATTATTGATCGATTTATATTTGCGCATTCATGCAAGAGACCAACTCCTCAATGGCAATTGTGGCTCTTCAAGTGTATATTAACAACGGGGAGTGATTTGTATATAACAATTTTTATCTATCCACAGCAATTTGATGTATTTTATGCATACTGTACAATACTGTTAAAGCACACTATGTTGTATATAGAGAAAACTTGTTGTGTACATATACACACACATAAAGAAAACTATTTGAAATAGAGGCTTCGTAAGAAATGTCAAAAAAATGATGCCAATTCTAAATTCCTTAGAAAATAGCGTGTTCTCTCTTTAACTACAACACGTTTCTCAAAGTTTCTATAACATGCATGTAAACACTCCTTCATTTCCAAGTTTTTGTTAATAATAGCAAAAGTAAAGTTTTGTAGATCCAAACTAATACCGTTTATAATTTATAAACAACATATATGTATGATTTAGGTTCCGGTTAATTATGCATATATGTAGCCCCTTCTAGTCTCAAATATGATTGAGGTTGGTAGCAACCACCACAACGCCAACACAGCTTAACCATGATATTGGGTTCCCAGAATTAAAAATCAACTGAAACCACATTAACTTTCATATATAACTTGCCCATAAAAACAAGAAAATGTAGCTTAAAAAAGCAATCAACGATCATCTTTGAAAACATGGAACACTTAAGATGATTCAAGGGTCATGTAGATTCTTTATTTTTATTTTTTTTGGAATTGTAAATCACACAATTCATCAAAAGACCCGAGTGCTCGTGTACATAAGGAGCCTGGCTCAATAGAAACGCAAATAACAAAGATAGCAGGTGCATAAAATTGGCCGTTAACCGGTTATAACCATGCCTTCGTGAACCGTTTATAGGGTCTCTAACATTTTAATCAATTTGTTTAATAAATTCATTTAATAAATCTTTTGCCATGATCGCGGATTACCCCATCATTTCATCATCTTCATCGTTTAACTTAACGTCAGCAAGCAGTTCTTCCAATGGCACAGAAGGGGGATCATCGTCATTTGACGGTTGATATTCTTCATTTCTGTAAAGTGATATATTAAATCTCAATTCAGGGTTCTCTTCAAGATCCCTACAAAACTCTTCATACTCATCATTCATCGTTTCATCTCCATCAACCTCCATATTTAGCGTTTTAAGCTTCCATGAACGCTGTTTTCCCCGCTGCTTCTTCCTCCTTTCTTCATAACTCTTTTTTACCAAAATAACCTCCGGAATCTCACCTCTATACTTGTCTAATTCCATATCGTTCATGTTAGCAGCTCGCAAGTCATACCCAAGTGCATAATCCCCAGGTTTTAAAATTTGCCCTAGATGAGTCCTTACGAAAAAAATCGTATCGTTCTTTCCAAAATCAGATACACGCGCCACCTGTACATCGGCCATATAATACTTTGACCCACTGACGTTGACTTTATCGAGGTTATTAAGATCCAAGACTACAAATTCGACGAGCTGTTTAGAGGAAAGAAGTGAAGTAAATGGTGTTCTCCAGTACTCCTTGGCCTCAAGAACACGGTGGCGGAGAGTCAGTAGATCTAGGAACTCGATACCGGTGCTGATTTTAGTACAGATTAAAAGCCGACCAAGGGCGAGATTTGGAGGAGGACAAACAAGATCTTCACGACAGATCGGACAAATTTCGACGGAAAAGGTGTATTTGTAATTATAGTTGTTGCTTTTCGTATCATGGGAGACGAGTTGTTTACCGTATCGTTTTCTAATCGGGACGAAAATTTCAACGAACACAACGAAATTAGAAGCGTGACTACGATTTGCAAAAAAGAAATCAATCCCGCGATTTGTTTGTTTGATTCTGATTGCTCTCATAGCAGCATCGTGTTTGAGAATAAGTTGCTCCAAATAAAAGAAAGTTCTCCGGTGAGCCACTTGTTGTCGGAGTTGGACGACGGCGACCCACTGGACTGGGTTGGCTTGGACACGAGAACAAGAATCGCACATTTGATTTTGAAGAATGTACTCTACTATATACGCCTGCTCGAGAACGACACCGTTGAGTACTTCCTTTTGAACTTTGAGTTTGACTTTAATTCTCTTGGAGTGAGGTTCAGTCCAGATGAATTCGGCGTGAATCAATCTTATTTGATTTGGATTGTTCAATCTCTTAAGACAGAAAGTCAAGAGCTCTTTGGATTCTAGCGGGGTTTTGAGCCATGTTCTTGGTGGCTGTAAAGAACGATCACATTCAGGGCAGTGAATGATGGTAAGATGCCTCTGAAAACCCGCGGTTATGTCAACTTGAGAACGGAGACACGTAGCGCACATATTGGCAGCGTTTGGGGCCATTGGAATGCCACATGTGCAACAGAGAACACTACCGGCAGTTTGTTGTACCCTAAACATTCCTGCTTCTTCAGTCGTTTCTGAAAATATAAACAAAAAACATGATTAAAAACTCAAATCGAACATAATATATGATCAGACATTTGATTGTATCAATTCCATGCCCAAAAAACAGTTAACTAGCACGAAAAATTTACTTTCTTTGGTCCTAAGTCCAATATCCAATTTTATGAGACAAAGACTTGCTTCTGTAATCATGTTCAAAAGAGAAGATTCATGTTGTTTCTGTTTAATAAAGTATAGAGTGATGGACAATCACAGACATGAGAGACGAGAACGTCGAGATGAGAGGGAAGGAGTGTACCTGCAGGTGATCGCCGTCTAACCCTAATGTGTATGAGCGTCCAGACGCAGATGGAGATGAGGCCTGATGGGTGAACGCTGATCGTCGGCTATATATAGATTAGGGTTATATGGGTAGTCTTTTAAAATTGTGAGAAAAATGATTTTATTAAAGAAAATCGAAAATAACTAAACTAGCCTAATTTCATAAGGTTTTTCTCAAAACAGTACAAATTTAGCCTCATGTCTCAAAATAGCCGAGGAGTTCCCACCTGCGATTTGCCCATTCACATGTGTAATGCTCATATGACCGCTATAAAAAAATTGAAGCCTCATTTTTTTCTCACGTTACCTGCGTAATGCTCCTCATCAACTGTGAAATCCTCCTCGTCACGTGCGTAATGCTCCTTATGTATACATAAGGTTATAATTTTTAAGGTTTTCGGAAAAAAAATACAAAATCGCAGACGATAGGCATCACCTGCATTTTCCTCTAGAGCAAATAGCATGTAGCATAGGCCATCTGCGAAATGCTCTAGAAGAAAACTCAGATGATGTCTATCACTTGCTAAATGCTCTACAATTCATCCAACCTGTACGTACGATTTTGTGCATTAAATAGTTGTACAATAGGCATAGAAACTTGTACGTACGCTAATCTAAGGTTTAAAACGTTAAACTTTTAACTATGGACAACTATTACATAAAAACAATATAACATTTGAGATGCCTACAAATTTCCAAGTCGAAAATTTCACTAAAGCCATTAAAGAGCGTTTTTCGTGTACAGAAATAAAAAATGAGTTTTTTCTTTTTAGGTTTATATACTTAAACTGATTGGTCGGACCCACTACCATTTCGCAGGCTATGTGAGGAGTAGGTAGCCCATAAGGAGCAAAATGCAGGTGAGGTGGCAGGCTAGTGTGCAAAAAGCAGGTAGAGGGACGAAAACACATGTGACACTAGTCACATGCAAACTTCTTGGCTATTTTGAGACATAGAGCTAAATTTATTCTTTTTGATAAAAACCTTTATATGATTAGACTTATTTAGTTATTTTCTTTAAAGTAACTTGCACATATAGTCCCGGTTATTTTATGTGGTGTCAAGCCCCAACGGCACAAGGCCCAATGTGGTGATGAGGCCAAAATAAGGAAAATTGTAAATTTGATCTTTTTTTCTTGTTTTAGTCTAGTAACTTCTAAAATTAGGCATACGTTTTTTTTACACATATCTCATTCCCACCCATCACTGTGCTCTGTTTTAATGTGTTTTGTGGATTTAAAAGTTAAAAACACATACGTGTAATATATTTCATAGGCTGACACCGTGAAATCGCGTCTTCATCTTTTGATCTTCCATTTCCATAATCTCACAGTTATCAGTAGGGGTGGTAATTTTTGACACGACATGAAAATAAACGATTTAGGGTTAAAGATTTCAACTCGTTTAATTAAACGGGTTGACACGACACGACACGAAAATTAAATGGATTGGGTTATGGTCCAACCTTTTAACTCGATAATGACCCGTTTATTTATATGTTAGTTCTTTTATTTCTTTAGGTAAATTGGAAATGCTTGAAACCAAAGTCAAATGTTAAAGAAAATTTAGGTTGAATTGTTTTGTAATGTAGAAGCCACTAATTAGTTTGCTCAAGTTAAGCCATAAATTTAGGTTATTACTTTTTTATTTATTAATAACCCATACTCCACAATTGCACTCGTCATTTTCCCCTCATTGGGACTTCCTTCCTTTAAACTTATTGTGAATTTCGTCCAACCGACTCCCAAAATAATACTCATTCCAGTTATTTACTTTTTACTTTTCCGCCTCCCAAACTCTTAATTCGATGTTGTAATATAACATGCTACGACACATTTATAAAGTAAACGAGTTGACAGGCCAACCCGACATGAAAATAAACGGGTTGACACGACACGATGCGATAATTAAATAGGTCGGTTTTGGGGTCAAGTTATCTCAACCCGCCAACCTGCTACCCCGGCACGAATAGGGGTACAAATGAGTCGAGCCAACTCGTGAGCTACCTGAGACCGGCTCGCTAAAAGCTCGGCTTGAGACCGATTTTAAACGAGCCCGAGCCGAGCTCGAGCTTAATATAAGGCTCGTTTGTTAAATGAGCTCGAGTCGTGCCTGTGTCACCAAGCTCGATTAGGCTCGCGAGCCCTAAACGAGCCAATATATAATATAATTTTTATTTTATTTTTATATAAATTAAAATTAAAACATGTTTAGTTATATAAATTAAGTAGGTTGCTATTTTTCCTACATTAGAGTAAACGAGCTTCTTAACAAGATCGAGTCAAGCTTAAGCTCGTTTAGGCTTGTCAGCAAATAAACGAGCCGAGCCGGAGCCCGAGCCGAGCCTGCATATTTATTAACAAGCCCGAGCCGAGCTTGAGACCATGAAGCTCGTAACGAGCCGAGCCCGAACCGAGCCCTACATATTTCTTAACGAGCGTTAGCCGAGCTTAGTCGGGCTCGGGCTCGGCTCGGCTCGTTTGCACCCTAGGCACGAACACGACATGATTGACATGCCTAATTACCACATACCCAATTAATTACTCCCTTACAAAATGACACTATTGTCAACATCACCAACGTCGGGGCCACTAACACCTGAAGCACCACCATCGAAATCTGTCACATAACACGTCCATGGTTCGACGATTTTCTCCCCTTCACTCCTTTCCGAACTCTGCTTTTGTTTACACAAAAACCTTTACACCTATTATGACAATTACATCATCATCTCCCTTCTGATATTCCTATTAACCCCGACTTTTTGCCCTTTCACCATTGTCTTGTTCCTCTCACCGTAATCATGCACCTCTTTTTTGCGAGAGACAATTCGTTGTCGTTTTATTTTTGAGTTGGGGATCATTTGGATTTGATTTTTTTTACTGTGATTACAATTACTGTAGTAGTCTTCGTTGGGGTTTCGTCGAACCTCTTTATTTCAATTGTGGTCATGGCTCTTTTGGTAAGCTTACAAGCTATATTGAAAACTCCTAATAATTTCGAATTGCCATATAGGGATTTTGTTTTAGTTGTTGATAAACATGAACCTTCAAGAGGAGCTACATATATGTTTTGTTGAAGAACAAATTCGGTTCCATACTAGCTGTACTGTTATTATTGGTAGTACAATTAATATATACATAAAAATTGATTGATTATTATGCTATTTCAATAGCTTGTTTTGTAACATATTTTTTCTTGAAATTTGGTTTGTAGTATGGGTGAGAATCCATTTGGTTTATGGTTTCTTAGGTTTTCTCGGTTTGGTTTCTTCGGTTTGAAATTTTTTTAGGTCCAAACCGAAAACAAAACCAAACTAAATTCAAGGAGAACCAGATAAAACGAAATACCAAATTACAATTCGGTTTAGTTCGATTTGAAAACCAATGAAACCAAAATCTAAGGTTAAGAATAAAATCTAAAGCTTCAATTTTCCAAAACATAAAAATCAAAAGTTTCAAATATAAATATCTCAAGTTTCAAACATGAAATATAAAGTTTCAAACAAAATAGAGAGTATGAAGTTTCAAACTAAATGTGTGGTGGTTAATGAGTCAATCGTCGTAGTCAACAACTGCAACGACAACAGAGTAAAGGTAGAGTGATTAATGAGTCAATTAGCGATGTCCTAGAATCGACCCTTGCTTGAACCTAATGGAAGAAAATAAATCAAGAAAGGGAACATTTAAGGTCGAAATGTCAATTATATAATGGTAAAGTTGAATTGAATTATGAAACATATGTTTTCAGTTTATTAATTTAATTTCGTTTTGTCTGAATATCACTAAACCATAAACCAAATTCAAAATTCGGTTTGTTCAAAACCCAAATTTCAAATTTGCTCTAGTCTAAGTTTGGTTTTGGTTTGGTTTCGAGTTTTTCCCGTTCCAACCCAAATAATTCCCACCCTTAGTTTGTGGCTTGTAATTCAATTTGTGTTCTAGTTTCTAATCTACTGTATTGTCATACCACTTAAAATCAAAACCATTAGTTATTGTTACTTATACTATTGTGATGTTCAAAACAGAATCAAAATGGTAATTTTAATGCAATAACTTAACTGAAGGTATAAAGGTAAGACTCGTTTCTAAAAGGAAAGAAGAAAATGAGCAAGGAGTTCTTTCCAGGTCTGATTCAGAGCCTCATCAGACCCTAGCACCTTTAACTTTTGGGCAAACGGGTGAAAACGGCACAAGTTGGAAGAAAGGGGGCTAAAAGTAACAAGATGCTGAAAAAGTCAAGTTAGTGGCACTAAAATCGCGATCCTTATCGTAGGATCGTACGATCCTACGATCCCACCTAGTAAAATCGATCCCGATCCTACTTGAATCGTTTCTGGGTAAGATCGGGGTAAGATCGTAGGATCGGATCGTAAGATCGTAGAATCGATCATAAGATCGTAGGATCGCTACTAATTATTTTTTTTAAATTTTAATATTTTTGTCTTATACTAGCTAAATGAATATAATATGATTATTATAAAACCTCTTTTGAATTGTTTATTGATAAATGATGTATTGTAAATGTATTTTCCATATTTTTAACTATTTATTATTAACTGAATAGTTAATTGATGTATGAAAATGTATTTTTTTATGCTTTTAGTAGGATCTTACGATCCGATTCGATCTTACGATCACGATTTTGCAAAGTGGAAAACGATCCTATATAAAATCCCGATTTTGACAACCTTGGTTTAGAGTAAGAGTGTGGCGATCTTTTGTGATTGCCTTTGAGTTATGAGTTGTTTGATGAGTGAGAAGAGGTTGAAACCTTTCTTATATACTAATCTTGTTGTGATTAAGATTAGTTAGGTTGATGTATGAGTTTGGGTGATTAGAAACCCATTTGGAAAAAGTTTGAGCCATAAAAATGCCAAAAAGAGGTTACGCGGGTCGTGTAAAGTCACATGGGTTGTGTAAGGATGCTTTAGAAACTGAGTTTAGCCTTTGCCGGACTAACACGGGTCGTGTTGACTAACACGGATCGTGTAAATAATCAAAAATCATCTAGTAGAATCACACGGGTCGCGCAAAATCAGCACGGGTCAGGTTTTATATGTTAGCGACGCTAACATTAGAGGTTAGTACCGCTAACCTGCACTAAGTGGGTTTTAAAGGGCTGCAAACCTTCATTTCTAAGAAAAATAACCCAATTCAATTTTCAGAGCTCTAGGGATGAAATTAAGTCAAATTAAGCAGGAGGTTTGCATAGGAAAGCTTGAGGAAGTTGAATCTAAACCCGTAAACGTGCTCGTGATTCCTAATTCATTGAGGTGAGTAATTTCTCGGGTTTGGGGTTTTCAAACCCTAGTTTTCAACATTGTGATTTAGCTATAAATTGTTATACATGTTATTAGTAGACTGTTAGTGGATACCTTCTTGAGCTATTGAAGTGATTATTGTCGAGATTTTACAGTTGAATGAGTAGAACCACAGAATTGAGGGTTTCGGTAAATATAGAATTGATATTTACCGTTTATGCTCCTTTTTCCTCTTTCAGTTTCTATATCTTTGAGATAGATGTTGTCGAGATGATTGAGCATATTGGAGAATTGATTTAGACTATGATGATACAATCAAGTCTAGCGAACAGGAGCCCGGTATGCCTAATTTGAGGGTTCCACATACTAAGCCGATATCAGGTGAGTACTTTCAAGTACTTGAGTCAGAGTTGCATCTTACTGTATGTAATACATGTTGTGTATGTATATATATATATATATATGAAGGGTTTTCTAGCAAACCATGAACAATAATCTCTTATGGTTCACATGCAACCCTAGAAAGATCTATGTTTTCTTCTATGAAGATAGTAAACTAAATCCTAAAGGAAACAATTATTTCTAAAGATCAAAACTAAGAAAACCAACCTTTTGATCTTATGATCCTTGAAGCTAGCAGCACAAGTGTCCTGCCTCAAATGGTGTCACACCCAAAGCAATGGAGAAGACAATCCAGCAGAGTAATCTTGGTGAAAATGGCGCTGGTTTTAGGGTGGCCAGGTGCCTCCTTTTATAGCCTCCAAGGGTTACAGCTGAAACCTTAAGGAGCCTCCAAATGGGCAAGCCTGCTGACTAAATGGACCAAGCCTTTTCTAAACCCTAATAGGGTTTCACCAACTATGGAGAACCCTTCCATGGTGGCGCCACTTTTGGCCCCTGTCCACTGGCCAGTTATTTATTCAACTATTAAATAAATACAAACCAGTTCCTTCACTTTTAATTAATTAATTTAATCACTGAATTAAATCCAATTAATTCTAGATTAAATCTTAATTAATTATTATTGTTTCTAATTAATATATTAACACTTAAATATATTAATAAACCATTTAATTAATTCTATTGATGTATTAAACAATTAATAAATCAACCTTTTACTCTACTGAACTCTATCCTAACCTCCAGCTACGAGGGCAACCCAAATGGAGTTTGCTTCAATTAACAAGATAAATATAAATATAAAGTCATTGCTTAGACACCTAATCCAACAGTGTAACGCCAAAAACATGTTTATTATATAATTAATAAAAAGGGCAAAATGGTCATTTTACCTCAAAAGGTAATTTGGTCTTTTGGACAGAAAAGGACTTGTTTGGTAATAATATTTTGAGTCTTGGACTTAAAATGTTATAAAAATGTGATTTTGTCATTAATTTTGTAAATTGTGGCAAAAGTCCTAAATATGCAACTCTAAGGACCAAAATGCAATTTCTGGAAGTATAAAAGGTTGGAAGCTTCTCCCATTTTGTGCAGAATTTTGGTGAGCTACGGGAGGGTTTCTTTGTACGGGAGTTGCAGAATTTTGGAAGAATTCTTGAAGATTTAAGCTTGAAAATCGGATTATAGCTTCAAAGGGTAGAATTGGAAGTTTGAAAGGTTAGTATTCCAAGTTCTTATTGGTTTGTTCTTGATGAGTTTTGTAGAACTCAAAAACTGCATTTGCAGTTATGATTATGTGTTTAAAATGATGTAATGCTTCCATTAAGTCATGCTAATGAGGACTTAATTCAAGAAAATGGAAGTAGATTGTTATTTTAGATGAAATTGAAGTTTTGGGGTTTTTGGAACTAAGAACCCTAATTCTTCATATGATTGATTGAGTGTGTTTTGGGGGGTTAAAAACCTTGTTAAAATGTAAGGTTTTAGCCTAGGAATAAACCCCAACCGATTAAGTCGAGCAATAAGTGCTTAAAAATGGAAAAATGGAAAATTCTAGCACAAAATCGGAGTTTCTGCACACTGTCCAGCGCTCGCGACTCGACCATGGGGTCGCTCGCGACTCGAAGAGCACCCTTCGCGACGCGACCAGGGTGTTGGTCGCGACTCGAGACCTGGGCAGAAACTAATTTGTCTTCTGTGAATTTTCGAAGTTTGATTTCTTGTGCTAGGCTTATCCGATTGACCTGGAATTTTAAACATAGGTCTAATATGTTGTAAAACTTCAAGGAAAATTATCGGAATACGAATACAACCTCCCGAAAGTACTGTAGTAGAATACGCGTATTTCGGGAAGTGTATTAAATTTTTATACAAATGGTTAATGCTTGGAATTGGTCTTATATTAGACTCTTGTGCATTAGAACCAATTGAAATGGTATATTAACCTATAATCATTGTAAAATAATGGAATTATAGGTAAGGGACAAAACTCTACGGATTTCGTTGGAAAGCAAGGAACAACAAACGCTAGTTGTAGCAAGCCTACAGGTGAGTAATCTCACTGTTATCCGTTGTGATATATGTTATATGAGCAGCTGCAGATGAATATGATTTTGGGGGACAAAAATGACCAATTACATGATTTGAAATATGACAATACCAGATAAGCCGTGAGTCTGATAAAGACAAGAACGGAGCTGTGAGTCAATAACAATGACATGACAATACCAGATAAGCCGTGAGTCTATGATAGACAAGAACGGAGCTGTGAGTCAAACCTATATAGACAAGACCGGATAAGCCGTGAGTCATTACGATGGCAAGAACGGAGCCGTGAGTCTAGGCAACAGCGGGATAACCCGTGAGCCATATATGATTCTATATTGCATGATATTGCCTAATTGATTTTGTATAGAGAATTTTATTCTTATACATATTATATTTGATGTTGATTACTCATTGGGCTTTATAGCTCACGGTTTTATTAATATGTCCCTGCAGGTGAGCGTGATCCCGCCAAGGGAAAAGATAAAGTCCGTGACTGAGGACTTATTATTGAAGTGACGACCCGGCTTAAGAATGTATAATATTTTATGTATTGTACTTCATGATACTCTTGTACTCGTATTGTATTAACTAATACCCCCTACTTATGTTTTAATTGTAAAATATTTGGTTTGAAAAATTGAAAAAAATTTTGGGGTGTTTTTGGTTAATAAGTCGGGTGTTACAAACAGTCTCCTACTTAGATAAGTCTATGACTTTAATTTATCTTCTGATTAATAAACAACCTGCAGCTTCCAAGAAACTGCTGCTGAACTCTGACCCAGTCAATTCTGTCCATAGATAAGTGATCATATGATCCTTCGTCTAACAAGATATTTTCAGACACGAGACATGGATTGAGATCAATCTCTGTCCGATACTCTGTTTCCCGATTTCCGATTCTGCTTATGACTTTTGGACTTCTAATTGAACACATCAATTTAGTCCAGGCTGGCCAGCACTTTAGTCAACTTCAAAATCATCGAGCGGCCTACATATATCTTTTTCCCATCAGGGTCAAGGAACGAATAAGCTTCGACTCATGTGCTTGTGTCTTTTACTTATCAAAATCGTACACAACAATGCGTTGTATAACATCGAGTTACCGATGCGTCTACACATTATCAATGCACAACCGACTCGTAAATTTCAACTCATATGTCTCCGCTTCAAGACCATAAGATATTATCGTCTCAACGTTGCTCGTGATGTAATCCATGAAGCAATCTATTGAGCGCGGGTTTATCCAATACGCAAATCTCTATTTCTAAGCACTCATGAACGTTGTAGCAGTCTTACTGCAATGTCTAACTCCTTAGACAATCTACAAACCAATTCACGACAGTCTTCGTTCATACTTACTCCCGAAAAGTATGAGCGACTGTGGACTTTTGAATAATCAAATTATTCGGGAAGTGAAACATGCAAAATTGAAACATAAAATCTAACTGGTGGCTACTCTTGCCTAATTACCAAGTCTCCACGAGGTAATCACCAAGTCGGATTTTACATAAAACTATTATCGGTTTCTAGATTCCTTTTAAACTATTTAATTCGTGTTATGTATCTATGTCTACTTGATCTTTCACTCTTTCTATGTATTTAAATGTCATACATTGATACACTTTATCCAATCGGACATTCTTCCGATAATATCTCAATTTTGGTCATATTGTCATTCTCACTAACAACTCCATTCTATGTACTGTGACTTTCCATGGTTCTCGGGATCCTTAGTCTACATGACTGCACCCTAAGACTATTTCGAGGTGTTACGATGTGCCGGTGACCCACACGTGCTCCATCGGAATGCCAACGAAACTCTTTAACCATTAAGTCCTTTTACTGTTTGAAACTCTTTTCAAATTACTATTAACATTCACCCCAATCATTTTTCCAATGATTTCTCACGTATGTACAAAAATCCATTAGGTATTCCCAGCCAGGTCATATCTTGAATCTGACTCACTATGCTCTAAGAATTAAGTCATCAAGACATGTTCATGACACTTCTGATCGATCCAAGAAACTTGTTGGATTCGATCTAGTTCTATTCCAAACTCTTTTGGAATCATAGGATTAGTTGCAATCCTTGTGTCACGACTTTCAATAACCATTTCCTTTCGGAGACTCTTTTCCATGCATCTTGAATCTTATCAAGATCATGCTTACTATGGCCAGTTCTATACTGATGACAACATCTATCTGATAGATGTCTATGGATTATGTGAGTATGTTGCACCTTCTTTACATCTCTCATGCCAAATCACCACACTTTACAATGACAGGAAACTCTTTTCCTGAGCTATGCATCTTGAGTCTCATCAAGATCATTTTGGCAGATTTTCGATCTATCTCATAGATGTTTACAGCCACCTGAGTATGCCGTATCTCTATTAAGTCTTTCATAGCGATCCGTCTCTTAACACCAAGTCATTACACTTTGTAATGAAAAGAGACGTTTCCTAGAAACAATATGTAACTCTCATACGGAGATAGTAGATAACAGCAACACTCCCACTGGCTTTGACACGGTTATGGACTATTCACAAAATCCAGAGCTTATGGCATATTTTGAGAATCCAAACCTTTCTGACATCTTAATGGAAATCTTTCAGCCCTCTCAAAATCCAATCCTTTGGCATATTTTGAGAATCTGAATATCCTTTCTTGCGAGATGCCCATGGGGTAATCCCGGGCCTATGTACCTTTGTACTGGCATACTCTTTGTGAGTCCCTGTTAGTGTGCCGGTGATCCACACGCGCTCCACTAACGACTTATACTATGCAGTATCCTTTCGGATTTCATCTTCTATTGAGAGTGCTTCTCTCGGAGCCAATTACTTGACTCTAAGTATCGTCTCACTCAACCAGATGTTCCGAGGGTACGCTTCTGTCCATGTTGATTTCTTTTGATGATTCAATTACTCCCACTGGTTTTTAGACCGATTGTAAAATCAATCAAAATGCCACATAGACTGTATCTCGTCCTAAGGTTCTCTTAATTGGCAGCAACCGGGCTCACCAATGCTTCCAAGTAGTCGGATTGTATATCCGTACCAACTATAGTGTTTTACCACTATTCGGTATGTCACCCCGATCATAACTACTTATGACGGTGATTAATACTACTGGTCAAGAGAAGATTATGGCAGTATTAAAACAAAAATATGATTTCTGCTTTAAGCCTAGTGATGATTAAAGGTTCTTTCACTTGGCTAATCCTGAGCTCATTCAGGACTGTCCCAACTCCCACTGTTTCCTTAGAACATGAGTTCTTTCTAAAAGAGCTCTTTCTTTTCCAGGTACAGCGGGATAGCCAGTGAAACGACATTTCTTATTAGGTTCAGCTAGTCATGAGGTTCAGATGAACACTACATGACCTTGGACTTTCAATGTACAAGTGGGACAATCCCAGCTTTACATTTCAGACAGTGTCTGCAAAACCTACTTAGTCTAAGATGCGGTTGGAATATGGTTTATATGGTCTGACTGGTTTAGTGTTTAATTTACGGGAAACTTATTGACAGTGTATCTCATACATCGATGATCGAACTGTTTTGACCAATGTTCCATTATCTTCCCTAAGACACATTATAACTATTAATGTTCTTGGAAGAGAATAACTGTGAAACGTTTTCCCAGTTTATGTTGTCACTCAGGTTTTGTGGATCTTGTACTTCCTTTAAAGTCCTTGAACTGTTCAAGGTTTCAATCCAATCGCTTATTCTGATAAGCGAAGCCATATTTGTCATACGGAATGACAAATATTGTGAAGTACAAACAATTGTGTTCTATTGGAAGATTCGAGCAATACACAATAATTGATGTGTTCGTTGCTCCTGATCTTGATATATATTACATCTTTATGTAAATTTTATGAATTTGTTAATCTTGGTCAAGACTTGCAATCTTCAGTTGACTCTAAGTTAACTGATTCCAAAATCCTATCCTCTGGATCTTTGGGTGATTCATTTCTTGCCATTTGTGCTTTATAAAGAACTTAATCATCATCTGACTCTAAGTCAAATGATTCCAAAGTCCTGTCTAACTGGATCTTTGGTTGATTCATTTCTTAACACATTAAGAACTCAATTCATCATGAGACTCTAAGTCGAGTCTAATGATTCCAAAGTCCTGTCCAACTGGACCTTTGGTTGAATTGATTCTTACAACATTTATCTTAACAATCATAAGGGACACAATTCCTAAATCCAAACACTTTGGATTTATCAATATTCAAGTTATTACTAATCATGCATTCAACACATTCATACAACATTTCAAGGATAATTTCAAACAACATGTGTTAAAAGAAAATTGACAATTTTATTAAAACAAAATCCTTGAACAATGCATTATATGATAGACAATATCATACGCATCTAATAAGCTGATAACATGATTTCAATATCTAACTAAACTCTAAAACTGCATGAGCTTCAGATCCAATCTGAATATGCTCCTATGCAACAACATCCCATATCCTACAGAGTCCATGCATACAGAGCAAATGTGAGAAACACATCCTGTATCAAGGAATTAAGGATCAGGAGTTCTGAGTTTTTAAGATATTCATGAGTTGCCAAACTGTTCGGCTTCAGAGCATTTTCCAATCTTTCTGTGACTGTGTCCCACCCTGTGGATTCCCAGTTTGAAACATCGAGGAACCGGTCCAGACGATCTGGATCATTTCTTGATGTGTCTTATTACTGGACTCAATCCTTATGGTATTATATACTCTCCTTGATACACTTGTACCCGTTTTTACTAAAATATACCCCTTTGTTATAGTTTTATGTATTAAAACCTTGGTTTTAAATAAAAAATTTTTCAGGAGTGTTTTTGTTTTAAAAGTCGGGTGTTACAAGTTGTTATTATACATATACACCTAACTATGCATCATGTCTACTATCTCAGGGTTTAAGTCCAGGAATCTACTCTATAGACACCTAGTTCACTTAAACCACGGCTCTGATACCAACTTGTAACACCCGACTTTTAAAACAAAAACACCCCTGAAAAATTTTTCATTTAAAACCAAGGTTTTAATACATAAAACTATAACAAAGGGGTATATTTTAGTAAAAACGGGTACAAGTGTATCAAGGAGAGTATATAATACCATAATCTCCCTTGAAGCCGGGCTGCTACTACAGCATCTATGAGTCCCACTTCAAAGTCACGGACTCTATCTTGTCCCCTATCAGTATTTGTAACGCCAATACATGTTTTATTATATAATTATAATAAAAGAGCAAAATGGTCATTTTACCTTGGAAGGGTAAATTGGTCTTTTGGACAGAAAAGTATTTGGTTTGAAATAATATTTTGAGTTTTGGACTTAAAATGTTATAAAAACTGAATTTGGGTCGTTTTACCGAAAAAGGGTATTTTGGTCATTTGACCATGTGAAAGACCAAATATGAAAAATATTGTTGGTTGTGGCAAAAATGTAAGAAATGAAAGTTTTATGGTAATAAAACTTGATTTTGTGGTCAAAGTTCAAGAAATGGAACTTAGGGACTGAAATTGTAAAATCTGAAAATATAAAAATAAGAAATCTCTCCATTTGGGGCTGAACACTTTGAAGCTACGGGAAGTTCTTGAAGATGAAATTTCTGAAAATCAGCCACGGGAGAAGAAGGATTTGAAGCAAGTGTTTGAAGATTTTCACATTAAAAGGTTAGTAAGAAAGTTCTAACCTAAGTTTTGTGTGTTCTTGATTTGGTTTTCTTGGGATGAATTGGAACTGAAATTTCAGTTATAGTCCAAGAAGCTTATATGATTTCTGATATCAAATTTGTTCTTAGTAGTAAGAACATATGTTAAAAACAGCAAAGTAGGTTGCTATTGTTGAAAAATTGGGAACTTTGTTTAAGAACCCTAGAATACATGTTTATATGATCCAGTGGATTCTAATGGGTTCTAATGAGTTCCAAATGTTGCTAGAGATGAGAATAAATCAGTAGAAGTGATTAATCTTTGGCAATTTCGGTTTTGGACCAAAAATGTGAAAAACGGGAAATGTTAGAAATGGATTGGAATTACCAATTCCATTGGTTAAAACTAATTGTTAATGAATGGTTTTTGACCTGGAACAATCCTCTATCGATTAAGTCATGTAATAAGGACTTAATAAAGGAAAATGGGATTTTTAAGCACAAAATCGGACTTCACTGCCTGGAACTGCGACAGGCGCGACGCGGCCCTTGCACTGGGCGCGCCGCGGGGCGAGGCAGAAGCCATAAAACCTCCTGTTAAAATTTGGTGCATTTTCCAAGTTTGATTTTGGTGCTAGGCTTATCCGATTGACCTGAAATTTTAAACATAGGTCTAATATGTTGTGAAACTTCATGGAAAATTATCGGAATACGTATACGACCTCCCGAAAGTACTGTAGTAGAATACGCGTATTTCGGGAAGTGTATTAAATTTTTATACCAATAGTTAATGCTTGAAATTGGTCTTATATTAGACTCTTGTGCATTAGAACCAACTGAAATGGTATATTAACCTATAGTCATTTTTAAAATAAATGGAATTATAGGTATGGGACAAAATGGTTGTGGTGCACGCAAAGGCAAGAAACAACCGGGATTTAAATACAGCTAGCATCCAGGTGAGTAATCTCACTGATACCATATATGATATATGATGATTGGACTGTTACAGGTTGAAACTGATTGTGGGACGAAATTGATGGTTCAAAGATACGCTTGAAGAGACAAGACCAGATAAGCCGTGAGTCTATAATAGACAAGAACGGAGCCGTGAGTCTAGGCAACAGCGGGCTAACCCGTGAGCCATAACTAATTCTGGATTTTATATCCAATGGGTGCGGCCTTAGGGCTATGACTCCGGTGCGGCCTTAGGGCTATGTCTCCGATGCGGCCTTCGGGCTATGACTCCGGTGCGGCCTTCGGGCTATGTCTCCGATGCGGCCTTCGGGCTATAACTCCGGTGCGGCCTTCGGGCTATGTCTCCGATGCGGCCTTCGGGCTATGATATTTGGTGCGGCCTTTTTGGCTATGATTTTGTTACAGGTACATGGTGCGGCCTTTTGGCTATGATATCGGGTTATTAAACCCAGCTGGTGCGGCCTGCGGGCTATGAATTATATACTGATAATGTTTTGGTGCAGCTTATATAGCTATGACACAGGGTGCGGCTTATTTAGCCATGATATATGATGCAGTCCATTGTGACTAAGAAATATGGGACAGAAATGGTTAGACATGATTATAGATGCAAATAACTAACGTGGCTTGTTAATTACAGGTCACTATGATTCAGCCTGTAGGGCTACAGAATAGGATGTGAAATCCTAGAGTAAATATGGTCAGCCTATAAGGCTAGGAGTTTGGATTCGAAATCCAGACAGTTATATGATTGTATTTTAATACATGTTATTTGCAGATTTGATTACTCACTGAGCTTTATAGCTCACGATATTTGTTACTGTCCCTGCAGGTTAGCATGATACTGATAGGGGACAAGATAGAGTCCGTGACTTTGAAGTGGGACTCATAGATGCTGTCAGTAGCAGCCCGGCTTTAAAGGAGACATGGTATTTTATACTCTCCTTGATACGCTTGTACCCGTTTTTGTTAAAATATACCCCTTTGTTATGGTTTTATGTATTGAAACCTTTGTTTTAAAATGAAAATTTTTCAGGGGTGTTTTTGTTTTAAAAGCCGGACACCCGACTTATTAACCAAAAACACCCCAAAAATTTTTCATTTTTCAAACCACATATTTTACAATAAAACCTAATAAGGGGTATCAGTTAACAAAATACGAGTACAAGAGTATCATGAAGTACAATACTTAAATATTATAAATTCTTTAAGCCGAGGTGTAACTTCAGTTTCTAAGTCCTCAGTCACGGACTTTGTCTTTTCCTTTAGCAGGGTCACGCTCACCTGCAGGGACATATCAAATAAACTGTGAACTACAAAGCCCAATGAGTAATCAAGCAATCAGATAAGCATATACAAGAGAATAACAACAATTAAACTCTTAAACAATTTCTGTCCCAAAAGTCATGGTCATCACTGACCGCACCGTAATCATAGCCATAAAGGCCGCACCGAATATCATAGCCCGAAGGCCGCACCAAAATCATAGCCCGAAGGCCGCACCAAGCATCGGAGACATAGCCCGAAGGCCGCACCGGAGTCATAGCCCGAAGGCCGCACCATCTCGGGTTCAATAATCCAAAATCATGGTCCTAAGACCGCACCATTTAATATCAACGATAGTAATCTTAGCCAACAAGGCTGCACCAATATATCATACTGGATATAATCAAGATTACTCACCTGAAGGATTGCTACAACTAGCTTTTGTTGTTCCTTGCTTTCCAATGTGATCCGTAGAGTTTTGTCCCGTACCTATAATTCCATTATTTCACAATGATTATAGGTTAATATACCATTTCAGTTGGTTTTAATGCACAAGAGTCTAATATAAGACCAATTCCAAGCATTAACCATTGGTATAAAAATTTAATACCTTCCCGAAATACGCGTATTCTATTACAGTACTTTCGGGAGGTCGTATTCGTATTCCGATAATTTTCCATGAAGTTTTACAACATATTAGACCTATGTTTAAAATTTCAGGTCAATCGGATAATCCTAGCATAGGAATCAAATTTGGAAATTGCACCAAATTTTAACAGGAGGTTTTAAGGCTTCTGCCCGATCCCGCGTCGCGCCCATGCAATAGCCGCGTCGCGCAAACTTTATATGTTTTCAAGTATGAAAGGGCATATAGCCACAATATATTTGGAAAGTTATAAATTTGGCATCTAGCCATAAAGACAGAAAGTAATGAAGTTTGGCGCTTAGCGATAAGTTATATGTATGTATGTATGTAATGTTCAAGCAAGCAGAAAATGTTTTGTATGACTGGTAATTGTAGCAAGCAACGTTAGTAAGGAACTATGTTCCAACCTTCCCGGGTTAGGTAAGGGATCTACTGGGGGCAAGCCCCATCGCGAAGTAGATTGCCTCAGCACTTCTATGGTGAGGATTGATCCGTTCTTTCTAGCCGTAGAGACTTGGGGTATCACTTATAGTGATTAAAGCCCTAAGTATAAAAATCCAGCAAGCTTATAAAACCAGTCAAAGAAAGTAAGAACAATGTTATTTTTGTAAAGTATGTTATAGAAAGATTCTTGAAAAGTAAAAGTTGTATTATGATTCTATTATAAAGTTTTGAAAGAAAGAAATTATGCAAAGAATGATATGAAATGATTTCGAAAGGGATAAAGAGCTATGGTATAAAAATATTTTCAAACTTTAAAGGACGTTATTTTTGTAAAGTATGTTATGAAATGATTTCGAGAAGTAAAAAGTATAGTATGATGTTACTATAAAGTTTTGACAGAAGTTTATTGTTATAAGGTTTATAAAAGCTGGAAAAGAAATTAAAGGTTTGAGTCCAAAACTCATGTAACTCACGAGACAATTTTTGTCTTACGTGTTATTTGTTTTGCCATGTATTCCAGGTTTAATAAATTGCTATCAACGGGATGAAGTTTAGCTGGAGTGGAGCCTAAGTTAGCTCCTAATTTGGAAACAAGGTTTAATCCTCTTCTTGCTTACTATGGTTAGATTTGGTATGGATTTGTAACACCCACAGTTATAAACATGTAAATAATCGGTTTTTGATAAACCGTATTTTTGTAATTATGTATTTATATACAAAAATCACAGTATTTGAAAACAGTAGAAATGGGGTGTCACAAGTTGGTTTAAAACAAAAACACCCCTGAAAAATTTTCATTTTAAAACAAAGGTTTCAATACATAAAACCATAACAAAGGGGTATATTTTAACAAAAACGGGTACAAGCGTATCAAGGAGAGTATAAAATACCATGTCTCCTTTAAAGCCGGGCTGCTACTGACAGCATCTATGAGTCCCACTTCAAAGTCACGGACTCTATCTTGTCCCCTATCAGTATCATGCTAACCTGCAGGGACAGTAACAAATATCGTGAGCTATAAAGCTCAGTGAGTAATCAAATCTGCAAATAACATGTATTAAAATACAATCATATAACTGTCTGGATTTCGAATCCAAACTCCTAGCCTTATAGGCTGACCATATTTACTCTAGGATTTCACATCCTATTCTGTAGCCCTACAGGCTGAATCATAGTGACCTGTAATTAACAAGCCACGTTAGTTATTTGCATCTATAATCATGTCTAACCATTTCTGTCCCATATTTCTTAGTCACAATGGACTGCATCATATATCATGGCTAAATAAGCCGCACCCTGTGTCATAGCTATATAAGCTGCACCAAAACATTATCAGTATATAATTCATAGCCCGCAGGCCGCACCAGCTGGGTTTAATAACCCGATATCATAGCCAAAAGGCCGCACCATGTACCTGTAACAAAATCATAGCCAAAAAGGCCGCACCAAATATCATAGCCCGAAGGCCGCATCGGAGACATAGCCCGAAGGCCGCACCGGAGTTATAGCCCGAAGGCCGCATCGGAGACATAGCCCGAAGGCCGCACCGGAGTCATAGCCCGAAGGCCGCATCGGAGACATAGCCCTAAGGCCGCACCGGAGTCATAGCCCTAAGGCCGCACCCATTGGATATAAAATCCAGAATTAGTTATGGCTCACGGGTTAGCCCGCTGTTGCCTAGACTCACGGCTCCGTTCTTGTCTATTATAGACTCACGGCTTATCTGGTCTTGTCTATATAGGTTTGACTCACAGCTCCGTTCTTGTCTATTATAGACTCACGGCTTATCTGGTCTTGTCTCTTCAAGCGTATCTTTGAACCATCAATTTCGTCCCACAATCAGTTTCAACCTGTAACAGTCCAATCATCATATATCATATATGGTATCAGTGAGATTACTCACCTGGATGCTAGCTGTATTTAAATCCCGGTTGTTTCTTGCCTTTGCGTGCACCACAACCATTTTCTCCCATACCTATAATTCCATTTATTTTTAAAATGACTATAGGTTAATATACCATTTCAGTTGGTTCTAATGCACAAGACTCTAATATAAGACCAATTTCAAGCATTAACCATTGGTATAAAAATTTAATACACTTCCCGAAATACGCGTATTCTACTACAGTACTTTCGGGAGGTCGTATACGTATTCCGATAATTTTCCATGAAGTTTCACAACATATTAGACCTATGTTTAAAATTTCAGGTCAATCGGATAAGCCTAGCACCAAAATCAAACTTGGAAAATGCACCAAATTTTAACAGGATGTTTTATGGCTTCTGCCTCGCCCCGCGGCGCGCCCAGTGCAAGGGCCGCGTCGCGCCTGTCGCAGTTCCAGGCAGTGAAGTCCGATTTTGTGCTTAAAAATCCCATTTTCCTTTATTAAGTCCTTATTACATGACTTAATCGATAGAGGATTGTTCCAGGTCAAAAACCATTCATTAACAATTAGTTTTAACCAATGGAATTGGTAATTCCAATCCATTTCTAACATTTCCCGTTTTTCACATTTTTGGTCCAAAACCGAAATTGCCAAAGATTAATCACTTCTACTGATTTATTCTCATCTCTAGCAACATTTGGAACTCATTAGAACCCATTAGAATCCACTGGATCATATAAACATGTATTCTAGGGTTCTTAAACAAAGTTCCCAATTTTTCAACAATAGCAACCTACTTTGCTGTTTTTAACATATGTTCTTACTACTAAGAACAAATTTGATATCAGAAATCATATAAGCTTCTTGGACTATAACTGAAATTTCAGTTCCAATTCATCCCAAGAAAACCAAATCAAGAACACACAAAACTTAGGTTAGAACTTTCTTACTAACATTTTAATGTGAAAATCTTCAAACACTTGCTTCAAATCCTTCTTCTCCCGTGGCTGATTTTCAGAAATTTCATCTTCAAGAACTTCCCGTAGCTTCAAAGTGTTCAGCCCCAAATGGAGAGATTTCTTATTTTTATATTTTCAGATTTTACAATTTCAGTCCCTAAGTTCCATTTCTTGAACTTTGACCACAAAATCAAGTTTTATTACCATAAAACTTTCATTTCTTACATTTTTGCCACAACCAACAATATTTTTCATATTTGGTCTTTCACATGGTCAAATGACCAAAATACCCTTTTTCGGTAAAACGACCCAAATTCAGTTTTTATAACATTTTAAGTCCAAAACTCAAAATATTATTTCAAACCAAATACTTTTCTGTCCAAAAGACCAATTTACCCTTCCAAGGTAAAATGACCATTTTGCTCTTTTATTATAATTATATAATAAAACATGTATTGGCGTTACAAATTCTCCCCTCCTTCAAAAGATTTCGTCCCCGAAATCATACTATCAAGCGAGGGTATTTCTTTCTCGTTACAATTTCGGTTTCCCATATCATATGGAAACCTTTATGGTATTGCCTAAGCACTTAACCATACTAGTCTTCTTATCTCGTGGTTATATCACCACTCGCATATCACTCCTCCGGTTGTCCCGGGCACCTTAATCACATATCTTCCTCATTTCAACATGAGGGATTCGTTAGAATTTATCAATCTATGTTCTCAGAACCATGAGACCCATAGAAAACATTACAATTATCTTGAAGTTCATCAAGAAACTTCAATCAACACACCGCAAATATTGCTTTTGGGATATACGGAAAGGTCCAATAAGCAAGGACTCAACTTTCCTTTTTGTCCCACATCAATCTCTAGTTTTTCCGAAGGTCACTTTGAGTTCCACCATTTTCCTTTACTTGGAGTTTCAACAGTTTTACTCACTGATCCGCATACCACTTTTGCTAATTATTAGTCATTTTCCAATTTTCTCGTTTTTGCCTAATATTTTCTTCTTTTTGAAGTACTAGTCAACGGCTTCTCCCCAACTTCAGTCTAGTAAGTCTGCGTGCAACACTATACTCTATACTATACATTATACAGGCCATCTAAATGCTGGTACTAAACTATCATATCTACGGTATCTACCAAAGATAGGCGATCTTTTCATCTTTCACCAGGGTCTATTATGCAAGTTCAATGCATATTTTCTGGAGTTTGCATCATTATCTCGTCTCGTCTATCAATCTGCGAATCATGTACAGTACTTGCTAGTACTTTTGAACAAATAATTCTAGTTTCTCGACTCGATACAGTCGCTACCGGTAACGCACGTTGGCAAATTCCTCCTTCTATGTAGTTTTTCACTACTTTTCGATCTTGATATTTATCACTGGTTGGTAACAATGTGCACTGGTTTCATCAACCAATCTGCAATTACTCATATGGTGTCATACCCATATAGTATTTGCGGAGACTTTCTTATAAAGTCTATAACAATATCGTCCCATTTCTTCTTTGGGACCGACAACGGCCAAATTTTTCCGTATGTTTCTAATGATTTGACTGTAGTTACACACTAGTCAAACACTTTTCACATGTCTTTCAATGTCTTTCTTTAGTCCCGGCCACCAATGCGTAGGTTACACACTAGTCAAACACTTTCTTTCAGACTTGCACACTTCTTCTTGTGCTACCCGAATCAACTCAGGTAATCAATTCGCCACATTCACGCATGTGGTTGTATCTTTCAAAAGATACTCTTTCTAATTCAAGGCATCTATAATCACATCCGCCTTTCCGAGATGGTACAAGATTTCATAACCGAAATCTTTAAGTAACCCATCTATCTTTGCTATCTCATATTTAGCTTCTTTTTGATCAATTAAGTACTTCAACTTTTATGATCCATATAAACAGTAAGCTTTACACCATATAAGTAGTGTCTCCAAAGCTTCAATGTCAAATCATAATTACTACTGCAATATCATGTATCCAAAATCAACTCTGGATGCATTTCTATAATCCAATTTATCTTCTCCGCTTAGCAATAATGCTAACACCGGAGCTTCACACAAGGTTTATTTCAACCTTTGAAAACTTATTTGTGGTCTTTCTACCACCCAAACTTTTCACTTTTCTTAGTCAACTTTAGTCAACTGAACAACAATCAAGGAGCAGTTTTCTACAACTCTCCTAAATTAACTCGCCTATCCCAGGAAACTACGAATTTCAATCAGATTCCAAGGCGGTTCCTATTTTATCATAGTATCATTTCCCACTGGATACACTCTATCATCTCTGGCATTATTAACATGCCCAAAGAATATGCAACTTCTTTTTGCCAAAATGTTTATACTTGGAGAATTTTACAAATCACCTAACTCAGTGAAGTAACTCTAGTATCTGGTACAAATTTACCTCATTTTCGATCTGGTTTCAAGAATATCAGATTCTCATTAGTCAAAACAAGATAGGGCTCCACACGATGACACATTCGGCCATATGAGACCCCAATTCAAAAACAATTTCTTCCAATTGTTTTACCACTCTGCCATCTCTGCAGAGGCTAATCAATATAGAGCCTAAATAACGGTAACGGCTCCCAAGACCAGCTTAATCATAAGCTCTTCTCGCCAATCTGGTAGAAATCCTGGAAGTTCTTTACAAAAGAAACATCCGAGAATTTAATTAAAGTAGTACACTACTATCACTGCTTTATTTAACTTGGCCCATACCACGTATGCCAACTACAACATCATTCCTTTACTAACTCTTTTCCGAGTTTAAGCAAAGGAAAATAATCGGTATTCTCAACAACGGTCATTTACCGTAGGTTTTCATCTGTTCCACTTCTGTTTTAAGAACCATACTGTTCTTATTTCTGCAATTCACGTTAGCATAATTCATTGCTAACCAATTCATAAGCACAATTGCTTCAGATTCACTGGTAGTTATCGGCTTCAGATTTTTAGGGAAAAATGGTCCCGTAAATCCTATGCAAACTACCTTCCAGGTGTTCCATATCTAGAACATATTTGCTATCTGCTATAGCTACTTCCAACTTTTCATCCATAATCATTGATGAAATATTTAAATAAGACATCAGTGTCACCGATCCAAAGCATAGCTTCCTGGATCAAATATAACATACACGAGTTATATTCAAAACAATGATATCTGAGACCATATCAGTCTCCTCACGAGCTTCTTCCACAATCTACTGGAATGCTCATGGTACCACGGGTCCTTTTTGACCATTCATTTCTTCTTTCTTTCCTCCTCGTTCTTTCCTGGGTTCATCACCCGTTACTTCACATTTAGCATGCGAGTATTTCATGAGAAAGTGTTCTATAGCTCCGCGCTAGACACAATTCCGATCTATCCAACAACTCGAGCAATCTGCTCCTATCATCTGCAATTTCAGCATGTAGAACGGTAGAGTCTCAACTCTGAAATGTTCTAAGTGCTTTTCCTGCACTTCTTACATCACATCATCTTTTCGTTTTGGTCTTTTCCCTTCAAGGCTAGACCTGCATCGTGTTAACTTCTTCTGAGAAGTCCACCTATATTTTCTGCTTTTCTTGTAGTCTCAACTACTGTTCTTTCACCTTGGATATCAACCAAGGTGAGCAACCAATTTTTCTTTCTCTGACCACAGCAACTACTGTTGCTTGTCATGTGGATTTTCTGCTACTTGTCTCTTTGCCCCTCGTTCGATGAAGCCTTGGGAAAGGGCTGGTTCGCCTCTCAAAGCTGCACGCCCTAAATTCCTCAAAATACGATTCGCTGCTCATACTTCTTATACGTTAGAAGTCAGCAATAGTTAGGTTATATATGTATAATAACAACTTATATACACCTAACGGTACATCGTGTCTACTGTCTACAGGTTTAAGTCCAGGAATCTACTCTATAATTTTGCCAAGAACCCTAAATCATGAATTAGTGTGATTAAGGTGTTTTTAAATGGCTTAAAACTTGTTATTAGACAAAGGTTTTAGTACTAGAACAATCCCTGGTCATTAAGTCGAGTATTAAAGGCTTAAAAATGAAAAAATGGGATTTTATAGCATAAAAATCGGGAATTCTGGACTGTTGTTCAGTAGCCGCGACGCGCCCCTCACACTGGGCGCGGCGCGGGATCGGGCAGAAGCTCTAAAACCCCCTGTTAAAATTTGGTGCATTTTCCAAATTTGATTTTGATGCTAGGCTTATCCGATTGACCTGAAATTTTAAACATAGGTCTAATATGTGGTGAAACTTCATGGAAAATTATCGGAATACGTATACGACCTCCCGAAAGTACTGTAGTAGAATACGCGTATTTCGGGAAGTGTATTAAATTTTTATACCAATGGTTAATGCTTGAAATTGGTCTTATATTAGACTCTTGTGCATTAGAACCAACTGAAATGGTATATTAACCTATAGTCATTTTTAAAATAAATGGAATTATAGGTATGGGACAAAATGGTTGTGGTGCACGCAAAGGCAAGAAACAACCGGGATTTAAATACAGCTAGCATCCAGGTGAGTAATCTCACTAATACCATATGTGATATATGATGATTGAGTTGTTACAGGTTAAAACTGATTGTGGGACGAAATTGATGGTTCAAGGATACATTGAAGAGACAATACCAGATAAGCCGTGAGTCTATAATAGACAAGAACGGAGCTGTGAGTCAAACCTATATAGACAATACCGGATAAGCCGTGAGTCATTGCGATGACAAGAACGGAGCCGTGAGTCTAGGCAACAGCGGGCTAACCCGTGAGCCAAGGCAACAGCGGGCTAACCCGTGAGCCATAACTAATTCTGGATTTTATATCCAATGGGTGCGGCCTTCGGGCTATGACTCCGGTGCGGCCTTCGGGCTATGACTCTGGTGCGGCCTTTGGGCTATGACTCCGGTGCGGCCTTCGGGCTATGACTCCGATGCGGCCTTCGGGCTATGACTCCGGTGCGGCCTTCGGGCTATGTCTCCGATGCGGCCTTCGGGCTATGATTTGGTGCGGCCTTCGGGCTATGATTCTGGTGCGGCCTTCGGGCTATGATATTTGGTGCGGCCTTTTTGGCTATGATTTTGTTACAGGTACATAGTGCGGCCTTTTGGCTATGATATCGGGTTATTAAACCCAGCTGGTGCGACCTACGGGCTATGAATTATATATTGATGATGTTTTGGTGCAGCTTATATAGCTATGACACAGGGTGCGGCTTATTTAGCCATGATATATGATGCAGTCCATTGTGACTAAGAAATATGGGACAGAAATGGTTAGACATGATTATAGATGCAAATAACTAACGTGGCTTGTTAATTACAGGTCACTATGATTCAGCCTGTAGGGCTACGGAATAGGATGTGAAATCCTAGAGTATATATGGTCAGCCAGTAAGGCTAGGAGTTTGGATTCGAAATCCAGACAGTTATATGATTGTATTTTGATACATGTTATTTGCAGATTTGATTACTCACTGAGCTTTATAGCTCACGATATTTGTTACTGTCCCTGCAGGTTAGCATGATACTGATAGGGGACAAGATAGAGTCCGTGACTTTGAAGTGGGACTCATAGATGCTGTAGTAGCAGCCCGGCTTCAAGGGAGATTATGGTATTATATACTCTCCTTGATACACTTGTACCCGTTTTTACTAAAATATACCCCTTTGTTATAGTTTTATGTATTAAAACCTTGGTTTTAAATGAAAAATTTTTCAGGGGTGTTTTTGTTTTAAAAGCCGGGTGTTACAATCCCGAAGCAGCTGAATCAATAGAATTATGCTTCTCTATGAACGACTCATACAGAGTCAACATTGAATGCATATCCACGATTGTCTTATCTGGTTTCCCTTTCTGTACATCAGAATGAACGGATCAGCGAGCCGAGCTAATGCTTTAACTCCCGATAAAAAAAAAGGGAACCAAATTTATACAGTTCACCTATGTGTCTCTCAGTCTTTAGAACATGTTAACTGGCGCTACTTCCTGCACACTTCAAACTCTTTGAAGATCTTAGCTCGTCCTTTCTCAACCAGTTCATGGAACCTTTCCACAACTAGCTGTGTTAACTTATCTGATCCCAAGAATTCTAAACTCCTGCGGAACTCGGGGTCAATGATCAATAGTATTAGGCAACGAACTTTTCTTGACTTGACAATCAAGGAGTCATGCTCATCACAGGCTACTGTGTGATGTCATGTTTTGGGGAGCAGACACTTAGTCAGATATGGCTTGCCAGCAAAACAGAGAACTATTCTCTATTTATGAAGCCATACCATATAGTTTAGGCCAGTTAGCCTTACCATATGTAGCAGGTGCATTATGAAGCTCTCAGAAATGGGTGAAGGAGGAGAGGGAGGAGAATAGACACTTGATTTAGACATCTACAATAAACAGAATTTATTAGTGTAAATTATCCTTTTAAATAATTACCCAATTTATTATTTATAAATGCTAGGACCCAAAATGCCCCAACTATGATGTGAAGAGGGATGCCGTAATCACAACATAATGGTCATTAAGGTAGATAATACACTTATCAATTTCATCTTATGAAATTCCTAGATCTGTTGAGACACATTGAACTATTCAATGGCATGTTTAGTCTCGGATGTGCCCCACTGTTTGTGACTGGGATGTCGAGGATCACAAACCGGGTGTGAATAACCATGCAAATTCGCTCGATACTCTCGAAGTCAATTGTCTTCTCTAATTAACGTGCCGGTTAACCACACACGCTCCGTTAATAATGACAAAATCAAGAAACTCATTGCAACTCTTTGCGGACCCCAGTTGGCGTGCCGGTAAACCACACACGCTCCACCAACGTTCCACAAAGTGCAATGTGCAATTCCATGGATTAGCACCAATTCACATTTTTAACCTAAAGTAACTAGATTGGGTTTTGTTTAAGGTTCTAGTACTTTCAATTATAGCATTATACTTTTAAGAGGCTTTAGCGGTTCTATCAAACCCGTTCGGCTAACGACACTCGACTGACTAGGAGAGCGGTGGGTAAGAGTGGATACCCATTAGACTGCCATTTTATAGGCAGTCGCCTTATACACTCTTTATAGGACAGTTTTGTGAATGAGGCCTACTAGCGGTAAGACTAACCATTTAATGTTATATATAAGTATTAACTTTTAATCATAAATATATAAGATATATTTTAATCTTATTAAAATATTTTAGAATTAATTTATTCAGAATTTTCGAGAATTTCTATCTAATTTTCGAGAATTTAAATTAATTCTTTAAGTTGATTTAATTGTTTTTTTTAATTAACAATTAATTAAACTAATTAAATCTAATAAGGGAATCACAAAAATTAATCAAATTAATTTCCTAACCCTTATCCCTAGGTCACGAAATCAGCATGCAAAGATAAGGGGTTCCAGTTATTTAATTATCCAATAATTGCCATAAATAACAACCTACTTATAAAAGGCAAGCAAATCAAGGGGGACCAAGGGTGGCGGCTAGAGTTAGGAAACCTAGCCTAGAAATCGATCAAGACCCTTCCAAGGGTTTAATTTTCGTACAAAACCCTTTTGGCAAAATAGTTCATGCAGTTTATATCAAACACAAGAAAACAAGCAAATGCTCTGATACCACTAAAGGGTTTTCTAGCAAACAATGAACAATAATCTCTTATGGTTCACATGAAACCCTAGAAAGATCTATGTTTTCTTCTATAAAGATAATAAACTAAAGCCTAAAGGAAACAATTATTTCTAAAGATCAAAACTGAGAAAACCAACCTTTTGATCTTATGATCCTTGAAGCTAGCAGCACAAGTGTCCTGCCTCAAATGGTGTCACACCTAAAGCAATGGAGAAGACAATCCAACAGAGTAATCTTGGTGAAAATGGCGCAGGTTTTAGGGTGGCCAGGTGCCTCCTTTTATAGCCTCCAAGGGTTACAGCTGAAACCCTAAGGAGCCTCCAAATAGGCAAGCCTGCTGACTAAATGGACCAAGCCTTTTCTAAACCCTAATAGGGTTTCGCCAACCATGGAGAACCCTTCCATGGTGGCGCCACTTTTGGCCCCTGTCAACTGGCCAGTTATTTATTCAACTATTAAATAAATACAAACCAGTCCCTGCACTTTTAATTAATTAATTTAATCACTGAATTAAATCCAATTAATTCTAGATTAAATCTTAATTAATTATTATAGTTTCTAATTAATATATTAACACTTAAATATATTAATAAACCATTTAATTAATTCTATTGATTTATTAAACAATTAATAATCAACCTTTTACTGTACTGAACTCTATCCTAACCTCCGGCTATGAAGGCAACCCAAATAGACTTTGCTTCAATTAACAAGATAAATATAAATATAAAGTCATGGCTTAGACACCTAATCCAACAATATATATATATATATATATATATATATATATATATATATATATATATATATATATATATATATATATATATATATATATATATATATATATATGTGTGTGTGTGTGTGTGTGTGTGTTTCATGTTGATACTGCGGTGACTTAGAGTTAGAGTGGTATTGTTATCTGTGGATAACAAGAGATAAGTTGCAATCTATATTGATTGTAAGAGTAGAGTATATGATAGAGTATTTGAGTTAAAGAGTCTTTGAGTCTAATCATTACAGCCATGAGAATTGCTACGATTAAGTATAGTTGATTGTTAAAATGAGTACATGTGAGAATGTGGTCGAGTTTACGAGCAATACCGATTGTGGTACTTATTGTTGAGTTGATGTTTCTAATAATTAGCTGGTGTTTGTAAAGCTAATATGTTTTCAGGTTTTAGAGTTAAAAGAAGGTGAATATTTTCTAATGAGATTAGCAAAGGAGAATGATGAGATTGTATATTGAGTGAGATTCGTGGAGGGTGATTGAGATTACTCACTAAGCTTTTTATAAGCTTACACTTGAGTTGCTGTTGTTTTGCAGGTATCCGTAGCAGTGATAGGGGAAGAAATGTGATAAAGAATGATGGACAAGTTTAGAGCCTGTCCTTTAGTTGTGTTAGAATTTTTATTTGTAATGTCTGGTATGATAGGGGAATACATTGATAAAGAATGATGGACAAGTTTAGAGCCTGTCCTTTAGTTGTGTTAGAATTTTTATTTGTAATGTCTTGTATGTATTGTGAGAACCTTTTGATGTAATTAATTTATGATAACATCTTGTTTCTGTGGTTTGAGTACAAGTATACTCATATTTGATGTGTTGTTGTTTGAAAATATTTGGGTGTACTTTGTATGAAATATCGGGTGTTACACAACTTTGTCTTTATGAGTCTATGGTCATGTTGGGTAAGTTCTGGAAGAGCTTGACTCTTGGATGAATGGTTTAAGTGCTTAATAAAGTTTTGGAAAAATTCATCGATAGCTACGCTATTGTCTGATATGTGGTATACGATGCTATTTTGAGGAGATAGCGGCGCTATCAAGACTGTTGATTGTTGACTTTCACTTTGACCTTTGATCGTTGACATTTGACCAGTTTGACTTTTGGTCAAAGTTAGGAGATTCGAGGTGCCGGTTTCAAGAGTTTATCCTGTTTGGGGCTTAGGTTTTCCTAAGTCGTGTTTCTCCTTATTAGGATGTTCGTGTTGTCGAGATCAGAGTAGACGCGCGTGGAGTGCTTTTAGCTCGGCTGATCAGGTGAGTTTTCTCACTATACTATGGATGATGTTAAATGAGTAAGTAGCCTTATATTACTATGTGTAGTAACGTATGTTTTTACTGGGTGTGCCTTATGTAATTTGACTGTATGGTTAATATTAGGGACCCGTTGGGTCAATTGTGTGCTTAGGCTTCTATGTTGTTATGGGTAAGCTGTTAGTCGTTCGATTTGTTCTTAAAACTAAAGAATGATGGCGGAACAGGCGAGCTATGGGTCCGACTGTTCAGGGTGAGCCCGAAGGTCGTATAAGGATGATGGCGGAGCGGGTGAGCCGAAAGCCCCGAGATGAGCCCGGATACTATTATTTTGATGCCTTTATGTGATAGATTGTGTGGTATTTTAGGAAACTTATTAAGCTTTGTCAGAAGCGGACCGGTTAAAGGGCCAGGGAGGGCCATGGGCCCCCTTATTTTTTCTCTAGTGTATATAATTTTTGTGTATATCTCTGATTATTTTTTCTCCATATTTTTGGCCCCTCCCATTTGTTATGCATATATATATATATATATATATATATATATATATATATATATATATATATATATATATATATATATATATATATATATATATATATATATATATATATATATATATATATATATATATATATATATATATATATATATAATTTAAATGGCCAATTACCTTCAAAAGAAATCAGAAAATGATTTTGTATTTCATTATTCATAACAGTAACTAATAAGATAGGAAAGTAACAGGTACTCAAACCAAAATCCAGGAAATTTCCCAATAGAATCAAAACAAATCCTAATAAAAATAGGAGAACAAATGATTAGGAAACTAAACCTGTATAAAAGGAATCAAAATACTGATCAAACAAATTATCAACACAATTTTGAGAAGCTTCAAAACCCAAAACTTAAGATCATCAGGCACGCCGAAAAAAACAGCTCATCGGAAATAGTTGTCGGAGTGCTCACCACTCAATCTCTCCGGTCATCGACTGCTATTCCGACCAATGTGAACAGTCCTTTCTCTCCAACGGACTTGTGCTCTTTGGCTTCATCTTCGGCCGGCTACCATTGTTGCTAAAAAAATACTCAAAGGACCAAGAGATAAGATCTTTTTCTTCTTGACTTAACCATCCCCAATGGGGATTCAATGGAGGTTTTAATGGGTGATGTGGCATTTAATAGATTAAACCCACCATTGTAGAAGACATTTATTGAATGGGAGTTGTATGACCATTGAACCGTATCATGAGAAAAACCAATTCGTTTTGCATTTAATTTCATTTAAAGTGGGTATATAATATATATATATATATATATATATATATATATATATATATATATATATATATATATATATATATATATATATATATAATGGTAATGTGGTAATCCATTAAACTTGAATAGAGTTTAATGGAATGTAGAGTTTAATAAGTAAAATAAAATAGTAAGTGGAATACTAATGTGGCAATCCATTAAACTCATAAGAGTTTAATGGACTGGAGATGACCTTAGTTAACTCGGAACTTGTAAGTTTCCACTACAGAACGTCTTTCACACTTTCACTTTTTCCAATCTCTCAACTTCATCTTTCTCTCACATAGGTTGTAAAATAGATAATTTTGGATGGGAAATTATGATACATCATATAGTGTTAGAGTAGCTCACTGTTGATATATAAAAGCTATAAAAAATTTATTAGTTATTGTTTTTTACTTTTAGGTTATAATAAATATAGACATGTAATTATATAGTTTCCAATATATTAGAATTAGTTCGTAACTTTTTAAAATTGCTTTATTAATTAATTTGTCATAACTTATATGCATGTTAAATGTTAATTTTATTTGTTGATTACATTTTAGTTAGTCTTTTATTTGTAAAACAACTTTATATTTTAAATAAAATTAAAATAATTAGTTATTTTTGAACATACACTTGTGATTGTTTTATCTCATGAATGTAGTTTGCAGGTTTAATGGTTTAAGTTATTCCCTTGGTTTGAATATTTAGAGAGTTCAAATGCTGTGTTTTGTTTTAAACATGCAAAAGATCAACTAGTTCCCCTTTGATGAACGATATTAGAATATCTCATATTAATTTTCTTGTTTGAAATTTTTATATGTAATGACTTTGAACCAAATTAAACTTAATTGTTTATATGGCTATTTTCTTAAGTTTTGATTTCGGCACCCTAATTCTAATGCTTGTGTTCCGTCCCTGAGCTTTGTACTTACTCTTTCACCCTAAATGTTTTTAGGTATTTCTTAATCCGAGTTTTGGATCGCGGCACGACTGTATCACATCCGATATTGGTGTTCAAGTCTTCCACTGGTCCATGTTTTGTATTTGATTCAATACTTATGATTTTAACTGTTTTAAATACCGAAGTTGGAACGAATGGTGCCTATTTCTAACCTGTTTTTATGTATTCAAACCGCTTTTAAAAATGAAAAATTTACTCTAAAATTTGGGACGTTACATAATATTTGTGTTTACATATTATATATTTACAGATGGAGACCAATGAAATACCACCTAAATCATATGGAGCATCCAATCTTTGTTCAAGGACATATTGACTCTCTAAAGTCCATTGTTTACCATTTTTGGTGGTTTCATTGGCCATAGCTCCACATCCTGCATCCCCTGTTTCAACATCCATCACGTTAAACCATTACACCCACCTTCGATGACGGTTCCTCATTCTGCGAGGAGGTTTATTTGATCAAGGGTATAAAAAAGACGTTAGGAGAGGTTAAGATAAAGAATTAGGGCAAGAAGAGAAGCAGGAAACCTATGGCATTTATTGCAATTTGTTACAAAAAAAAAACACATTCAGACCTTCACCACCCAAAGGCCAAGCCTCTTTCATGTTTTATTCAATTACATTTTGTAATCTAATACCCCTAGGACTTCAAATTAAGCAGGATATGACGAGGATGTCACCTGTATTAACCAATTTAACTTCATCTAATGGCATACATTATCACATAACACTTTAAAGATATATCTTTTTCTGGTAGAAAAGCAGTATGACATTTTCTACTTTCGTATGAGTTGTCTTTGACTTTCTTGTAAATTTCTTTGATTACAATGCAGGAACTAAAAGTTTACATTCCTTAGATCCTTTCGGCAACACCACAATAAAGTATTATAATAAATCGAAAAGGATTGAGAAATTCTAGCTAGTACATAATTGCCTTTATGTGTACACTCTTGCTATGTGTTCAAATGATATGTAGATCTCCTATATTTAGCTCTTTTTGAAGTCTATAAATTCTTGGTATATGTTAAAATGAAAAGTAGATTTCTTAATTTTGCTCTTATTTGCATCTCTAAAATAGTCAACATGATGAAGTAAGAAGAGTTATTTGAACCTCAATGAGGTCTAATTATCATTCAAGAAGTCATTAGTGAAAATGTACATCCATGGTATAGTAATAAGAGAAAAGTGCATATATGAGTTTCAATAAAATGGAAGTTATTTGCTTTTTCTTCATTTGGCCCCTTCAAAGTAAATTTAATGAAAGCAAAAAAACTAATAAACATATATCAAAGTAAGATGTTATATTAGAGAATAAAATAGAAGTACATTGGTATTTCTTCCATTTAGCCCCAATCATGGACTAAATACAAAAATAGTAGTGTGCTTTCATTTTATTCTTAAATATAACATCTTAGTTTGAAATATGTTTATTAAATAGCAACATATTTTTACACAAGATAAATTTTGTAATTTACCATTTTTTCTAATGTCATCTAATTCGTTATTTTTTTATTAGAAAAAAATGCAATGGGAAGATTTATAGAGAAAATATTCAACATGATGAAGTAAGAAGAGCTATTTGAACCTCAATGAGGTCCAATTATCCCTTCACAAGTTTTGACATTTTTTTGAATATGTATTTTTAGGTAACTTACAATCATTCTGAAGTTTTATTGTTATTTTGTAGATAGAAAATAAGTATAGATTGGTTTGAATGAGACATTGGTGCTCTGGTAAAGCTTACTCTAAACAGGCAGCACAAATGGTTGATGGTTTAAAAACCGATGTCAAGGATCATGTGCAAACAAGAAGATGCCCTAGAACAATGCACAAGAACTAAAACTCTACATTCCTTGTATCCTTTAACCAACACCACATTAAATTACTATAATAAATCGAGAAGGGCTGAGAAATCACAACGGGTACATTCTTGCTTTTAATTGTACATTCTTGCTATATATTCAAATGATATGTAGATCTCATGGATTTAGCTATTTCAGATGTCTATATATTATTGGTATATGTTCAAATCATAAGTAGATTTCTTATTTTGCCCTTTGCATATCTTCAAAATAGTCCACATGATGCTAGGAGTTGATACACAGGTTATTTGAATCTTGGTTAATGCACAAGTTTTAACCAGGTTCCAATGATGCTTGGTTAAAGAGGAAAGTATGTTGCTATTATGTTACATAATGGTAAATATATCATGATTATGGGTAAAAAGTAAAGTACATTATCTATATTGCTAAAAAGAGTAAAGTACATTGCTATTAACTTATTTTTATTTCTATATCAGCGGTGGTTGTCCATGTTGGTAGTGGCCCCAACCTCACGCATTATGTGAGTCTAATGAAAAGTCACAATTATTGCTTTGTTTTTTTGTTGATGAAAATGTTAAAATTATTGATGAATCAACGGTTCAGACGTCTTTTGGATCGGTTCAAGAGTATGTGAGTAATACAGATCATGAGTTTATGCTTTTTTATAAGAGTATTGCAGATAATAATGTGAGTGGATATTTTATTTATTTAGTTTTTTTTAACGGCCGGTTAGTGGTTAGAAGTTAGTAACACCAAGTTAGTCAAATACGCCTATGTGAGGAATAAAATCCAGGACCTCAAATCTAAAAAGCAAAGCATTACCAAGTGGATAATTAAGCAGGTAATGACATATTACTCATTTATATTCTGGGCTAGATAGATATGAATAGGATACCCAAAAAAATATTGATATTGAGTTTACTATGGAGGAACAAGATCATACCTAGTTTCATAAAAGATGGCCCTTGTCAATTATCATTTCGTTTTTAGTAAATTGAACTTCACCGGTTACTTTTCTATTTTTCTATAAACAAATAACCTTAAGTGGTATCATATATTAAAAACATTAGCCGGCATCAGATTTTGGCATAAAAACAACAACTTAGCCGTTACATAATTAGCTTGGAAAACAATATAGATTGCTGTTTTTTGTTTCAAATATTTTGCTTACACCTAAACGTCACTAACACTGTGAATGCGAGTGTAAAACTTGGAGAAGAAAGAAATTAAAATTAAAAAAAAAAAAATTAAAAATCGAGTTCGTCTACGAGAGAAAAGAATCCAGAGGACCATAGTAACAATACCACTAATATATTCCCTTCAAATATTCAATGACAGGGCACTCAAAATCCACTCGTGTCTTTGTTTTGTTTAATGCTTATTCTTGCAAAGCAAATAAAAAGGTTTACAAAATAGAAACCACCCAAACAAAACATATATCCTTCTATTGATCCATCCACCAGTTCCGGCCACTACCGCCGCCCTGTCGACGATGACATTTCAGACGAAACGGCTGAGATAGTCATCAACTGTAGTGTATTTAACATCAGGATAGAGCGCAGAAGCTTCAACCCCAAATGATGGTTCGATCTCAAAGTTCGTTTGGTCTCCCTTCACGAAGATCGAGTGAGAGATCGACAAAACCACGTTCAACGGAACCGGAGATTCTGCAGAATAATGAACAGATGGTTAATTTATTCGGTATTTGTAGATGAACGAGAAAACAGAGTTTGAGGTGTTGAACGGAGAATTGGTTTACAGTACCTTGTATGTTCTTCAAAACTTGGTCATCGGAAAGATAGACTCGCTCCAATGTTTTCCCAATCTTTTTCTCCCATAACGACACCAGCTCGTTGAATGAGTAAACGTTACCAGGAGGCTTGATGTAAACGATTTTGTTCAGCGTTCTTGGGTCATCAACGGTTTTAATGGTGTAGGTTCCAATGTCATGTTCCTCGTTGAAAACAACTGCGATATAGAAAATAAGAAACAGTAGGAAGAAGAGAAGATTGAAATATAGGAAAAAGTTGGGGTTACCTTTTGCATTTCCATCTCCTAAAATGACAACTTTGTCCCTGGGTGGAGCGGTGGCTCCTGGCTGTGCTAATGTCGGAAGGAAATAGCCGGCGAAACAATTGGAAGAGACGTATGTATGAGGGATCCCTTCGGACTCAATTGCACGGCGAATCTGAGCCTTGGTTGCAAAAGCTGATTTCGCTGGCTCCACGGCGTTAGTACGATCCACATCATTTCCGAACTCGGATGGGCAGAATTTCTTCATGATTCAGGAAAAATAGCAAAAGTTAGAAATCGTAGCTACATTGTGAAATCTGAACAGAAAACTTGCGACGAATTAATTATGCCTGGTGAACTTTCTAATGAATTTGAATACTAATTTGCTATATCACATTCTAAAACCCCAAATTCCCAAACGAAATGCATATATGTGATTAACATTGAGAGTAAATCCAATCACAATAATTGGTCGATTAAAGTTAAATGAAAGTTTAGAATCAACTACAAACGCAGTATATCTGTACTAGAATCATTATGAAACGAACAATAAGAACGACCGGGGAAAGTAGGATTTGTATACAGAGTATCAGTACCTTGACGTTACCAGCTTCTTTGATGGCGGCAATGATTTTAACTTGATCTCCGAGTTGTGCGTGACCTACCGTCGAGATCACCACATCTACCTGCTTTATCGCCTTTACCAGACTCGCGTGATCATACAAGTCACCCTGTCAATGAGGAATTTCAACAAAACCTTCCGATCATGTTACAATTGGCAAACTGACAAAAAGTAGAGCAATTATTACTGACAGTGATGAAAGTAACGCCGGATTTCTTAAACGACTCGACCAGGGATGATTTGGCAGGGTTGGAGAGCGTGGATTCCCTAACGAGAACGAAAGTAGGATGGCCAGACTTCGCACTGGCCTCGACAATGAATTTTCCGATGTAACCAGTTCCTCCAATTATCAAAATCTTACTCTTCTCCGCCATTTTGTTTCTTCGACAACGATTTCCCGGTGATCGGAGACGATAGAGAAGGGAGCAATTGAGTTTAAGCATGCAAGAAGAGTCTAGGAAGCGAGTAGTTATAGCGGATTAGGAAGCATGATGATCAAGACACAAGAGGCGTGAATTTCTAGTTGGCCCCTTTCTTTTTGGATAATTACATATTCACCCTTCTTTTTTAAAGTGATTATGCCCGTGAACATGTCCGGATTCATTTTTGATTACTTTAGAAGAAGCATCTTACCTTACTATTCATCTAGAAAATAGTCAGATTCACACATCTAGTACCATCTAAAAAAGTATATGAAAATGGTGAGATGCCGTGAAGGTGACGTAGGACGTGTTCGGCAAAATTAGCCGGTAGCTGGTAGTGGTTAGTTGTAAGCGGTTAGCGGTTAGCGGTTAGCTGGTAGCTGTGACTTTTATTACTGCAGAAGTGTTCGACAAAAGCAGCTGTTAGCTTTTAGAAGTGTAAAATAATATAAAAAGCAAAAGCCAAATGCTAAACGCTCTCAAAAGCTACATGAAATAGCTTTTGGATTATGAGCGTTTTGTTAAAAGTAAAAGCTAAAAGTTATTGTTGCCGAACGAGGTTTTTTTATTTTTTCGAGCATTTTTTTAAAAGCTAAACGCTAAACGCTCCCAAAAGCTCTCAAACGCTGTGTGCCGAACACGCCCGTAGTGTATAGAACAATGCAAACGCAATCATGAGATGTGCATGTTTGAAAAGTCAATTAGAAGTGCCAAAAATAGTAAATAGTTTGATTAGGGCTAAGAGCATCTTGAATAGGAGGAGAGCTTTTTATTTAAGTTTTTTAATGAAAAAGCTTAAAACGAAAAACCTTCGTTATAAAAGAGCTTTTTCATTTTGATTTGCAAAGCCTTTTTGAAAATGAGTAATTGTATTGATTCCTACCTTTTAAGATGAAAAAGCTTTTGAAAAAGTTTCTATTGTGAATGTTCTTATAATTCCAACCCTTATCACATAAGCTCCCGGTCATTTAGGGCCCGTTTGGATGTGCTTATAAAACTCCTTATTGACTTATTGGTTTTTTGGAAAAGTCATAAGTCAATAAGTAAGGGCCTCCTTACTTATTAAAAACTGCTTATAAGTCATAAGAAAGGGGAAATAAGCAGTTTTTAATAAGTAAGAAGGCCCTTACTTATTGACTTATGGCTTTTCCAAAAAACCAATAAGTCAATAAGCAGTTTTATAAGCACATCCAACCGGCCCCTAAAGATCTAATTATTAACTTTTAGGACTTCAATCAAGATTGGCCAGGAGATGGTACTTCGGTGTGTTAGCATTTTGTCATAGACAAGCCTCTTCTCCTATATCTTTGCAAATCGAAGAAGAAGCCACAATGGGATTGCGCCCCAATCCAACTTCAATTCTAAATTTCTTTTCAAAATTAACATAAATTTACTCCTAAGCTAATATTTCTGGTAAAACACCAAACATGGCGTCTGCAAAACTAATGTGTGAATTTCGATGGAGTTGGATGAAAATTCTTGTATTTGTACAGTACATTGCTTATCTCAAAAAAAAACTTATAAATCTAAAAAATAAAAAGTTAAATATACAGTTATAGAATCATTTTTATTTTTTAAGATATCCCAGTGCCACTAAAATGATAATTTGGATGGGAATGAGATAATAACTTAATAAGCTAACGAACTTTTAAAATTATTCATATTTGGTAACTAGATTTATTTTTGTGTTTGATTTACCCATAAATTTTTTAAAATTATTAATGTTAGTCATCTATATTTGTTTTTGTACACATATGACTATTAAAAAAATTTTGTAAGCATATGATCAATAACATGATGGTCATATTTGTGGACAAAAAAACATACATTGCTAAATGTGAATAATTTTAAAAAATTTATAGGTAAATCAAGCACAAAATAAATTAAGTGACCAAATGTGGACAAAAAAACATAAGTAACTAAATGTGTACACAGAACAAAGTTCATTACTCTTATAGTTCATTAACCCAATGGAAATTGATTGTTTTTTGTGAGTGTGAAAATTTTGTGAAAGGCAAAAAAGTTGCTCGATTGAAATAAATTGTATGGGATTCACATGTAATATACAGATACATGATATTCTAGTTGTCATTTGATGCATCATGCATGTACTGTTATATGACAATTAGTGGCGACTATTCTAGTTGTCTTTTGATATGTAGTGTTATATGCCAATTAGTGGCAAATACATGATTTAAAATCACCTGCATCCGACTAAATTGAGGTGACGAACTAACGAGTCAAAAAAGTTTATTTAGTTGTCGAAAATATCATCTAATGCAATAATAGTCTTAGTGTATCCCACATTGGTGCGACACGGTCTTATGAGTTTGTATATATGTTGGAGTCTCCCCTCTCTCCACAAGGGCTCTTTTGGAGAGACACTATTGGGCTTCACATATATTTACATGGTATCAGAGCCAGTGTCCCGCACCCTGTAACCTCATCGAGCCTACGTCTCTGAGGGGGAGTCTTAGTGTATCCCACATTGGTGCGACACGGTCTTATGAGTTTGTATATATGTTGGAGTCTCCCCTCTCTCCACAAGGGCTCTTTTGGAGAGACACTATTTTACATTCTTTTCTCACCTTCCACATTATATTATTATACTATCTTAATTTGTTAAATTAAATGATCAAAAACTAAAAACATATTTTGATATCTATAAAAAATATTATTTCGTTTACGATTAAACTATATTAATTTCGTTTAATGTTTAATTGTATAAAATAGATATATGGATGTCCATCTAAAAAACGAAGGAGTATCCATCAAAAAACATAATATGATTTCTAAAATTATTCTATATCAAAGGGTGTCCCTGCGACGTCTTATGGATTTGGAAAGAGGAGGTATCGGGGCTGTTTTCGGTAAGCTCCCTGCGACGTCTTATGGAGGAAAAGGCTGCTATTTCTAATTCTTTCCGGAAGATTGGGTGGGTTAATTGGGTACCCTTGAAGGTAAACTGTTTTGTGTGGAGATTGAGTCTCGATCGTGTCCCTGTGGCTGCTAATCTGTTGCAGAAGGGTGTGGTGCTGAATTCTGATCGTTGTCCGCTTTGTAGATCGGATATTGAGACCACGGATCACGTTTTCTTCAGTTGCAGTTTTGCTAAGCAGGTTTGGTTTCGGTTTTTCTTATGGTGCAGTGTCTCTTCTCCTGTTCCGGACTGTAGTGCTCGTTTTATGGAGGTTTTGGAGTTGGTGTTGTCGGATAAACATAAAGAGAAGTTGAGAAAATCCCTCCTCTATGCGGCGGTTTGGTGCATTTGGAAAGCTCGGAATGATGCGGTCTTTCGGTACATTAATGCCTCTCCTTTTAAAACGGCGGATGAGATAAAGCTTATGGCGTATAATTGGGTCAAATTTAGATCCCGTTTCTCTAGTATTGCTTGGTTTGATTGGATTGTATCTCCTTTTAATGCTTGTTTCTTGTAACTTTTTCCGTTTCTAGCGTCTTGCTAGTTGTTTGCTTTCTAATAAAATGCCGCCGTTCAAAAAAAATCAAAGGGTGTCCAACACCCTTCAAATATGTAGCATCGCCTTTGATAACAAGTTGTTATGAGTTGTGTTGACCGGATATGGTTGTTAGTTAAATATACTTAGATATAACATAGGTGTAGTTTCTTGTATATATGTAATGTATAGTTTACTAAGTTGTATATCTTTTTTAGAAACATAGGATTGGTTCAGTATTAGAATATCATACACGACATTTCTGATTCAAAATTTAAGAAAAAAGTTTAAAAAAAATACATATAAGAGCACATTGGAGACAGAGCTTCAGGAGGAAACCATATTTTACATGAAAATACAAGAATATGTAGAGACTTTTAATTAAAATATAAACTCATCAAGATAATGATTCAAATCTTTAAATCTAAACCTAACTGTATCATCAAATGGAAAATTTAAACTCTTTTTATCAAATAAAAAAAGATCTTCAAAATCTTTTGAGCTTCTATAAAGACCCACAAAAGAATTAAGAAACAAATATCAAAGAATAAAGAAAACAGAAACCTTAAAGGCGGATGAGTCTCTTGTCAGCGCCTAAAGGTTGCGCAGGTTGCTGGTTGCCTGGAAACTATCCCTCACAATCCATGTTTTCCTCTTGAAGAGTCTGTTTCGTGTCATCTCTTCGTTTCTACAATATTCCCTTCTAAAGTACTCCCAGTGTGTTTTCACACCATCTATAACACTAACAAGTGAGTCCCTCTCTTTCATCCTTTTTGCATATCCGTTTAAAATGGTTTGAGTAGGTAAAATGTTTAAGTACCTAAATAGTTGTCAGCCTTTCTATAGCTAGTGTCCTTCAGAAAAGATTTAAAAAAAAAAGCTTTCACCTCTTTTATGTCGATATGCCTTGAAACTATAAAAGAAAATATCTCCATGTATAAAATATAACAAGTGTAAAGTGGGTTTTGCCATCTAGATATTTCATTTATCTATTAGTTATAGGTATTAGAATTTATAATATACTTAATTGATCGACTTTTGATAAAACTATTAATTTTGGAATATTAATATTTTATAGATCATAATATATATTGAAGCACTAAACTTTGGAAAAGTAGTAGATGTATAAAGAGATTAAAATTATTTTGCAACAAAAGGAGGTTATTCACGTAGATGCAGTTGCAATAAAATATGTAAATTCATATCGTGTATTATTTTCTATCTAGAAATATTAATCATGCAGTTGCAATAAAATATGTAAATTCATATCGTGTATTATTTTCTATCTAGAAATATTAATCAGTTTGGTATATTATTTTGGGTTAATAACATGCAAGCCACTGTAGTTTGATCAAAATTACGGTGAATAATAATGAGAATAAAAATAAAAAGTGAAGTCAAAAGGCAAAATTACGTTGGAATGAAAAAAGAAGTTGGAGTTTTAATAGATAAAAGTAATTTGGGATCGTTCGGGAATAATTATTCAAAGTTTGCGGTTGGTGCTTAGAAGAAAGTTGTAAAAGCTGGTGAAGGTTCCAATTATTCCTATAAGCATCAAGCCGTTTCAAAATTGAATAAGGAAAATATCAAAGATGGAAACGAAATCACTCGTACTACTAACCGGTTTGATGTTTTTAATCATTTTAAAGACATGGAAAGTGAAGACTGCATGGTTGATGAAGATTCTTGTGGAAAAATTGAAGAAATTGTTGAGAAGATCAATCAAAATCATGATAATTTGGTTGGTAAAGATGACCTGATTAAGGGAATGGATTCCACATTAGGTAATGTGCTGTTAAACACCCAACAAAAGAATTTGGTTTCATCATGATGAGTTCACGGACTTCTCTTCTTTTGTCCAAGGGTAAGAATTGCAAATAAGTTGTGTTAGTTTTTGGAAATTGGACTTTCAATAGATGGGTTGAAGGTTTAATGAGCTTTATTTTGGATTGTTATGGGAATTCTTGGTTCCATTCTATCGGATGGAATTGGATTTGGGCTTGGATTGGTTAATTATGTTTAGATTTGGTATAGTTTGGGCTTGTTTTTATTTTATTTTCTAGTTGTTAGTTTTTTTGGGCTTATAGCCCTCTTTTTCTTGTAATCTTTTTTATCAATAAAATTTGCCAGACAGAAACCTGTTTATTCAAAAAAAAAATTACGGTTTATCCATTAATTTTTTTTCCACAAAAACTACTCATACTTTAAAAAAAATTCATAGTGACAACTATTCGCTTTATTTTATAACTTTTAAGAATTAATTTCATCGAAAGATTAGGTGAAAAGTTTCATGTCGACATTTGAAGCAAATATAGGAACTTCATTGCAATGAAAATGATACATAAAATCGTCTACATGTGATTTTTGTCTTCGTAAGTGCAGCTCTTCGGCCTTGTTGTGAATGTATAGGGTGTCCAAATGAATCCACTAAAATTTGAATGCGATGTGGGTAAGGAATGTTCCGAGTTGGCGGCATACAATCATGAGTTTTATTTGTTATAGTGATCGCAATGATTTTTTTTTAATATGAGTGGTTTTTACGAATTTTTTAAAATTATGAGTGGTTTTTTTAGAACAAAAAAATATATAGTGGTTAAACCAGATTTTGGCCAAACTACAGTGATTTTTATGTTATTAGCCATATTTTTTTTTGTAAGAATGCCAAATTTTTTACCACATAAATCAATCATAAACATAAGTAGTTGATTATGGTTGAAGATATTTAAAATGTATTTGTTTTCATAAATCATCAACAATAAGAGATCGTCAAATGATTTTGTTTTAAAAGGTTTCGGCCCCTTCACTTAAAGTGTTTGTGTTCCGTCACTAGGCTTACCTACCTAGTATAAATTGGTACTTGGATATAGGCAAGGCCGGTCCAAACATTTTTGGAGTGTGGGGCGAGAGGAATGTCTATCAAAGACAAAAATATAGCAAAACAATTTAAAAATAAATTTAAAAAATTTATTTGCCAGCGTTTTTTCATTAATAATAGTTTTAGAAATACATATAGCTATACCAATACAAAAATCCACTAATTTAAAAAAAATCTTCTAGCTTTTTTAGATGCAAAATAATTAATAACATTATCAAGAACAATTTTTTCTAACACATTTCCTATATATAAAATAGTCAAATCAACATTTTTTGTGATTCACAAGAAAAATCATTTGAATATACGTCAGACATATTATCATTTCATGTAACGCTCGGTTTCTCACTTTTTTATTACACCTTGAATTTCTCAAAAACTACACATAGTTTAAAGGTGTAATTAAAGTTAAGTAACAAGTCATACAAGATGTTACCAAAAACATAGTTTAAGTTCTAGCTCATATACTTCAAAGTTTTAAACTAGTTCACACAAAAATGGGATCAACAACATAGTTCAAACAAAACAAGTTAGTATTCAACTATCCTTCCAAGCTACATTTCCCACGATCACCACTACCGGAACCTAAACACAACAACAACAACAACAATTTATGACGCTACACGAGCTTAGTGAGTAATTAAGGGTTAATCGAGTTATAACACCCAATATCTCATTAAACTCAATCTCAATGGACTATATCAGTCCTTAGTGTGATTAACACACTATAGCTCTTTACTTCAAAACTCAAGATTAGTTATACACAACCAAACCAATACATATCATAACTCATAGAATACTTCTTTTCTGCAATGAACATCTTAACATAATACGGTTCATCTAAAAATTAGTAACTACTCACCTGATGTCGGGTCATTATCCGAAACTCCCGAACCTCGTGTACTGTGCTTCTGTCTAGCCTTAGCTATATCACAACAGCGCAATATCAATACTCAATCTCAATATATATCATAAGAGCAAGTAATTTGGGTGGACAGAAACTATAACAATAAATAACAACCATATCTAGGTTATCGTTCTTAATCCCACAACACCCTACTCAATCAATCACAAAAACGCAATAGCTACTACACCATGGCTAGGGCTTGGGATTATAACTCCAAATCTCAAGAACTACTCACTTCAACCATACAATTTCAGGTGATTTAGCTGAAAGAAAATAGGAAAACAGATAAACTTAAACTCTTAACTTCACATGCAACCTAAAGGATCTATGTTTTCACTATTGAACATATAAATAAGAACATCTAAAGGAAACCCTAAGTATAATCAAAATTACTAAAGAGGGTTTCAGGATTACATACCTTATTGTTACTATAACAAATGACAATTATTCCTTGTCTCGTTGATCTCTCAGAAGCAAGCACGACAAGTGTCATGCCTTTAATGGTTCACACCCAAAAGTCCAAGAAAAGGTTAATTATCTTAATTATTTTATTAAGAAAAGCTCGCTATAAAACCTTAGAGAAGGATTATAGATTCTGCTTGAGAGTGTAAGACCAGTTCCGCCGAGGCGCGGCCTGGACGAATCCGCGGCGCGGCTTTAGGAAGGATCTGGAATCGTGAATGATTTATACGCACGGCGCGGCTTGGTAGAATCCGCGGCGCGGTGCGCCGCAGTTATGAAAAACCCTAATTCGGATTTAAACGCCTATATAAAGGGTCCCAGCCCTAGGGTTCGTGTTTTTGGAAGTTTTCTGGAGTAGAGTCGACTGGTTTCAACAGAGGCTTTTAAGTTCCAAGGCTTTGAAGGTTTTGAGAGATTGGAAGAAGGAGATACAACGTGGGGAAAGGCTTGTAGCCGATCGTGTGCATTCCTCCGTTTTCCAGAAACAAGGTAAGAGGATCTACCTTTCTGATATTTCATTTTATACTGACTTATGGTGTTATCCCTTGGTTAGTAGTCTTAGAAGACTTGTAACACTTAGGGTTTGGACCAAGGACATGCATGGACTTGCATGTCTATAAGGAAGTGATCTTAGGGTAGTTTCTGATCCCAGGAAGGGTATAGAGTGAAAACCTAGCCGATGACTGAACTGATTTAGGGCTAATAAGACTTTGGATTATTACGAGTCCGCGACGCGGACAGGCTATGTCTGCGACGCGGGTTCGAGTAAAACCCCGTAAGGGCAATGGTAGTCCGCGACGCGCAAGAGAAAGGTCGCGCCGCGGCGAGTGACTGTTTGACCAAAAGTTTACTGTCGACCCTTGTTGGTTAACAAACGTTGGGTCTGACCTTTAGGCAATTCTATAAGAGTTTGGTCAGTGCTTGATATGTTGTGTATGTGGGATTTAGGTGTGTGGACGAGCTAAGTGGGGATATTAGAGAATATCTACACGGTTACGAATCAGGTGAGTATCCTCACCTTACTATCTATGCAGTCAATCGTGGGAGATCTCGCCGAGATAGCGCCGAGATAGCGTTTCTCGGGGGTAGGACGAGATAGAATTCAAAATCTCGGTCAGTAATCTCGCCAGCGAGATTATCGTCGATAAAGGCCGAGATTTCCCAAGATTAAGGAGTCCGAGATAGCGGTAATAGCGCGAGATTTCGATGGTACACGGTTGGGCTAATTCAACTTAAAAAAAACCTTATTGGGCTAAAAAAAACTATGTCTAAACCCGATTTTTTTAAGATGACCCAAACAAAAACACTACTCGATGACCTAATCAGGAAATTGTTTGAAAATTTTCATATCTCTAGTCTCTCTCTACAACGACAGCTCTGAAGTCGGACTCGAAGTCGACGACCCCAAGGCCCCAACTCGACATCAATTCGCATGATGTCAAACGACTGAAATTGTTTGAAGTCGTGATTCTCTCCTGTCGACTACAACTTGTAAGTGTTTTAAAATCAAAATTTCGATTATTAGTTTGAAATCTGAAATTGATTGTTGGTTTGAAATCAGAAATCGATTCTTGTTTTGTTGTTTCTTAGTTGTTAGTTCTTAAATCAGAATCAAATTTCGATTATTAGTTCTTGTTCTCTTGTTTCTTAAAATCAGAAATCGATTATTAGTTATTGTTTTATTCTTTCTTAAAATCATAATGTCGATTACTATTTACTTGTTAGTTGTTAGTTCTTAGAATCGACCTGTTGAGCTGTTTCTTGTTCTTAGTTGTTAGTTCTTTTAGAATCAGAAATCTGTAATGGTAATTTGTTATTTGATGCCTTGAGGCTGGAATGAAACTTGTACTGAAACAGGTTTAAAAAATTATGGAGAATCAATCTTCACATGCCTCTGTAAATCCAACCAACACAACTACTATTAATTCAACATCAGATGCGGGTACAAATAGCTCAAACTCAAATAAAGATATGGCTTGGGAATGGGGAGTTATCAAAGATCCCTTAAAAAAAGCAAATGTAACGTGTACTTTGTGTGACAAAAGAATGTGTGGAGGGATCACAAGGTTAAAAGAACACCTAGCACATATCGCAGGAAATGTTACTGGTTGTCCTAAGGTGACTACAGATATCACCAATAGAGTTCTTGCATCTATGAAAGAAAAAGACAAAAAGAAAAAGGAAAAACAAAGAACTGTGGAAATACTTAGATCAGCAAACACAGATTGTATAGATCTTTCAGATAATGATGATGAGGAAGAAGAAGAAGGCATACATGTTAAGAAAAGAAAGTTTGTAGGTGCTAGTAATGTGCGTGGTCCTATTGACACTATGTTTAAGACGGATCGTGGAAAAACAAAGCAAAGAACATTGGATAAAAATAATCCAATTAAAGAGAAGTTGAAGATGGTTGCTTGGAAAAAGATTGCATTATGGGCTTATTCGGTTGGGTTGCCTTTCAATGTTGTACGTGATGAGAACTTCCAAGGTATGATTGATGCTATTGGAGACTATGGAAAAGGTAATCAACTAATTACTTTTATTAATTCTTAGCATTATTATTAACATTTTTATAATTACTAATAAAATGTTAATTGTATTTTGTGTACATGTTAGGTATGCCTGCTCCAAGTTATCATAATATTCCTGTGACATTGTTGAAGGACGTTTTAGAAGATACTAAAACATTTGTGGATTCACTTCGACCAGAATGGGAGAAATTTGGATGTAGCATTATGTCTGATTTTTGGACAGACGGGAAAGGAAGGAGTTTGATAAACTTTTTAGTCAATTGTCCCAGTGGTACAATATTTCTAAAGTCAATTGATGCATCAGAGCATGTAAACAATTAATTGTAAAGATGATAAATGAAGTGATTGAAGAAGTTGGAGAGGAAAATATAGTGCAGGTAATTGTAGTTTTTATTACTATATTTTAACTTTCTATCTTTGTTATTAACCATTTTAATTATTTTCTTATAGTTTATTACGGATAACGGTCCAAACTTCAAAGCCGCGGGAAGACTTTTGGAAGAGCAACATCCCAAGTTGTTTTGGACTCCATGTGTAGCACATTGTGTTAATCTCATGATAGGAGATATTGGGGACAAAATACCGAAAATAAAGAATGCTTTGATTGATGCAAGAGCAGTTGTGGTTTATATTTATAACCACGGAAGGATCCTCAATATGATGCGGAGGTTGACAAAGAATAAAGAGTTACATAGGTCTTGTGTAACTAGATTTGCAACTCAGTTTTATACTCTGCAGAGTGTACATGAGAACCGCCACCATCTTCAAGTGTTGTTTGTTTCTGAACAATGGACCAAAAGTGACTTTCCAAAGAAACCAGCCGGAAAAAGAGTCGAGAGAATAGTTGCAAAACAAGAATTTTGGGACAATGTTTATCTAGCTTTTCAAGTACTCGCTCCTTTGGTGAATTTGGTTCGGTTGGTTGATACGGAGGAAAAGCCGTGTATGGGTTATATTTATGACGCGATGAGTAGAGCCAAAGACCAAATAACCAAAAATCTAGAGGGTGGGTCTAATGAGAGATTGATTAGTAGAGTTTTGGCTATGATTCAGTCTAGATGGACTGATCAACTTCATCATCCTTTACATGCAGGTATAAACTTTTTTGCTTATTTATTTAGTTCAATAATTAATGCAATTATTTGGTTCTAAATGTTTACTAAATTTACAGCTGGATGTTTTCTTAACCCTGCCATTTTTTATGGAGAAAATTCGAAAGGGATTGAAAAAAATAAAGAGATTATCACGGGTCTTTATATTGCCATTGATCGTCTTGTTCCCGATGAAGATGAGAATGATACTTTGAGACAAGAATTAAATCTTTACATAGATTCAGGTGGCCAATTTGGAACTACAGCTGCAAAAAGGACTAGAACGAAAAATGCACCATGTAAGTTAAAAATTTTAATGTATTCACTAATTTAAAATTTTTTATTTCGTATTTTCTATAAGCTCACTACTTCTATTTATAATATAGATATATGGTGGCGAGCTTATGGGATCGATACACCTGTGCTCCAAAAATTTGCTATTACGGTCCTTAGTCAAACTTGTAGTGCTTCACCTTGTGAACGCAATTGGAGTGCATTTGATAACGTAAGTTCTTTTTTTACATGTATTTTTATAAATTATATTTGTTTTAGTTTCATTAAGTAACACGTTTTACTTCTTTTTTTTTACAGTTACACTAAAAAAAAAAGAAATTGTCTGTTGCAGTAGAAACTTAATGATCTTGTTGACACGCCTAGGTCGTCGTGCGGTCAAAAATAAGAGAAAACCTAACACACACTAGTATAGCGGTAGTCAGGGTCGATCCACAGGAGCTTCATGGTTAGACTAGATGAGAGATTACCAACTAATAGTGTCACAGCTATAGTCGGAGGATCTGGTTTCTATTTTCCTAATCACTAGCAACAGAAGCAATGATCAAACACTCAAGCCAAGCTAAGCTATGCTTTAATGAACCTAGTCACTTTCTGAAATCAGAAGTACATCTCTGAATCAGAAGCAATCAAAGGCATCCAAACTAGCAAAACCAAGCAAAGCATAAACTAGCTACTAACTAAAGTTCTACTGAACAGTTATTAGCCAAGGTTTAATGCTTACAAACTAACCTAATTAGCTACTGATTTCAGCTAAAGAAAACAGTCCTAACAAGGTCCAAACACAATTCCAACACAAACAATCAATCAAAATCAAACACAAGCATGAAAATACCGAAAAGCTAAGATTAAATGTAACCAAATGCTTTTCATTCACTAAATCCGAATTCCAAACACAAAAACAGTAACCAAATGTTTCCAAATCAGAAACCTAAGTGCTCAAAGTCAGTGGTTGTCACTCCCAAAGACTTTAGCTACAAAAACTACTTGCTACTAAAAGGAAATTAAATCAAAAATCATAAAATACCAATTGAGAGCTTGCTGAAACGAAATCCTGGAGTCAAAGAGCTTCAAGGTCGATTTTACACCCGGTCTTTGCTAGGGTTTTCGGCTGGAAATGCATCTATTTATACTTGCAAATTTCCCGCAGCCGCGCCGCGCATAAGTGAAATCCGCGGCGCGCGTACTGATCGTTTCCCGTTTCTTCGGCATTTGAATGTGTTCCACCGCCTTAAGCCCGCGTCGCGCATGGTTAATTCCCGCGTCGCGCATGGTTAATTCCCGCGGCGCGCTTACGAGTTCTCTTGATTTTTTTCATTCTTTCCCAACTCCTTCCTTTTGCACGCTTTTAGTCCCTATTTCTATTCTTTTTCTCCAAACAAGTCCTGGCACAAAAAGTGAGAATACCCGGACATATTTGATATAATTTTATCAAGAACAGGGCTCAACAACGCCTAAAATACCTGATATCACTAGGCGTTGTCACTTGTATTTATCCAATACAACATAAGGTTACAAAGGCGTTTCGATTCTTTGAAAAACAAATCTTTAGATCCCATTTTGTTAAGAGACGTGGAGGAGAATGATGAGTGGACGGTACCAACAGAGGATGAGCTTCAAGAGTTTGTGAATGCAAGTGATGGTCTTCTTTGGTCATCTGTGCAACAAGCAGGGAGAGGACATGCAGATGATGGGCCACGTACAAGGAGCAAAAGGGATCGTTATAGAGATGATGATGATGAGATTGGAGATGTTGTGGAAGAGCTTCATGAAGATGTGAATGCATTAAACGATGTTGACTCGGATGCCGAACCCGTGTATTGTGATTAGATTTATGTTTGACACTTTACACTTTTCATATTAGAATACTATCTATGTTTTATGTGACATTTTTATGCAACTTTTTGTGACATTTTTATGCAACCTTTTGTGATATTAATTCTACGTAGCATTAAAAGTCTAAAAGTAACAATAAAAAACCGCTATACCACCGCAATAAACGCTAAATCATATCTCGCTCGGTGACCGCTATAAGGTTTATGACCGAGATAACTGCATAGCTTACTATATGATGTTGCATGTTAGGCATCTTGTGTGTTTTGTACAGTTATATGATTTGTTCTATATCGGTGATTATTTGTGCTTAGGCTCAGTACTGATGTGTGTTCACTCGTATCTGTTGTATGACGAGTTGGACTATTGCCTTGTCCCATAGCTATTGTATGATGGGCTAGGCCATAACCGGGAACCCATAGCTGCTGTACGATGGGTAGAACCGCCCCGTGTCCGTATCTGTTGTATGATGGATGCCTGTAGCTGTTGTATGACGGGTAGGGTCGGGTCGTTCTTGAGGACGGGTTGTTTAATGTATGGGCATGTATGGTAATTTGAGGACTCACTAAGCTTTAAGATTACCTGTTGATTTTATAACATTTCAGGTATTTCAAATGATAAAGGGAAGGGCAAGGCTTGAAGGCAGCGTATCGCATACAAGAGACTTATTTTAATGAACTATGTTATGATTTTCAAATATTTCCGCTGCTAGTTTAATAATATGACGAACAATTTTACTTTTGGAATAATTACTTTGTTGGAACCTTGGTAATAAATGAATTTTTTTAAATTTTGAAATTGGGGCGTTACAAATTGGTATCAGAGCCTTGGTTTTAGGGATTTGGATGAACTGTATTGGGAATCCAAACTCAAACTTAGGACTGAGCGATTTTGTTAAGAAAATGTTTTTGGAAAACTAAAACTTAATAAGAGAAGATGCGATGTGAACCGTCAACCGAGCTCAAGTAAGTTTGTGATTCTCAATTACCCATGCCAAGTTGGTGCTATGTATTATGCTAGGATGTAGAATTGCCTGGATAATATACCTTATAGACTGTTTTGTGCAATATGTGCTGCTTTGGAATTTTATGCTACTGTCATTGGGTTGCTTAGTGAATGCTGGTAGGTTATATACAATTAGGGTAAGATAGCCTAAGAATTATTGGTCTGGCCTTACTGGCTGTTCCTTGTTTGGTTGTGACTTTAGGGTAGGATCAGTTATCCAAACGTCTATCTTATTCCTGATTGTATACGGCTGTGCGTCCGTGAGGTGACTCGACGACGTTAACATTAGTTCTCTTAGGCACGTGTGGGAGGGAGAATTAGGTCAATGATTAGGCACCATGGTGCATGATCACAAGATTCATAGGAAGTGGTTTTAGCGTATGTGCGACAATTTAGGAGGATGGTTGATGAACTTGGAACAAGGGCGAATAGGTGTGGAAGGTAGTACCAGGCCAGTACTACCGAAAGCACAGGATTCACGCTTGAGTCAAGAGTAGTCAATCAAAATCCTAGAAAGTCGAGTAGTTGGGTAAATGGGTGTAATCTAAGTATTAATACTCGGATTTTGCGATTCAGAATGGCGATCACCCGAAGTAATGGTGGACCAGGTGCGGGTACCTCGAGTGGGGATAATTCGGTTGATGAGAACCTTCGCGACTTGATCGCTGCAGAGGTTTCACGAGAAGTGGTGGCAGCAGTATCTCAATTCTTTGGCACCACAAAGGCTGAACTGATGGCAATGCTCGAGGAGCGACTGGCTGCACAGGGTTCATCACGGGCCAGGGATGCAAGCTATAAAGACTTTTCGGCATGTTCGCCTCCGATGTTCGATGGGGGCAGGGATCCGATTGTCAGTATGTGGTGGATTTCCGCGGTAGAGGGTGCCTTCCGCACCTGTTCATGTCCTGAGAACTCCAAAGTAACATTTACGGTGAATCTTCTGATAGAGGGTGCGAAAGATTGGTGGGAATTACGAACGAAAGATCTCACCTCTGCTTAGTTGGATGCTATTACATGGCCGCAATTCATGGAACAGTTCAAACTGGAGTATGTTCCACAGGTGGAAATGGAACGCTTGGTGCAAGAATATCTGAATCTGACCCAGACCACTGAGACGGTGACGGAGATCACCAAAAAGTTTAATGAGCGAGCACTCTTCTGTCCAGAGTTTGCGGCAACCGAGAGTATGAGAATGACTCGATATTTGGCAATGCTTCGCATAGACATCCGGGAATTTGTGTCTGCTGCTAGGCACCAAACTCTCACTGATATGATCGTGGCCGCTCGGGCCCGAGAGTTGGAATTGGAAACCTAACAAAGGCAGAAGCGTCCGGCACCTACTCAGACTCAGCAGGCGTCAAAGAAGTTTCGAGGGGCAGATCAGGGAAAGCTAGGGCAAAGGAACCTGGGTAAGTGTAATAAGTGTGGAAAGAATCATGAAGGGCATTGCTGGGTACTAATATGTCATAAGTGTGGAAAGGAAGGCCACTATGCCAAGGATTGCCGACAGGAGGTCAAGATTTGTTTTAATTGTAATCAGGTGGGCCACTTCAAGGCCCAGTGTCCCCTTCTGACTCGGGGAACGGTCCAAAATCCAGCGCCTGCTACTCTCCGAATTACTGATGGTAGGTAGGGGAAAGGGGAAACCCCTAAGACCAAGGGTCGAGCATTCGTCATGACCGCCGAGGAGGCACAGGATGCGCCCGACGTCGTTACGGGTACTCTTTCTTTACTTGCCTCGTGTTTGTGGTTTGTGTACTTAATGTGTCTATTATGCTTTGATATGAACTTTCTTAGTCAACTCTACGCCAACTTTTGTATTAATTGATTCGGTGCTAGTCATTCTTTTGTGTCTGCCGTTCTGGGAAAGAGTTACGGTATTGCAATAGGGACTCTTCATCGACCGTTGGAAGTAGAAATTACGGATGATAAAACCGTGCACGCGACTAGTGTTTATCGGGAATATGAAGTAGTGATTCAAGGAATAAAGTTCCCGATCGATCTCATTCCTATACCGTTGAGTGACTCTCGAGTTATTATCGGTATGGATTGGTTGAGTCGGCACGAGTCATGGATTGACTGTAAGAAGAAGCGAATGTGGATTCAAACCCCAAGTGGGGGAGAGCTGGTAGTGCAGGGCGAGAGGAGGAATAAGGGTGCAGCTTTCTGTTCAGCTGCTAGAGCACGTAGACATTTTCAACATGGAAGCTCGGGGTTTGTGGCATATGTTTTGGATGTACGGGAAGGGAAGTCAAAGCAGAAAACGAATGATATACCGGTGGTTCGGGATTTCCTGACGTTTTTCCCGAGGACCTACCTGGTGTGCCACCGAAGAGGCAGGTGGAATTTAAGATCAACTTAACTCCTGGTGCGGCTCCGATAGCTAAAGCACCGTATCGTCTTGCGCCTCCCGAGATGCTGGAATTGTCTATTCAACTTCGAGAGCTACTGGATAAGGGATTTATTCGACCCAGTTGCTCACCATGGGGAGCACCTATTTTATTTGTTAAGAAGAAGGATGGGTCCAATAGGATGTGCATAGATTATCGTGAGCTGAACAAGCTTACGGTGAAGAATCGATATCCCTTACCGCGCATCGACGACTTATTTGACCAACTGCAGGGCGCTTCGTGGTTTTCGAAAATTGATTTGTGGTCAGGATACCATCAAATGCGAGTACGGGAGGAAGACATCCAGAAAAAGGCTTTTAGGATGAGGTACGGCCACTTCGAGTTTGTAGTGATGCCATTTGGAGTAACCAATGCCCCTGCAGCTTTCATGGACTTAATGAATCGAGTGTGTCGACCGATGTTGGATCGGTCGGTTATAGTTTTTATTGATGACATCTTAGTGTATTCTGGGAGCAAGAAGCAACATGCATAACATTTAAGGGAGGTATTGGAGACCTTAAGGAATGAGAAACTTTATGCAAAATTTTCCAAGTGTGACTTTTGGCTGCGGGAGGTCCAGATTTGGGTCACATCGTCAACGAGCAAGGAATCATGGTAGACCTGGCTAAGGTGGAGGTCGTGATGCGGTGGGAGGTTCCGAAGACTCCCTCGGAGATTAGAAGTTTCTTGGGTTTGGCTGGTTATTATCGTTGTTTCATCCAAGACTTCTCAAAGGTTGCGGTACCTTTGACTCAGCTAACTAAGAAAAATGCAGCTTTTCGGTGGGGTAAGGAGCAGCAGCAGGCTTTTGAGACTTTGCGGCGGAAATTGTGTGAAGCTCCAGTTTTGACTTTTCCTGAAGGCATGGAGGACATGGTAGTTTATTCTGATGTATCTATCTCGAGGTTGGGGGCAGTCTTGATGCAACGAAGTAGGGTGATTGCTTACGCCTCGCGACAGTTGAAGCCTCATGAGGCTAACTATCCTACGCATGATTTGGAATTGGGAGCGGTGGTCTTCGCTCTCAAGATTTGGAGACACTATTTGTATGGAGTGAAGTGTACCATCTATACAGACCACAAGAGTTTGAAGTATCTGATGGATCAGGCCAATCTAAATATGAGACAGAGGAGATGGTTAGATGTGTTGAAAAACTATGATTGTGAGATACACTATCACCCTGGAAAGGCCAATGTGGTAGCGGATGCGTTAAGTCGTAAGACTTCAAGTGCACCCCTTCGAGGCGTTTTTCTAAGGATGACAATTGTGACACCGCTGCTGGAGATGATAAGGAAGGCTCAGGTGGAAGCCAGAAAGAGCGAAAATCAAAAAGGTGAAAGAATTGTGAGTCTGTTGGCAGCTATGGTCAAAGATAGTAGAGATTTGTTAACTTGCCATGAGAGAATTTGGGTACCGAAGCAAGGCGGAGTTCGTCAAACCCTATTGGAGGAGGCACATAAATCCAAATTCTCTATCCACCGCGGAGCAACTAAAATGTATAGGGATCTGCGCGAATATTATTGGTGGCCAGGCATGAAGATGGAAGTAGCTTGGTTTTTCGAAAGATGCATGACCTGTCGAAGGGTCAAGGCCGAGCACCAACGGCCTCATGGTAGATTGTAGCCTCTTGAGATCCCAGAATGGAAATGGGAGCATATCATAATGGATTTCATCACGAAGTTGCCAAGAACCCCTCGACATATGGACACCATTTGGGTTATCGTGGATAGGTTGACTAAAAGTGATCATTTCCTCCCCATCCAAGAGACCTTCTCTGCAAGGGAATTGGCTAAGGTCTACGTAGACGAGATTATCTCTCGGCATGGTATACCGGTTTCGGTGATATCCGACCGGGATGCCCGATTTACGTCTAGATTTTGGAAGAAGTTTCATGAGGAATTAGGCACTCGCCTTCATTTCAGCACAGCATATCATCCTCAGACGGATGGGCAGAGTGAAAGGACGATTCAAACGCTGGAGGATATGCTTAGGGCATGCGTTATCGATTTTGGCGGGAGTTGGGATTCCTATCTCCCTCTAGCTGAGTTTTCCTATAATAACAGTTATCACGCGAGCATAGGCAGGGCTCCCTTTGAGATGTTGTATGGAAGAAAATGTCGGACTCCTATTTGCTGGGGCGAGGTTGGCCCGCGGGTATTGGGTAGTACTCAAGACACGTTTTTTCCCTATTTGAGATAGATGAATCAATGGAACTTTGATCCCCGGTTCCTGCTTGGTCTAATGTCTGGGTGCGTATGGCGGTACCGCTTCTCTTTGTCTTCGAGCTTGAATTCTTCAGTAAAGGAATCATAACTTGTTGACGCAGACCCAGATATAGGCTTTTCTTCGCCCGTGTATATGGCAGTTTAAGTCTCGTCCTGGCAATAGAGGGCGTGCCATAACAGGAAGGGCTATGGGGTTTGGAGCTTAAGCAGGAACTGGCCCAACCAAGCTTTGCACCTTTTGTTGGGGACAAGTAATCCCTTTGCTTTCGAAGATCACCATGGCCTGTAATTAATCCTGAAAGTGTTGCTTTGGTGACACGTCTCCGTTTATTTGTTGTCTTTTTTGTGGTCAGTCCACTGGATTGCTTGGGACAGCATTTGTAAATCCATGAAGGAGGGTGGGTTGGTAATAGGCAGGAAATTGCATGCCAAACTTTGAGCTAATTCAGAAGGTTCGGGAGAGGTTGTTAACGGCTCAGAGTTGACAGAAAATTTATGCAGATAGGCGACGGTCCGATATCGAGTTTCAGGTTGGGGATTATGTCCTTCTAAAAGTGTCGCCTTGGAAGGGAGTTATTCGTTTCAGGAAGCGGGGAAAGCTTGGCCCTAGGTACATTGGACCATATCAAATCATCGCACGAGTAGGTAAGGTAGCTTATCTGTTGGAGCTGCCCGAGCAGCTTAGCCAGATTCACGACACGTCCCATGTTTCGCAACTTAGGAAGTGCATTACCGAGGAGACTACAATTATGCCTTTGGAAGATATTCAACTAGATGAACGCCTAAATTATGTGGAGCGACCGATTGCCATCATTGAAAGGAAAATAAAAACTTTGCAAAATAAAACGATAGGATTAGTTAAGGTACAGTGGCAACATCGTAAAAGGTCCGAGTGGACTTGGGAACCGGAGGAGGAAATGCGGAGGCATTACCCAGAATTGTTTACAGGCAACATCGTAAAGGGTCCCACTTAACGAAATCCAGTTAAGTGGGGGAGAATTGTAAGACCCGTTCCGCCGAGGGGCGGCCCGGACGAATCCGCGGTGCGGCTTTAGGAAGGATCTGGAATCGTGAATGATTTATACGCGCGGCGCGGCTCGGTAGAATCCGCGATGCGGTGCGCCGCAGTTATGAAAAACCCTAATTCGGATTTAAACGCCTATATAAAGGGTCCCAGCCCTAGGGTTCGTTTTTTTGGAAGTTTTCTGGAGTAGAGTCAACTGGTTTCAGCAGAGGCTCTTCAGTTCCAAGGCTTTAAAGGTTTTGTGAGATTGGAAGAAGGAGATACAACGTGGGGAAAGGCTTGTAGCCGATCGTGTGCATTCCTCCATTTTCCAGAAACAAGGTAAGAGGATCTACCTTTCTGATATTTCATTTTATCCCGACTTATGGTGTTATCCCTTGGTTAGTAGTCTTAGAAGACTTGTAACACTTAGGGTTTCGACCAAGGACATGCATGGACTTGCATGTCCATAAGGAAGTGATCTTAGGGTAGTTTCTGATCCCAGGAAGGGTATAGAGTGAAACCCTAGCCGATGGCTGAACTGATTTAGGGCTAATAAGACTTTGGATTATTACGAGTCTGCGACGCGGACAGGCTATGTCTGTGACGCGGGTTCGAGTAGAACCCCGTAAGGGTAATGGTAGTCCGCGACGCGTAAGAGAAAGGTCGCACCGCGGTGAGTGACTGTTTGACCAAAAGTTTACTGTCGACCCTTGTTGGTTAACAAACGTTGGGTCTGACCTTTAGGCAAGTCTATAAGAGTTTGGTCAGTGCTTGATATGTTGTGTATGTGGGATTTAGGTGTGTGGACGAGCTAAGTGGGGATATTAGAGAATATCTACACGGTTACGAATCAGGTGAGTATCCTCACCTTACTATATGATGTTGCATGCTAGGCATCTTGTGTGTTTTGTACAGTTATATGATTTGTTCTATATCTATGATTATTTGTGGTTGGGCTCAGTACTGATGCGTGTTCACTCGTAGCTGTTGTATGACGAGTTGGACTATTGCCTTGTCCCATAGCTATTGTATGATGGGCTAGGCCATAACCGGGAACCCATAGCTGTTGTACGATGGGTAGAACCTCCCCGTGTCCATAGCTGTTGTATGATGGACGCCCGTAGCTGTTGTATGGCGGGTAGGGTCGGGTCGTTCTCGAGGACGGGTTGTTTAATGTGTGGGCATGTATGGTAATTTGAGGAATCATTAAGCTTTAAGCTTACCCGTTGATTTTATAACATTTCAGGTATTTCAAATGACAAAGGGAAGGGCAAGGCTTGACGGCAGCGCATCGCATACAAGAGACTTATTTTAATGAACTATGTTATGATTTTCAAATGTTTCCGCTGCTAGTTTAATAATATGACGATCAATTTTACTTTTGGAATAATTACTTTGTTGGAACCTTGGTAATAAATGAATTTTTTAAAATTTTGAAATTGGGGCGTTACAGAGAGATAAGAGAAAATTCTAGAAAACTATCTACAGGAATGAGGCAGATAATAAAGTGCCAGGGGAGGGATATCTATAGCTTCAAATGGTGATAAGGATAAACCTTATTTGAATTCAAACAAGATAAACTTTTTTATCTTCAAAACCCTTTTTGGTTGTCCGCGTCGCAGCTCTTCTTGCCCGCGGCGCGCGAGTTACTTCGACTAGACTCTATTGTACAACTATTGAACAATTACAATCCATCCCCCACACTTCTAATTAATCCCAGATTACTTCCAAACTAGTTTCTAATTAATTCACCATCACATAATAAATTAATAAACTATTTCTCTCTCTCTCTCTCTCTCTCTCTCTCTTTATTAAGCTTAATACCATTTGGACTACTGAGGGCAACCCAAAAGGACTTTGCAACTATCAATTCAAGTATATACCAATTATAGTTATGGGCTTAGACACCTAATCCAACAGTCTCCCAATTGGATAAGTGTAATAATTATCTCGGTCGTATTACTTCTAAATCAATCAGCAAATTGTAGTTTCCAAAAGCTGCTGCCGAACTCTGTCCCAGTCAGTTACGCGTCCTAAGATAAGTGATAATATAATCCTCCGTTCTGCAATATATCATGCGGACATGAGACATGGATTGGAATCAATCTCATTGTCCAAGACTTTGTTTCCTGATTTCTGATTTGTGATGATATAGGACTTCTAATCGAACACATCAATTTAGTCCTGGCTGGGTCAGGCACTATAAGTCAACACCAAATCATCGAGGGCTCAAAGATATCGCTTTTCGTGTTAGGGCAAAAGGAACGAATAAACTTTTACTCATATGCTTGTATCCTTTACTCATCAAATCATGCATGACAATACGTTTTATAACATCAAGTTACTGATGCGTTTACGCACTACCAATGTACAACCGACTTGTAAATTTCAAATCATAATTTGTCATCTCATAATTACTCGTGATATAATCCATGAAGTAATTCTATGAACGTAGGTTTATCCAATACTCAAGTCTCCAATTTTAAGTGTTCATGAACATTGCAGCAATATTATTGCTATGTCTAACTCCTTAGACAATCTACAATTCAATTCATGGCAGTCTTGATTCACTACTTCCTTCCAAAAGTGTGAGCGACTATGGAATTTTGAATAATCATATTATTTGGGAAGTAAAACATGCAAAATGAAACACAATATTAAACAATTGACAAATAGCAGTAAACAATACTCATAAATAATTCTCAATTATTTAATCACCAAAAGTCATTTACATTTACTTTGTTACAAGTTTCAAAATAACTATCTAACTACTAAAACTAATATCATCTCTCAGACCAATGCTCCTAGCATGCTGACTGTGCTTGACCCTACTTAGAGCCTTTGTCAAAGGATCTGCAGGGTTATCTTCAGATGATACCTTTTCACGATGAGGTAACCTTCTTCTACTCTATGTTTGACGTGGTGGTACTTTCTGTCGATATGTATGGACTTTCGATGATCTCTTGGTTCCTTAGTCAAGGCAATCGTCCTTCATTATCGCAGAAAAGTTCCATTGGCTCCTGAATGGTCAGGACTACTCCGAGATCACCGATGAAGTTCTTCAGGCAAGCCGCTTCCTTTGATGCTTCACCTGCAGTTATGTACTCTGATACACAAGGTGAATCAGCCACCATTTCTTTTTTGGAACTCTTCCATGTAACTGCTCCACCGTTTTAAGAAACACCCAGCCCGATTGAGACCGAAATTTGTCTCTATCTGTCTGAAGCTGGCGTCACTGTACTACTCACTCTCAACGTATCACTACCACCAAGGACCAGAAGCATGTCATTTATCCTCCGCAGATACTTGAGAATGTTCTTAACCGCTGTCCAATGAGCTTTGCCCGGATTTCCCTGATAGGGACTGACTATGCTTAAAGCAAAAGACATATCAGCGCGAGTACATATCATATCGTACATGATCGACCCTACAGCCAAAACGTAAGGTACCCGACTCATATCAGCTATCTCATTATCTGTACTAGAACTTTGAGTCTTACTCAATTTGGCATTGCTCTAGATTGGTAGCTCTCCCCTTTTGGAATTTTTCATACTAAGCATCTTTAGTACCTTATCCAAGTATGTAATTTGACTAAGTCCAATTAGTCTCTTCTTTCTATCTCTCAAAATCCTTATCCCAAGAATATATGTTGTTTCTCCAAGGTATTTCATGGCAAAACACTTTCCAAGTCAACTGTGAAACTATTCCACATTCCTTAAGATAGTCATGAAACTCGATACTAAGATACTCTCCGCCTCTATCGGATCTAAGCACCATTTAATTGTGGTGTCCTGACACGACCCGTGTAACCCTTCTGCTCCAAACTGCTGTGTTTACTCAATCTCCTACACGACCCGTGTAACATCTTTTAGCAATTTTCAAGGGAAAAACTCCTTCCAGATGGGCACCCTATCTCATATAACAACCTACTTAATCTTAATTGCAATAATATTAACACAATTTCACTACTAATTAGTAATATGGTATTACATTTGAAAAAGTAGTTACTGTTGGATTAGGTGTCTAAGCCATGACTTTACTACTATATTTATCTTGTTAATTGAAGCAAAGTCCATTTGGGTTGCCCTCATAGCTGGAGGTCAGGATAGAGTTCAGTAGAGTAAAATGTTGATTTATTAATTGTGTAATAAATCAATAGAATTAATTAAATGGTTTATTAATATATTTAAGTGTTAATATATTAATTAGAAACTATAATAATTAATTGAGATTTAATCTAGAATTAATTGGATTTAATTTAGTGATTAAATTAATTAATTAAAAGTGTGAGGACTAGTTTGTATTTATTCAATAGTTGAATAACTGGCAAAGAGAAGTCCAGGGGCCAAAAGTGGCGCCACCCTTGGAGGCTTCTCTAGGGTTGGCGAAAACCCTAATTAGGGTTTAGGGATCTGGTCCAAGTGGTCAACAGGCTTGCCCACTTGGAGGCTCCTTAGGGTTTCAGGTGTAACCCTAGGAGGCTATAAAAGGAACCCTCTGGCTCCCCATTATTCACGCCAACTTCAACCAAGATTACTCTGCTGGACTGTCTTCTCCATTGCTGTGGGTATGACTTGCATCTGAGGCAGGATACTTTTGCTGCTAGCTTCAAGAACAAGATTCAAAGGTTGGTTCTTCTGATTTAAACTTTAGAAATCATTGTTGGCCTTTAGGTTTTAGTTTATTATCTTCATAGAAGAAAACATAGATCTTTATAGGGTGCATGTGAACCATAAGCAATTTTTGTGTTCATTGTTTGCTAGAAAACCCTTCAGTGGTATCAGAGCTTAGGCTGTTTTCTTGTGTTTGATATAAACTGCATAAACTGTTTGTGCCTAATGTTTTTGTGCGATAATTTGACCCTTAGAAGAGGTTAATTTCGTGGCCTAGGCTAGGGTTTCCTAACCCTAGCCGCCACCCCTTTATTCCCCCCTGATTTGCTTGATTTGCTGCCTTAAATAGTTGGTTGTTGTTTTGGTAATTATTGGATAATTAAATAACTGGAACCCCTTATTCTTGGCATGAAGATTTCGAAATCTAGGGTTTAATATAGGTAATTAATTTGATTAATTTTGTGATGCCTATATTTGATTTAATTAGTTTAATTAATTGTTAATTAAAAGATCAATTAAATCAGCTTAAAGAATTAATTTAAATTTTCAAAAATTGTTTAAAAATTTGCGAAAATTATGAGATAATTAATTCTAAAATATTTTAATAAGATTAAAATATATCTTATATATTTATGATTAAAAGTTAATTATTTATATATAAGAAAAATTGGTTAGTCTTACCGCAAGTAGGCCTCATTCACAAAACTGTCCTATAAAGAGGGTATAAGGCGACTGACTATAAAATGTTAGTCTAATGGGTATCCACTCTTACACACCGCTCTCCTGGTCAGTCGAGTGTCGTTAGCCGAACGGGTTTGATAGAACCGCTAAGCCTCTTAAAAGTATAATGCTGTAATTGAAAGTACTAGAACCTTGAACAAAACCCAATCTAGTTACTTTAGGATAAAAATGTGAATTGGTGCTAATCCATGGAATTGCACATTGCACTTTGTGGAACGTTGGTGGAGCGTGTGTGGTTTACCGGCACACTAACTGGGGTCCACAAAGACTTGCAATGGGTTTCTCGATTTTGTCATTATTAACGGAGCGTGTGTGGTTAACCGGCACGTTAATTAGAGATGGCAATCGACTTTGAGAGTACCAAGCTAATTTGCATGGTTATTCACACCCGGTTTGTGATCCTCAGCATCCCAGTCACAAACAGTGGGGCACATCCGAGACTAAACATGCCATTGAACAGTTCAATGTGTCTCAACAGATTTAGGAATTTCATAAGATGAAATTGATAAGTGTATTATCTACCTTAATGACCATTATGTTGTGATTACGACATCCCTCTTCACACCATAGTTGGGGTATTTTGGGTCCTAGCCTTAATAAATAATATGTTGGGTAATTATTTAAAAGGATAAATGAAACTAATAAAATTCTGGTTATTGTAGATGTCTGAATCAAGTGTCTATTCTCCTCCCTCTCCTCCTTCACCTATTTCTGAGAGCATCAGAAAGCATCTGCTTAATATGGAAAGGCTGACTGGCCTTAACTGTACCGAATGGCTTTGCAATTGGAGACTGGCTCTCGGCATTGCGGGCAAGCTTCATCTCACCGAGTATCCGATCCCGGTTCCACAGGAACAAGTCATCATAAATAGTTCTTATGATGAGGGTAACTTCTTAGTTGATGTATCCCAAGAAATTCGTGACCTCATGTTGTTGACCATTGATCCTGAATTCCGCAAGGATTTTGAATCCTTAGGGCCATATGAGTTAATGCAATCGGTTGAGGAAAGGTTCCGAAAACCGGTTGAAGAGGAACGAGCTAGGATCTTCAAAAGACTTGCAGAGTGTAAGTTAAAAGAAGGAAGTAGCATCGATTCGCATGTTCTTCAGATTGAAGCATACATAGGCGAATTGTACAAACTTGGTTATACCATGAGTCAGGAGTCGAGTGTTAACACTCTACTCGCCTCACTGACTAGTAAGTACGATCTGTTCATTCAGACGTATAGAAAGGAATACCAGAAAAAGACCTTAATGGAAATGCGTCCACTGTTGACTTTATACGAGTCACTCTTGGACATGCATAGCTCCATTGGTTCAGCTACTTCTGGATTAAGTCCAGTGGAAAGACGCAGCAAGAAACGATCCAGATCTTCTGGATATGTCTTAAGCTGGGAATCCACAGAATCGGGTACAGTCGCGGGAAGATTGAAAGACGCTCCAAAGTCAAAAACTTTTGAAAGCTCAGGTATATCTAAAACCTCAAAACTCCTGTTCCATAATTCCTTGATGCATAATGTGATAGTCACATTTTGATTGTATGCAGGGAATGAGTAAGGTACGGGACATTGGCGCGTAGGAGCACATTTGGATTGGATTTCCGGCTCATGCGTTTTGAAGTTTAGTTAGATATTGAAATATTGTTATTAGCTTTTAGATGCGTATGACACTTTCTATCATATAGTACATTGTGCAAGGATTTTTTGTTTTTAATAAAATTGTCAATTTTCTTTTAACACATGTTGTTTGAAATATCCTTTAAATGTTGTATGATTGTGTTGAATGCATAATTAGTAATAACTTGAATGTTGAATGCATCCAAAGTGTTTGGATTTTAGGAATTGTGTCCTTTTATGATTGTTAAGATAAGTATCATAAGAATCAATTCAACCAAAGGTCCAGTTGGACAGGACCTTGGAATCACTTGACTTAGAGTCACTTGATGAATTGAGTTCTTAATGTGTTAAGAAATGAATCAACCAAAGATCCAGTTGGACAGGACTTTGGAATCATTTGACTTAGAGTCAAATGATGATTAAGTTCTTTATAAAGCACATGTGGCAAGAAATGAATCACCCAAAGATCCAAAGGATAGGATTTTGGAATCAGCTGACTTAGAGTCAACTGAAGATTGCAAGTCTTGAACAGAATTAACAAAGTCATAAGTTTACATAGAGATGTAAAAGAGATTGAGAAGCAAAGAACACATCAGTTGCTGTGTATTGCTCGAATCGCCGAATAGAACACAGTTGTTTGTACTTCACAATATTTGTCAGTCGGTATGACGAATATGACCTCGCTTATCAGAATAAGTGATTGGATTGAATCCTTGAACAGTTCAAGGACTTCAAAGGAAGTACGAGATCCATAGAACCTGAGTAACAGCATAAACTAGGGAAAATGTTTCACAGTTTATTCTCTTCCGAGAACATTAATAGTTATAATGTGTCTTAGGGAAGATGATGGAGCGTTGGTCGAAAGAGTTTGATCCTCAATGTATGAGATACATTGCCAATTAGTTCCCCGTAAACTAAACACTAAACCAGTCAGACCATATTCCAACCACATCCTTCGACTAAGTAGGTTTTGCAGACATTGTCTGAAATGTAAACCTGGGATTATCCCACTTGTACATTAAAGGTCCAGGGTCTTGTAGTGTTCGTCCGAACCTCATGACTGGCCTGAACCTAATCAGAAATGTCATTTCACTAGCTATCCCGCTGTACCTGGAAGAGAAAGAGCTCTTTTAGAAAGAACTCATATTCTAAGGAGACAGTGGGAGTTGGGACTGTCCTGAATGAGTTCAGGATTAGCCAAGTGAAATAACCTTTAGTCATCGCTAGGCTTAGAGTAGAAATCATATTTCTGTTTTAATACTGACATAACCTTCTCTTGACCAGTAGTACTGATCACCGTCATAAGTAGTTATGATCGGGGTGACATACCGAATAGTGGTAAAACACTATTGTTGGTACGGATTTTCAATCCGACTACTTGGAAGCATTGGTGAGCCCGGTTGCTGCCAATTAAGAGAACTTTAGGACGAGATACAGTCCATGTGACAGTTTGATTGATTTTACAACTGGTCTTAAAACCAGTGGGAGTAATCATCAAAAGAAACCAACATGGACAGAAACGTACCTTCAGAACATCTGGTTGAGTGAGACGATACTCAGAGTCATGTAATTGACTCCGAGAGAAGCACTCTCAATAGAAGATAAAATCCGAAAGGATACTGCATATTGTAAGTCATTAGTGGAGCGCGTGTGGATCACCAGCTCACTAATAGGGACTCACAAAGAATATGCCAGTATAGAGGTACATGGGCCCGGGATTTCCCCGCGGGCATCTCGCAAGAAAGGATATTCAGATTCTCGAAATATGCCAAAGGATTGGATTTTGAGAATGAGCTGAAAGATATCCATTAAGATGTCAGAAAGGTTTGGATTCTCAAAATATACCAAAAGCTCTGGATTTTGTGAATAGTCCATAACCGTGTCAAAGCCAGTGGGAGTATTGCTGTTATCTATCTCAATATGTGTGTTACATACTGTTTCTAGGAAACGTCTCTTTTCATTATAAAGTGTAATGACTTGGTGTTAAGAGACGGATCGCTATGAAAGACTTAATAAAGATACGGCATACTCGGGTAGTTACAAACGACTATGAGATAGATCGAAACTCTGCCAAGATGATCTTGATAAGACTCAAGATGCATAGCTCAGGAAAAGAGTTTCCTATCATTGCAAAGTGTAATGATTTGGCATACAAAGAAGGTGCAGCATACTCACATAATCCATAGACATCTATCAGATAGATGTTGTCATCAGTATAGACCTGGCCATAATAAGCATGATCTTGATAAGATTCAAGATGCATGAGAAAAAGAGTCTCCGAAAGGAAATAGTTATTGAAAATCATGACACAAGGATTATAAGTAATCCTAAGATTCCAAAAGGGTTTGGAATAGGGCTAGATCGAATCCAACAAGTTTCTTGGATCGATCAGAAGTGTCATGAACATGTCTTGATGACTTAATGCTTAGAGCATACTGAGTCAGATTCAGGATATGACCTGGCTGGGAATACTTAATGGATTTTGTACATACATGAGATATCATTGGAAAATGATTAGGGGTGAATATTGATAACAAATTGAAAGGAGTTTTCAAATAAGGACTTAATGGTTAAAGAATTTCGTTGGCATTCCGATGGATCGCGTGTGGCTCACCGGCACATCGTAACACCTCGAAATAGTCTTAGGGTGCAGTCGTGTGGACTAAAGATCCCGAGAACCATGGAAAGTCGCAGTACATAGAATGGAGTTGTTAGTGAGAATGACGGTATGACCAAAAAATTGAAATATCATCGGAAGGATATCCGATCAGATAAAGTGTATAAATGTATAACATTTGAATACATAGAAAGAGTAAAAGGTCAAGTAGACATAGATACATAACACGAATTAAATAGTTTAAAAGGAATCTAGAAACCGATAATAGTTTATGTAAAATCCGACGTGGTGATTACCTCATGGAGACTTGGTAATTAGGCAATAGTAGCCACTGGTCAGATTTTAAGTTTCAATTTTGCATGTTTCACTTCCCGAATAATTTGATTATTCAAAAGGTCCACAGTCGCTCATACTTTTCGGGAGTAAGTATGAACAAAGACTGTCGTGAATTGGTTTGTAGATTGTCTAAGGAGTTAGACATTGCAGTAAGACTGCTACAACGTTCATGAGTACTTAGAAATAGAGATTTGAGTATTGGATAAACCCGCGCTCAATAGATTGCTTCATGGATTACATCACGAGCAATGTTGAGACGATAATATCGTATGATCTTGAAGCGGAGACATATGAGTTGAAATTTACGAGTCGGTTGTGCATTGATAATGCGAAACGCATCGGTAACTCGATGTTATAAAACGCATTGTTGTGTACGATTTGATAAGTAAAAGACACAACCATATGAGTCAAAGCTTATTCGTTCCTTGACCCTGATGGGAAACAGATATCTGTAGGCCGCTCGATGATTTTGAAGTTGACTTAAGTGCTGGCCAGCCTGGACTAAATTGATGTGTTCAATTAGAAGTCCGAAAGTCATAAGCAGAATCGGAAATCGGGAAACAGAGTATCGGACAGAGATTGATCTCAATCCATGTCTCATGTCTGGAAATATCTTGTTGGACGAAGGATCATATGATCACTTATCTTTGGACGGAACTGACTAGGTCAGAGTTCGGCAGCAGTTTCTAGGAAGCTGCAGGTTGTTTATTAATCAGAAGATAAATTAAAGTCATAGACTTATCCAAGTGGGAGACTGTTGGATTAGGTGTCTAAGCCATGACTTTACTACTATATTTATCTTGTTAATTGAAGCAAAGTCCATTTGGGTTGCCCTCATAGCTGGAGGTCAGGATAGAGTTCAGTAGAGTAAAATGTTGATTTATTAATTGTGTAATAAATCAATAGAATTAATTAAATGGTTTATTAATATATTTAAGTGTTAATATATTAATTAGAAACTATAATAATTAATTGAGATTTAATCTAGAATTAATTGGATTTAATTTAGTGATTAAATTAATTAATTAAAAGTGTGAGGACTAGTTTGTATTTATTCAATAGTTGAATAACTGGCAAAGAGAAGTCCAGGGGCCAAAAGTGGCGCCACCCTTGGAGGCTTCTCTAGGGTTGGCGAAAACCCTAATTAGGGTTTAGGGATCTGGTCCAAGTGGTCAACAGGCTTGCCCACTTGGAGGCTCCTTAGGGTTTCAGGTGTAACCCTAGGAGGCTATAAAAGGAACCCTCTGGCTCCCCATTATTCACACCAACTTCAACCAAGATTACTCTGCTGGACTGTCTTCTCCATTGCTGTGGGTATGACTTGCATCTGAGGCAGGATACTTGTAACACCCGGTTTCTCATACAAAGTACACCCAAAAATTTTCAACAATTTACACATCAAAATGGGTATACTTGCACTCAACCCAGGAAAAAAACAAGATGTTATCATAAATTAATTACACAAAAGGTCCTTACAATTTGACCAGGCATTACAAATAAACCTAACACAAACAAAAGGACAGGCTCTAAGTCGTCCGTCTCTCTTTATCACATGCCTTCCCCTATCACAGCTACAATACCTGCAAAACAACATACAACTCAAGTGTAAGCTTATAAAGCTTAGTGAATAATCTCAATTACACTCCAGTAATCCCTCTCAGTAAATATCTTTATCATTCTCTTTTGCTAATCTCATTAGCAAATATCCACTTTCTCTTAACTCTGAAATCTGCAAACATATTAGCTTTACATATACCAGCTAATATTTAATAACATCAATTCAATAAAAATACCACACTTAGTACTACTCGTAACTCGATCACATTCTCACATATATTCATTTTTAACAACCAACTTATACTCAATCATAGCAATTCTCCTGCCTGTAACTATTAAACTTAAAGACTCTTTAACTCAACTAATTTATCACATACTCTACTGTTATACTCAATATAGATTGCAACTCATCTCCTGTTATCCACAGATAACATAATCACTCCAACTCTATTCCAGTTCAATAGTCCTCATGGCTATACAATTTGACTCAAAACTCTTTAATGTGACTACACTAATATCTACTCAGTTTATACAATCAATATGTATGTTTAACTCGGTTGTTGTTATTCACAGATAACAATTTACTCCACAATTTGATTACGACAATAACAACCTAACATATATATATTTATATACTCAGTTTAACACAGGGTAGAATTATACTCAAGTACATAAGAGTACTCACCTGATAACAACTTAGTGTTTGGAACCCCAGAATTACGCGTACCGGGCTCTTGTTCGCTAGACTTGGTCATATCACCATAGTCTAAATAAATTCTCGTTTTAATTAAGCTCAACGGACTATCTCAGTCCCAAGTGTAATATACACATTATAACTCTTTATTCCATATATTCAAATTTGGTTATACTCAACCAATCAAAACATAGCATAATTCTTATGCATTAAACATCTCAACAAGCATGATTCATTTAACAATTAACTACTCACCTGAGGTTGAATCGAAATATGGAACTCCAGAACCTCGTGTGTGATCCTGTTTAGCTTTGGCTGTAATATAACAGTCCAAGTCAATACTCAATATTCAACAGAAATCCCAATCATTCTCAACTCATAACAATCAAGAATTCATAAGATAGAACAAGTTACAAACAAAAGATAATAACACTATCTTAGTTGTAGCTTCCAATTCTACCCTTCCGGCTTACTCAACCGAAGAGATACAACAACTAACACTTTTACTAGCTCGGTTCTAAGATTAGAACTCCATTACACACTCTAATTCAAGTAATCTTACTCTAATTCATGCTAGTTGAAAGTGGTTCCTCAATACCACTTGGAACCATCTCAATTCAAAGAATTCAACCATCAAATTGAAGCTAAAACAAGGGAGATTACCTTTTGAACTGCAAGAGATCAAACCCTAACTTCAATTCTCGAATTACAAGCCTTAATTTCAACTTTGGAGGGTTAGAATCGCTTTTCTAGGGTTTAAGAAGGGTTTTGATCGAAGTGGAAATAACCCAAAATGAAAAGAAATCGGCCTTTAAAAAGTAACCCTGCGCGTAACACGACCCGTGTAATAATTACACGGCCCGTGTAACTCACGGCATGAATTTAGAGTTTGGTCTGCAGAACTACACGACCCGTGTCCATATTACACGACCCGTGCTGTACATTTTACACGACCCGTGTTAATATTACACGACCCGTGCTGTACACTTTAGTTTTTAGTCTACAGTTTTACACGACCCGTGTCAAAAAGACACGACCCGTGTAACTCACGGTATGCTCAAAACATTCACAAGGAACTCCTACACGACCCGTGTAACTCCAACACGACCCGTGTAACCTCTTTTTAGCATTTTCCAACTTTAATTTCCTTCCAAATGAAATTCTAACTACCCAAACTCATGCAATAATCTAATTAATCTTAATTACACCAAGATTAACTCAAAAATCTCTAATTTTAATAACACGGTATTACAAGTACTTACCCCCTTCAAAAGATTCCGTCCTCGGAATCTCTTGGAATAGGTAGGGTTTATACAACCACCTCACCACCGTAATTTAACATTACGTATAACAATTATATTATCCTCTCGTCAGCTCATATGACATGTACATACTGTCGCATCTCATTTACTCATAATTTAGGTAATACTCGCCATCATCCTCACAAGATGATCTCTATAGTCATATTGGCTATCATCACTGCTACGTAGGAAAAATACTCACTCTTTCAGGCCACTCACTTTGTTATGGTATCGTTGACACCAAGCTATCTCACCTCACTCTTCAAGCGATACTCCAACCACTATCATTATTTGCCATCTGTCCACAATGATTTCAAATATCCATGAAACGGTTAATTCTAACTCAATAAGAAAATTGGTCTCATCGCTTTCACATTAATTGTCTCTCAGTTTTCTCCTCCAATAACAATATGTCAGTTATTGATTTCTCCTATTTGCACATTCTCATTGATCAGGGTTGGAGAAACACTCATACAACATAAAACACACAGACATTTAAATGTCTCACTCACATCATACGACTCATCAACCCAAAGACAACATCAAAAAATATTTAAAACTATCTCATGTTTCACTCATGCGTCTTCAAAATCTCATCTATCTCTACTTTCACTTCAACACATATATTAGGTGTTCACCCAATATACTGTTAACAATCTCTCGCCAAAATGGCTCCTCTTCATCTCAGTTCAACAACATACCTCATGTTGTTTCTCTCGATGTACTCACTTATTATATCATCTCTTATGTGGATAAACCGCATCATATTCTCAATAAATCATTTACTCTATTAAACTCGATAATTTGTTATCAATAAATTCACAACACAACCGCATAAATTCACACCACCTCTTCGTCATTATCACATCAATCTCTAATTCATCCAAATGACACAAATAGGTCATACATACGGCTCACCGTATTCTCTACATACGACTCAATATCATGACATCTAACACCGTAATCTCTACGGTGAGATCATATCTCATTATTCTACTAACTCATTAATCTCAAGAAAGAACTCAAAATCATTATAATAAAATCTACTATTCATCATCTCATACGAATAAATAGTATTTTCATCTCGACATTCACACATTTTTCTCATTGGTAGTAATTGGTTTGATTATTAAGGAACGAATCCTATTAATCACAACTACAATTACTCTTTTACTCTTTTCACTAATATTTTCTCATCATATGGTTACACAACTCTATCCCGCTCGACATGCAAGAAATCTCACACATTCGTAACATTATTACATGATAAACACACATACTCACAACAACACTTCTCAACAGTATTACTCATTGTATTATCTCATAATACCTCTATACTGTTACTCAGCCTCTGATTCGTCCTCTTCTCAACTCGTAGTTTTCAAGCCACACAAGCTTACCGCGACGTTCATATCTATCCGCACGCAATGATAGTACATGTCTCATTACTCCGCATCATAATAAAGTACATGCCTGTTTACACACAAGCACAACCACTATAGCACCACTCTGCCTCAACTATTGGTACCTCGTACCATCCTTTGGTCTCATCATTCAACACTATCTCACGGTACCTCGGACCGTCCTCTGATCAGATCATGGTACCTCGTACCATTCTCCGATTTGAATCCATCTCCTCTTTATCTCTAGCGAGTCTCCACTACGGTGTCGAGTCATATAGACTCATCGTCACTCCTTCTTTTGTTTGAGTCATAACAATTTTCATTACTCCAACCATAAGGTACTTGTTATGTGCTCTCACAAAAATATGTGATCTTAACCTCAACTACTCAATACGTGGCCCACAGAATATGTGGTCTCCACCACGTTTATTCGCTATGTGGTCCCACAATATATGTAGTCTCAACCACCTTTACTCAATATGTGACCCCACCAAATATGTGGTCTCAATCACCTTTTACTCAATATGTGACCCCACTGAATATGTGGTCTCAATCACATTTACTCAATATGTGACCCCACTGAATATGTGGTCTCGATCACATTTACTCAATATGTGACCCCACTGAATATGTGGTCTCGATCACATTTACTCAATATGTGACCCCACTGAATATGTGGTCTCGATCACATTTACTCAATATGTGACCCCACTGAATATGTGGTCTCGATCACATTTACTCAATATGTGACCCCACTGAATATGTGGTCTCGATCACATTTACTCAATATGTGACCCCACTGAATTTGTGGTCTCGATCACATTTACTCAATATGTGACCCCACTGAATATGTGGTCTCGATCACATTTATTAGGTAATTAACCCAATCTCTAAGCCAATTAGGCCTACTTGAACCACTCTAGGTTCTCTCAATTATAACCACAAGGTACTCTTTATGTGGTTACTCGAGTGTCCTCTGACAACTCTGTCACAAATATCTCATTATGTGACAAATCTAAACTACACTTTATAATAACAATTCTATAATACATGTATTATCAACAATTAAACACATATATTCGTTTCATCTATCATTTTAAGTAAAGTTACTCACATATCTCATAGCAACAAAATCTCGTCTCTTCATTTGATGAAACTTGCGCACTTCGGCTCTCAACTCTTGAGTGTAATCGGCTACACCCACATATTTCAACTCTTAACTCCTCATCAGTTGAAATTTCGCCTCAACCGGGATCTCATTTCATCTTCAACTGAAATTTCACCATCAGCCAGAAACTCGTTTCATTATCAGCTGGAACCTCTCCATCAGCTGGAATCTCACCATCAGCTGGAATCGCATCTCGTCATCAGCTGGACTCTCGCCTTAATTAGTATCTCATCTCATATTCAATTGAGATCTCATTATCAACTAAAGTTCTTGTCTCCTCGTTAGTTGATATCTCATATCGGCCAAAATCTTGGCTCATCATCCACAATTGGTCCAACCAGCTGTGACCAATTTCTCAACTCATTCTTCATCTGACTCAATACCTGTATTCACACACAGAATATAACAAATAATAAATATAACATAATAGTTATACTCAACTCATACTCTAACATCTGCAGCAGTATCTTTTCCAAGCATGTGATAGGGGCTCCCTCTTCTCAGTTTAAGTCTAGAACTCTACACTCAAAGACCTAGTTCACTTAAACCATGCTCTGATACCAACTTGTAACACCCGGTTTCTCATACAAAGTACACCCAAAAATTTTCAACAATTTACACATCAAAATGGGTATACTTGCACTCAACCCAGGAAAAAAACAAGATGTTATCATAAATTAATTACACAAAAGGTCCTTACAATTTGACCAGGCATTACAAATAAACCTAACACAAACAAAAGGACAGGCTCTAAGTCGTCCGTCTCTCTTTATCACATGCCTTCCCCTATCACAGCTACAATACCTGCAAAACAACATACAACTCAAGTGTAAGCTTATAAAGCTTAGTGAATAATCTCAATTACACTCCAGTAATCCCTCTCAGTAAATATCTTTATCATTCTCTTTTGCTAATCTCATTAGCAAATATCCACTTTCTCTTAACTCTGAAATCTGCAAACATATTAGCTTTACATATACCAGCTAATATTTAATAACATCAATTCAATAAAAATACCACACTTAGTACTACTCGTAACTCGATCACATTCTCACATATATTCATTTTTAACAACCAACTTATACTCAATCATAGCAATTCTCCTGCCTGTAACTATTAAACTTAAAGACTCTTTAACTCAACTAATTTATCACATACTCTACTGTTATACTCAATATAGATTGCAACTCATCTCCTGTTATCCACAGATAACATAATCACTCCAACTCTATTCCAGTTCAATAGTCCTCATGGCTATACAATTTGACTCAAAACTCTTTAATGTGACTACACTAATATCTACTCAGTTTATACAATCAATATGTATGTTTAACTCGGTTGTTGTTATTCACAGATAACAATTTACTCCACAATTTGATTACGACAATAACAACCTAACATATATATATTTATATACTCAGTTTAACACAGGGTAGAATTATACTCAAGTACATAAGAGTACTCACCTGATAACAACTTAGTGTTTGGAACCCCAGAATTACGCGTACCGGGCTCTTGTTCGCTAGACTTGGTCATATCACCATAGTCTAAATAAATTCTCGTTTTAATTAAGCTCAACGGACTATCTCAGTCCCAAGTGTAATATACACATTATAACTCTTTATTCCATATATTCAAATTTGGTTATACTCAACCAATCAAAACATAGCATAATTCTTATGCATTAAACATCTCAACAAGCATGATTCATTTAACAATTAACTACTCACCTGAGGTTGAATCGAAATATGGAACTCCAGAACCTCGTGTGTGATCCTGTTTAGCTTTGGCTGTAATATAACAGTCCAAGTCAATACTCAATATTCAACAGAAATCCCAATCATTCTCAACTCATAACAATCAAGAATTCATAAGATAGAACAAGTTACAAACAAAAGATAATAACACTATCTTAGTTGTAGCTTCCAATTCTACCCTTCCGGCTTACTCAACCGAAGAGATACAACAACTAACACTTTTACTAGCTCGGTTCTAAGATTAGAACTCCATTACACACTCTAATTCAAGTAATCTTACTCTAATTCATGCTAGTTGAAAGTGGTTCCTCAATACCACTTGGAACCATCTCAATTCAAAGAATTCAACCATCAAATTGAAGCTAAAACAAGGGAGATTACCTTTTGAACTGCAAGAGATCAAACCCTAACTTCAATTCTCGAATTACAAGCCTTAATTTCAACTTTGGAGGGTTAGAATCGCTTTTCTAGGGTTTAAGAAGGGTTTTGATCGAAGTGGAAATAACCCAAAATGAAAAGAAATCGGCCTTTAAAAAGTAACCCTGCGCGTAACACGACCCGTGTAATAATTACACGGCCCGTGTAACTCACGGCATGAATTTAGAGTTTGGTCTGCAGAACTACACGACCCGTGTCCATATTACACGACCCGTGCTGTACATTTTACACGACCCGTGTTAATATTACACGACCCGTGCTGTACACTTTAGTTTTTAGTCTACAGTTTTACACGACCCGTGTCAAAAAGACACGACCCGTGTAACTCACGGTATGCTCAAAACATTCACAAGGAACTCCTACACGACCCGTGTAACTCCAACACGACCCGTGTAACCTCTTTTTAGCATTTTCCAACTTTAATTTCCTTCCAAATGAAATTCTAACTACCCAAACTCATGCAATAATCTAATTAATCTTAATTACACCAAGATTAACTCAAAAATCTCTAATTTTAATAACACGGTATTACAATACTTTTGCTGCTAACTTCAAGAACAAGATTCAAAGGTTGGTTCTTCTGATTTAAACTTTAGAAATCATTGTTGGCCTTTAGGTTTTAGTTTATTATCTTCATAGAAGAAAACATAGATCTTTATAGGGTGCATGTGAACCATAAGCAATTTTTGTGTTCATTGTTTGCTAGAAAACCCTTCAGTTACAACCGCTATATAACATTCTTGAAGTTCATTTTCATTTAAAGATTTCAATTTCTTTAAATTATATAAATATCCAAAAATATTTTCAACATTTTTTAGTTGTTCAAATCTATTATATAATGAAATAATTGTTATATCCACAACAACCAAAAAATAACGAAGATTTAGATGCTATTTGACATATTTTATTTCTACTTTCTTATTAGTTCCATCAAATTGTTTTTGCTGATAATACGTCTTATTAGAGAGTGTCATATCACTAACCGTAATGTTAAGATTATAACAAAAACATGACATGTATAAAAGCACTATGATTGATTTCACATAGTTATTTGAGAACACCTTGATGTTTCCTTTGAACATTGACTCCTTATATCATTTACATCAAGATGTAATAATTTCAAGACGCATAATATTTCATTAAAAAGACTCAACCCCAAAGTATCGTTTATTTTTAAAAATTATAAAAAGTACTCAACAACTTGTATTTTGTTAGAAGACAAATACACACACACACACACACACACATATATATATATATATATATATATATATATATATATATATATATATATACATATATATATATACATATATATATATATATATATATATATATATATATATATATATATATATATATATATATATATATATATATATATATATATATATATATATATATATTACATAGGACATAAATTTTTTGGGCCCTCTAAGACGATGACCCATGAGCGGTTTCCCGTGTCGTCCACCGTTTGAACCGGGGTTGGATATAAGGATGAGCAAAAGAACAAAAATTTGGAGTCGAACTGGCACCCAATATGGTATGCGGTTCGGTTCTCGGTTCTAGAATTGAACATTTTCATGTTCGATTTTCTGGTTCCGAGTAAGCTTGGTTCAGTTTCGGGACCGATCTTATCATTAACTAAGGAAATTAAGTATAGAACCGCACCGAATTGGAACCAATATGCCTTTTCGATTTGGTCTTTAGTTTTATGATTTTGACAATTTCGGGTTCGGTTTTGGATCCATGATCATCCATACTTGGATATAATATATGAAGTATATGGACCATCTACTAATATCGGTTTAATATATTTCTTACAATTTTTATATGGAATTTAAGCTATGAAAATGGGAATGTAAGAGTGTATGCTAAGTTATCCATGAGCTAACTTCATTTTGCAAGAACAACGTGTACATCATCTCTTTTTCTTTTCTGTTCGCTTGGGTTTATAATATTGTATGCATTTCTTTTTGACGAGCAAAAGCCCAAGATAAAGTATACTGGTTAAAGGTATTGTTACAGATGTTTTTGGTTTCGGAGCATGTAAGCATGCCCATATATGTTGTTCGTCTGTGATTTATTCATATGCGTCGTTGATTGTTGCATTAACAATATTTGGATTAAAGATTGTGCATATTGTATTACGAAAGCAAATGAAACACCTTTAGTATGAGAGATTGCAAATAGTCATTTAAAACAAGTCTTTAAAACAAATTTACAAAATGAGGATGATTTTAGAAAATAACTTACAGATAAATGTATCACATTCACATAGTTAAGTCCTTAATATTTAAAAAAAATTTAAAATGTAAAGGCATACGATGGTGTAACCTTATAATCATAAAACAAATGAAAAATAAACAACCATACATATTATCTTAAATCTTAGACACAGCATCTTCTAAATATATTGATGTTAGGAGAGAGAACATTTTTTCTTAACTTTTCTTCCAAATTGAAAGAATTTGGTACGAAACGAATTAATTATTGAAAAAAAAAATTTAATATAAAAAGTATTTTCTTTCAACCCTGAAACAAATAAAATATTTATTTTTCTTTCATCTTTTTCAAACTTTGAAAAAAAATTAAATTTTCTATCTTTTTCCTTTTGCTTCTTTTCTATCATTTTTTTCGGCCCTTTTTTTCTTTCATTTGCTGAAACAGAAAACAAATAATCAAATAACTTTTTAAATATTTATTTACTTTAAATAACTATATTACATTATGTTATAATATCAAATTCTGATGAGCCAATTTTCTATTAAATACCGTTAGTATTAACTATCAACTATTATTTTGCATAACAACTATTTTTCAACATAATCTTAATCATGGATGGTATAATTATAATTTGAAAAAAATAAGTCCAGGATCAAGAGTTACTCGATTGGGCCCAACATCGAAGCCCAGACCTCTTTTTACAGGGTTCATGAGATTCACTCAAGATATATATTTCTATATAAACCAAACAAATCTAAAACCCTAATACATACGGCAGTCACAACTCACAACAACCTCTCTCAGCGGATCCTTCACCATATAAAACCTCTCAATCTTCTCGATTGAATCTGAGTTCATTGAGCATTTCGTATGCATCATCTAAATGTCAGTGACTCGTCCATGATATCGTTAGTCATTCGATGATCCATTCTTTGAATTTCGTTTTATATTTTTGTTTGTTTGTTCGTGATATCGATCTTGAAAAAAAGAGATGAGGTGTAATGATGATTATCTATAATCTCGTTAATCTGATATGAATTTGTGAGGATAAACTCTCTAATCCATTCTTTATAGAGCGTCTGAGCACCTCCTCTAATCGTAAAATCGCTAACATTTCTTTAGCTGTTTTTAATCTCTATGTATTTTAAGCCAAATTTGTGTTTTTAATTTTCTCGCTTGAGGCATCTAAGATTGAGTATATGCGTTAGGTTTTGATGTCATGAAATATGCAGTTTTTTTTCGAGGCTTAATAGGTTTTATGGGCTCTATTTTTATTGGAAATTACAGTGATTTATTGTTTTTGGTAATACATTATCATAATTTTGAAGTATGATAATGGTATGTATCATTGTAAAAGAAAATTTCATGATAGGTTCCTAGTTATTTTGGATTTTTCATTTAATTATTTTAATTCTCATTTTTCTGATATTTTATTTTTAATCCATAGAAAATGTGACACAATACAATTCATATGAACTTTCCCATTAAGTATCTGCCGCTTCGATCTTTATTGTATATTATTTCTAGAATAATTCTCAACAATGTCTTATTAAGTTATTCGTAATGAAAACATGCTAGTGATGATTGTAGGAAATAACTAGCCGTTTTATGAATCTTCATGATCATTTTCGGCATTTAAAGCTTAAGCAGTTTCGTGACCATAAGAATATTTAATCCTAAAATTTCGTTACTTTAATTTGTAGTAAAAGCCTTGCGAATCCTCTCTGACCTTTATTTTTAAGTTACTTTTTTTTAATCTTATTTCGATCCTATCACATTTTGGTTTTGGAAAATGAATAGTATTAATGGAGTAAATGCTATTTTTATACATTTTAATGGAGTTGTAGTTTACTTATCATTTTCAAAATTACAAAATGGTTCCTGTGTTGCAAAAAATTTGGTCCAAAAAGGTTTAGACTATTAATGGTCTAAAATTGGATGTTTATTTTGTTTTTGGTGTTTTTGGTTTCTATCAGTTTAAAAAGATCATTATACCTTTTATATTTGTTTTTCATATTTTTATATATATTATAATGTTTTTATTAATTAAAAATAATAAAGGCTCTCTCTCCTCCCTCTCTTGCTTTGGTTTTAAAAAGCGTAAAGCGTCCCAAAACATTAAGGGTATGTTTGGTAGAGAGAAATAGAAAAACAGAAATGGAAATAAATGCAATTCTCCTGTTTGTTTGGTCTTTAAAAAGAAGAGAAAAGGAAACAATCCAATTCCAATTCCATCGCATTAATTCTCTAATAAATACAGAGTAAAGGTGAGAATTGCATTATATTAAATCATCGAGAAATAGAAAAAAAAGGCGGAGAAATGCACCTTACCCTCATTCGATCCCTATTAACAACAATACGCATCCCCCCGCTTTAATTTATCATTGTAAATCGGCCCAACTCTTCTCTCAGATTTCTTGCTTCCTATGATCGTGCCCTACTCTCGATTTTTGGCTTCCTGTGATCGTGCCTATTGTGACGGCTTTTGATGAATACAAGACTCGATTTTCACATACAGTTAAGCTATAAATTACTCTTGATCTTCAGTGTTGTTTGTTTTTCGATTCATGTTGCAATTTGTTGAGATCGTTTCCCCCCTAGTGTTTCTTGACTGCCGAATTATTATTTACTGTGGAAATTTTCTCAATTATTGGAGTGTTTTAAGAACCTCACGATGACTGCCAACAATTCATGTGTACACAAAACCCAATAATCTCAATTAGAATTAGCAAGAATTATAATTTTGGTTTAAATAAATTCGATTTTATAGTATACATGCTAGTATAAATAGGATGTGATTCCATCACAAGAATGCTTCTGTGAATGTGAATGGTGAAATGACTAAATTGGGAGTACACACATCTTTTTTACTACCAAACCCTCTTCCCCAAGTTTTGACGTACAAGTGTGATGGTACCACAATTTTAATTACCACCATGTTTGACCAAACAACCCATCCCCACAAGTAAAAAGGTTTCTGCATTTTAAAAGCAAATAGAAGAAAATCATATTAAATCAAGTTATTTAAGTCCCCTGCTAATAGGTTATTTTTACAATTATGTAACAAAACTCGAGTGACTCCAACTAGCTGAAACATGGGTTATATTGAGGCTATTTAAAGCATAAAGATGTTTTAGTTTTTGATTTTGGATGCTAGTATTGGTTTGATTTTAGAATTATTTTTTCAATACAAGATATATTTATAGATATGTTGGACATGAAATAAGCATGTCAAAACTCATTTCCATTTAATTCATTGCCACAACCAAACAAGAGAAATGATTCTTAACAACATTTCTCTGGTGAATTATTTGTTCTACCAAACAGTGCAATCGATTCCCTTTCTCCAGCTTAATTCTCTTTCCCTGCATTTCCATTCTCTATTGCAATTCCATTTCTCCGTACCAAACGTGCCCTAAGGGTCATAGAGCCAAAGCGCTAATCGAAAGCGCTGGCATTTTGAAAATAATAAAAAAAATATGAAAATAATAATAACTGCATAAAAATCTTTTAAAATTCAAATAAATACAAATAAAGCCCTCTAAAATGCTAAATGTTTAAGGGGCTGTTTGTTTTTTCTTTGCAGATCTTCCTGGCCTGCATACCTAAAATGGTCTGCGCGTCCTCTTTTTGGGGCAGACATGGACCAATGTTTTCAAGGGTCAGAGGTCTTCTATTAATAAATTAATACAATTTTAACAAAAAAAAAAAAATACGCATATCGTTTTCTCCTCCAACCGGTCTTGCGTTTTCTCTTCTTTGCGTCGTCGACCAAACCGCTGCCGCCGACCACCTTCGATTTAAAAAAAAAAAAATACGCATATATGTTTTTAAAAACACTTTGACTTTTTTTACTAATAGTTGCGATTTTTTTTCAACATTACTTTTCGAAGTAAATAATATTTAATTTTCTAAGTTTTTAAACAAAATAAAGATAAATTTGTAAAATTTTTTAAAAAAATATTTACAAACTTAAAAAAGGACATGTTTGCTTTGATATTTAAATTCGTTAATATCATATAATAGACTTTTTTATTGTAAATCTTACTTATAAACTATTTGAAACCTACAAATATATTTTAATATTAGAACTTTGGTTCACAATCTTACGTAAATTTTTAGCTTTACAAACTATTTGTAAATCCAATTTTGGTTACGTAATTTTTATTTTTTATTATTTAAATAAAATAAATGTTTGTTTTGATCCTTAAATTCGTTAATATCATAAATTGAACGTACTCATATGTTTTTACTTAAAAAAAATTTATTTAAATTTCAGTTTATTTTCACAACCTGCAGACTTTAAAAAACAAACAGTCTTCTTCTTGCAGTCTGCAGACATTTAGTCCACCTCTTCTCTGTAGATGCTCTGTAAATGTGGTCCGCAGACTGCAGACCTTTTACCTCTTAAAAAACAAACAGCACCTAAGTGACTATCAATTTAAAAGCTCAAAAGTGGAACTAAAACTCATCTAAGTCACCATCATTGACTCGACCAACAGCATCCTTTCATCACTATAAACGTCTCACAAATAGACGGTTTGTCTGATACAGTTTTTTAAGCCATTCTACAAGTCATGACAGATTTCAATAAGTCAAAAATAGTCATAACTCATAAGACATAATTAACGGACAATTAACTAGACTACTGACCAGTGATTATACAGTGTATATAAGTAATTAAGTACATAACATATTAGCATGAATACTAGATAACTTGCATATTATAATCATGCATATTGTAATATGATAAGGCTGAAGAGAGTGGTGCCTCCAACATTTGGGAGGCAAGCCCGCCACGTAGGCGCCACATAGGAAAAACGTTTTTGTTGTTGAGTGGCGTTATGGTCAAAGAGTGGTTGTTGGCAACATTATATATATATATATATATATATATATATATATATATATATATATATATATATATATATATATATATATATATATATATATATATATATATATATATATATATATATATATATATATATATATATATATATATATATATATATATATATATATATATATATATATATATATATATATATATATATATATATATAGGGGTGGGTTCAATGCAGAACCAAATTAAATCACCTAACTGCAGAACCATGTTCATCAATGAACATAAATCCTAAAACCCCCAAAACCAAATATCGTAAAAGATTTTACCTTGTAATCGGCATTCTCCAATTCGACCAACATCTTCTTTGCTAGGGTTTAATTGAGGTATGAACTGTTTTTTGTAGTTTATTCATGCGTAATATTGGGTTGGTTAAGCGTATGTAATCGTAAAAGATTTACCTGTAATCGTATGTTCATACATGAACATATGTTCATTAATGAACATATGTTCATTAATGAACATATGTATATGTTCATTAATGAACATATGTTCATGTGTGAACGAATTTGGATTTTTCCTGCTTACGTGAAGAAATAGCAACTTCAAAAGGATGACTTCTATTACTTAACCTCCTTCTATTCCTCATAATCGAACCAGTTCCTCCACCTTCTTCTTTCATCCGCGATTTTGGAGATTTACGATCTGGGTTCTGTGGGGGTCTGTGAGATTAGAATCGAACATTAATGTTGTAAATTGAAGCTGTATTACACTATTAGGAACAGGAATCAAGCGGTGGAAGGTGGAGATGAACACGGGTGAAGATGGTGATCGATTGGCACGATGAAATTGTTGATTGGGGTGTCGGTTTTGGGGTTTTTGGGATTTATGTTCATTGATGAACATGGTTCTGCAGTTAGGTGATTTAATTTAGTTCTGCATTGAACCCGTCTATATATATATATATATATATATATATATATATATATATATATATATATATATATATATATATATAGAGAGAGAGAGAGAGAGAGAGAGTATGTGAGAGAGATCTAGATTCAAAGAGGAGAGAGAGCAGCGGCAAATACATGTCGTTGAAGGCATGCCTCCCAAAAACGTTTGGGTAGCGGAGTGTTGTTCTTTGGCAACATTGTAGCCACATTGGATGTCGCCGTCACCACATAGGACCATTCCGTTCAGCCTAATACAATAATCATATCTCACATATTAACATCAGATGATCAGAATGTAATCAATAGATTACAGTAATAAGTGAAATAACAATGATATTAAAATTAATAGATTATAGTAATAAGTGAAATAACAATGAAATTAATGGACAAGAAAAGAATATACATATCAATGATACAATGATCATGCATTCATGCATGAGAATTGAGATTTGACAAGAAGTAAAATGGCTAATGATGGGTAGAATTTGAGAATTGAGATTTGAAACTTACACTAATGATGGGTTGAACCGTTGAAGAAGACGCCTTGGATGGAGAAGACGAGTTGGAGACTTGTGTTGAATGTCGATGATGACTGATGATTGATGAGTCGATGTTTTTGTTTAGTGTTTGCTATCTGATAGTTGTTTTTCAATTTGGAGATCTCGGAACTTATTAGAGATTTGTGGAGATGAATGGTGTTGGATATCACATTCGCAACCTCAAACTATCTTTCAGATTACGAATTCAAACAAGTGAGTAGAAATCTTTCAGATTGAAACCTTAAACGATATTTCAGATCTGGGAATCGAACTGGGTTTTCCATGGGAGGGGAGGAAACGATGCTTTCTTCACAGTTTGAGGAAGAAAAGCCACAATTGGTGATAGGTTCATCTTTAATACTTGATAAACCAGACTGTGGCGGAGGTGTGGTAGTTTGATGGTGTGTGTAGCGGCGATGGTGTTGACAATTGCTGTTGAAGAACCAATTTATCTAGGAGGAGGGATTGATATTTGCTTTGAGCTTCATTTCTTTGATTAATGGCGTTACTCAGAAGACATCTGAGTTGTTTTAACTGATTATCTCTTGCTCTGATATCTTTTTGAACCCTGATCCTTTTTACTTCAAGCTCCATTGTAGTCGACCAAAGTGACTATGCGAGAGAGGGATTAAATGGTTGAAAGGAGACAACATGGTGTTCCTTGGAAGAGAGAGAGAGAGAGAGATCGATATTAGGCGAGAGAGGGTGAGGGGGATGGGGTGGGGTGGTATTTTCTTTTTGATTTATTTTAATTAAAATAATAATAAAATAATAATATACATTAATAAAGAATTACTTGAGGGGTATACTTGTCATTTCAGGTCTAGTGTGGATCAAAACCACAATAAATGGCAATCACAGGACCAAAATCACATAAATGATCCAAAATTGGACTAATAGTGCATCACCAAATATTTTTAAACCAAAATCACATAAAAATAACAAACATAGGAACAACTTTTGCATTTTTGTGTTTTCAGTCATTTATTCAATATTTTTATACAATTCTAGTTTTAATTTAAATGTAATTAAAAATATTTATGATCATGATATATATCATATGATATTTGTTAGTCTTATTTATAAAACTGAATCATTATGTATAGATTTTAGGGAAATCTTAAAACTGAATCATTATGTATAGATTTTAGAGAAATCTCCAATAAAGTCCTAATATTTTAGCTCAGTTTATGAAAAAGTCCTAAATTAATTTTTATTTACAAAAAAGGACAGAAAACCGGCTAATGTATTCAAATTAGCCCCTTTTAACCTTTTCAGCATGTTAAATTGTCACGTGGAAAGTCTACATGTTTTATCTTCAATAAAGTCCCAATATTTTGGCCCAGTTTACGGAAAAGTCCCAACATGTTTTATTTTCAGTAAAGTCCTAATAATTTAGCTCAGTTTTTGGAAAGGTCCCAACATTTTAGCTCAGTTTTACTTCGAAAACATTACGTATTTTTACATGTATATACGTTTTTAATAATGTATTTATATGTTTAAAAATGTATTTTTACGTATTGCTTAAAAATACTTAAAAATAACGTATTTAATAACGTAAAAAAAACTTAAAAAATACGTGTTTAGTAAAGTATTTAAATGTATTTAATAACGTATTTAATAACGTAAAAATAATTAAAAAATACGTAAAGAGTAAAAACGATGTATAAATACATTTTATAAACGTATAAATACGTAAAAATACTTTTTATTAATGTATTTAATAACGTAAAAAAACTTAAAAAATACGTCTTTAATAACACATTTATACGTCTTTAGTAACGTATTTAATAACGTAAAAATAATTAAAAAATACGTCAAAAATATGTAAAGAGTAAAGACGATGTATAAATACCTTTATAAACTTATAAATATGTAAAAATATGTTTTCAAACATATAAATACATTATTAAAGATGTAAATATATGTAAAAATATGTAATTTTTTCAAGTAAACTAAGTCAAAATGTTCGGATTTTTCCGTAAATTGGGTCAAAATATTAGGACTTTATCGAAGATAAAACATGTTGGGACTTTTCCGTAAACTGTGTCAAAATATTAGGACTTTATTGAAGAAAAAACATGTAATTACCTGCTGAAAAAGTTAAAAAGGGCTAATTTGAAAATATTAGCCGGTTTTCTGTCTTTTTTGTAAATAAAAATTAATTTGAGACTTTTTCATAAATTAGGCTAAAATATTAGGACTTTATTGAAGATTTCCGTAGATTTTATATATAAGTTTATGTATATTTAGCAAAACCTAACAACATAGTTTATTATAAAAAGTATAAAATAAATATATATTACACAAAACGTAAAATTTTATTACAATAAATAGATAAAAGAGTTTTTGTTTAAACTAATAAATAGATTCGTTGATTTTGATAATTAGTTAAATAAAAAAAAACATACTAAGAACATATTTTTTGAGTTTATAATAATGTGAAAAATAGAATGCGGTTGTATTTATACTATTTTTATATCTAAAAATAATATAAAAATAAAAATGGATTAGAGAAGGACCTAAGCAATCATAATAAAGTAACCCCCAAATCGAAAGATTCAAAAAATATCTAAACCACAATCGGTATTGCTTAGGGGTGGAATTGGTACGGTACCAATTTTTTTTTCTCCAAACCGTGTACCGTACCAACTATAGTTGGTATAAAATTTTTGCTACCAGAACCATACCAATTATACTTTGTACCAACTTATTTGGTTGGTACAAGTTGGTAATGGTATATACCAAGAAATTAGCTATGTAATTATTTTAATTTTTTAAAGACTTTTATTGAAATAACATCTTCGTAAATTTTTAATTTCTAAATTTAATGTGGTAATAACTATGTAGTATTGACTAATGTGGCTAAATAACTATTGAAATATATATATATATATATATATATATATATATATATATATATGAATTGGTTGGTACGGTATTACCGTGGTATCTCAAATTTTATACCATTACCGTACCATGTTTACTTAATTGGTATGGTACTACCAACCAAACATGTTGGCTACCAATTTTATTGGTTCGGTTGGTAGCATGTTGGTTGGTTTTCCGTGGTACATATTTGCCAGCCCTAGTTTTGCTTATCCCCCAAATTGAAAGATTCAAAAAAATCCTTTAATAGAATCTTAGTACTTCGATATAGACAGGTTGCATATTTATATAGCGGTGGTGTTAAAAGAAATCTATTTAAAGAAACATATGGATGCATACATTTGCTTAATAATTAAAAAGATTACATAACATAAAAAGAATTTCAAATTAAGCATAGTAGATGGAAATCCATATAAACATATTAAAATCCAAATTAAACATTAAACTTTCGATTAGAATATTTTCATTGTTTTGAAATTAAGGATGAGCAAAAAAACAGAAATCAAAACTGAATTCGGAACCGATCAGAATTGAACCCGGTTTAGGACCGAATGGGTGACTCGGTTCGTTCTTATAGTATTAGGTTTTCTTTTATTCGACTATCGGGTAATTCAGGTATGTTCTGATCGGGTATCGGGTTTAATAGGCATTGGAACCGAACCGAATGATTAAAGAGCCAAGAAGGGATACTCCTTGTGGCATTAGCTGACTGAATTTTGAATCACAAGCACCCCCAAACTTGATTTGTTTCACAAATTGAGATTTGAATTCAATAATTTTGTAAAAAAGAACAAGTAAGTTTCAACTTATAATGTCGAATTGGCGCTTCCAATGTTGAAGATTCATAGGCAAGTTCAATTTCAATGGTTAATGTACATTAAAAATTATGATGATGTGATATGTACATTCAAGAATTATGATTTTGTGATTATATGATTATGTCTCAATGTGTTTGTTAATATACATTAAAAAATTATGATGATATGATTATGTACATTCCAGAATTATGTTTATGTGATTATATATTTATGTCTCAATGTGTTTGTTAATGTACATTCAAGAATTATGATTATGTGATTGTATGATTATGTCTCAATGTGTTTTTTATAGATTTTGTGATAATGTGATTATTACATTCAAGATTTATATGATCACAAACAAGACATTCATGTGTTTTTGTTCATATAATTGTGTGTTGTAGGATGAAGATGACTTCATTCCTAACACTCAAGAAAATGCGAAAGTTAAAAACCCACAAAAGAGAAAGCAAGAAACAAGGAATGGAAAAGAAAGGTCGGAATGTTGAAAATTCTTCAAAAAAGAATATTTTCAAGATGATGATGAAGTCGAATGTATACATGGCATATGCAACTATTTCTCCGTCTTCGCAAGCATAAAAGCAGATCCGATTGAAAATGGTACATCTAGTTGATAAAACATGTTGGTAGTTTTTAAAAAAAACCCGGTTATTGTTGAAAAAATCAAAATCAAAGAGCTTTACAATTCAAAAAAGAAGCAACCGGGAAGGGAAGTTTGAGTAAATTGATATGTGATAAAAAACGTATTATAAAAGCTTTGCTAGATCTATTTGTAGTAGATGAAGTCTCATTGAAGTTTGTTAAAAATGAAGCATTTTTTGAATACACTTGTGTAATAAATGGAAAATTTGTTTTGTCATCCCGACATACTATTTCAAGGGATGTTAATTATTAGATGGATAAAAAGAACAAGTTGCTAAAGTACTTAACTAAGCCACATAAGATGATACATTTGACAACAGACACACAGACTAGTACGTGCCAAAGAGTTAATTATATGATATTCACGACACATTTCATTGATGAAAGATGAGTGATGCACAAAAAGATCATCAACTTTAGATCAATAGATAACCATAAAGGAGAGCATATCGAGCATGAGCTATTAGAATATATTGAAGGATGAGGTGTGAAGAAAGTAATGAACATCATTGTTGATAATGCGATATCAAATGATAAAGCTTTAGAATCTTTAGTCAATAAATTACATACCATTCATGACGAGGGAAAACAGTTTCATATAAAATGCATGACACACATACTTAACGTTATTGTGAGAGATGGATTGAATGAGTGCGTTGGTAGTGTTTCATGTATGCAAAAAGTCGTACGGTTCATAATAAATTCAGGCAACACATCAAATGGTTTAAAGCTTGCATGAAATGTTAGGACCGCTACTAGCCCAACCATGCTACCACATATAATAACAAGGGGGTTCCTTTTTCTAAAACCAATTGGCAATAGAAGGGATTACCCATTGCCTTATATGTTATCATTTAGTTTCTATTTTTGACCGATGTGGGATTGGGTTTGCACCCAACAATCCTCCCCTCAAACCCAAGTTCCGCCATAATCCGCTTTCTGACCTTGGCCTCCCCTCCAACGACTGTTTATCAGATCCAATCCTTTTCCATACCGCCGATCTACTCTCGGGACACGCTCAACCTGACCGGGCCATCAGGGAGACTTTCGATATAAGGCTTTCCAGGATCAACTTCGTCGGACTGAGGATTACCTGGGATCGCGCCTCCTGCGCCGACCACATCATCCGGGCTACAACCATAGCTCTGATACCACCTGTTAGGACCGCTACTAGCCCAACCATGCTACCACATATAATAACAAGGGGGTTCCTTTTTCTAAAACCATTTGGCAATACAAGGGATTACCCATTGCCTTATATGTTAGCATTTAGTTTCTATTTTTGACCGATGTGTGATTGGGTTTGCACCCAACATGAAATCGGTTGGGTATGAATCATAATAAAATTATAATTGGCTAAAAATAAAATTTGTATAGAAATTAATAAGGAAAAAGATAATTGATTTCTCAATTCTATAAAAATTAAAGTGTAAATAACTCCATTTCTATTACAAAATTTTGGGTGTGTAGCACTAGCCTGTCCATACTGTTGAGTGTGAAGCCACTCTTATGGTTTGTCAAAGAAGCTGCAGAGAAAAAGTGTGAAGGTTTGAACAAGGTTGTCAACAAAAGGAGGAAGACTTGTAGGTGGTTGTTTATTCAAAGCTTGCTTCTATCTTTGATTTTAACATTCTCATTTTCACACTAATTTATGTATATTATATACATTCCAAGATGTATATAAATAGAGCTTCAGTTGAAGAAATTTATGCACCACACAACACCATGTAACACAGAGAGAGTGCAAAGTAGCACCAAGAAATAAAACTCCTAGTTACCCACCGTGGACGTAGGTCAGTTTTGGACCGAACCACGTTAAATTATTGTGTTCTTAATTTGTGAGCTGAGTGTGTGAGTTTCGTGTTCGTATGCTAAGTGTCTCGATCCTAACAAGTGGTATCAGAGCCTTGGTATAGCTCCAGAGGGTGATTTTCTGTTCTTGGTCGAAAATTTTTTGTCTCAAAAACGATTTTGTGTACGCCGTTGGAAAGGTCTCGTTCTGCAGATTCCGAAAATATATTTTTTTGGATTTTTTGACCGCCGGAAGACCTCCAAATTGCAGGTCAAATGTTCGCCGGAATAGTGACCGAAGAAACCAGATCGCCGGAGAAGACGACACTGTAGCGCCGGAGTCTACCGGAGAAGACGACACTGTAGCGCCGGAGTCCGCCGAATAAGACGACACTGTAGCAGTTCACTGTAGCGGTTCCTATAGCAGTACTGTAGCATATTTTCAGTAAATTGCAAAACAGGTCCCTGAAGTTCCAGAAATTGCAAAACAGTCACTCCAACATTTGTTTTGGGCAGTTTAGCCCGAAAATAATTTGGGTGGGGATTATATTTTGCAAATAACGAGCCAAGAACAGTTGAATCAAAATTTTATTTAATCGGTGAAGAACAGTTGAACTCAGAAGAAATTTAAAGAAATCGAAAACCAGTGCCAACAACGTTTGTCGGGTTTTATCGATTCAGTTTAAATTTTTAGTTTCTGATTCTCAGTTCGGTATTCCGCTGTAGTTTAAATAGGTTGATTATTTAACAGAGTTCAGAAGAACAGTCGTTAAGTTCAGACAAGGCTTCGTTTAGTGAAGATTGAAAAGTTGGTGGAAGACGCAGATTGAGGCTTTATGTGTCAGAAAGTTCAAGATGTGGTATTGGTAAACGGAGAAAATTAGAGAATTACAGAAGATCAGACGTTCAGACAAATCCATCGATGATCAGAGTTTCAGGGGTTCAAGAACAGATCATGGGATGAACAGATCAAGTAATTAAGAGAAAATCCGTTTTCGGTAGATCCAGCAGTGATTAGAAAGTCAGCAGACTTAGGTGTAATCACGGGATCAGAAAGTTTGGTGTTATTCATGACGTTGAGGTGTGGACATTCTTTAGAGTCGATGTCCAAATAGAGAAAATTCTGCTTCTGAGAATGTGTCTGGGTTTGATGCATTGGGACTCAGTGGAAGGCAGTGAAGACTCTTGGGTCAAGAATTCTGGTGCTTCATTTCACGATACCTACAGCAGTGAAGCACTGCAGAATCTGAAAGTTGGATACTTTGGAAAGGTAAGACTTGTGAACGATGAATGTTCGCTGTATATGGTCGGATTACCGTCTGAGGGAGTGACCGTCCCAGTTCAGAAGAGAAACAAAGTCTGGTTCACAGAATCTCATGGGCAGAAGAGGGTGACCTTTTGCAAGTAGGAAGCCTAGAGCTACAAGGAAGATTCAGGTTGAACGAGCATGGAAAGGTTCAGAAAAATCAGTCGAAGGATATTGTGGCAATAAGAGCACAGAGTATTGTTTCAGTTGCAGGGTTTTGCAACAGCGGGAGCATAGGTCGTGTTTCAATCATAGGTCCAGGACGACAGTGGATTTAGAACCAGTTTTCAGCTGTAAAAGTCTCTCCGGTTTTGATAACTTGCTAAATATGGAGAGTGTTGTTGTTTGTTCTCATATTGTTTCAGGATTCGGTAGTTCATTTTCAGTGGGAGCCGATAGGGACAGAGAACGGGTCAAGGGTAGTTTAAGTCATGACGAACATGTTGAAACTCATAGGAGTTTTAACGGGCCTTTCAGGTTAACTGATGAGAAGACCGGGGTAACTAGGAAGGGGCTAAGATCAAAAAGTGTTTTTTGGGATGCACAGTTGAAGCACAGGTGAAGATTGTTCTGTGGCTTCAAGTGGGAGATTGTTGAGTGTGAAGCCACTCTTATGGTTTGTCAAAGAAGTTGCAGAGAAAAAGTGTGAAGGTTTGAACAAGGTTGTCAACAAAAGGAGGAAGACTTGTAGGTGGTTGTTTATTCAAAGCTTGCTTCTATCTTTGATTTTAACATTCTCATTTTCACACTAATTTATGTATATTATATACATTCCAAGATGTATATAAATAGAGCTTCAGTTGAAGAGATTTATGCACCACACAACACCATGTAACACAGAGAGAGTACAGAGTAGCATCAAGAAATAAAACTCCTAGTTACCCACCGTGGACGTAGGTCAGTTTTGGACCGAACCACGTTAAATTATTGTGTTCTTAATTTGTGAGCTGAGTGTGTGAGTTTCGTGTTCGTATGCTAAGTGTCTCGATCCTAACACATACTCCATCCGACACAGGGAAGTGTAAAACCAATTATGCTATACAAAACATAACAAGAAACATTAATCAGGACCACATTACTAAAAGCTCTATTGCTTCACCTTGTATGCGTAATATGAACATGAGAGTATACAAAGAAAAGCCAAAAATTGAAACTTACAAAGTGGGAGAATGAGATTAGGCTATATGACATACTCCTTTTTTCACCCTTTTAGCGCTACATTAAGTCACATTAGCTCCTTCCCGAGCCTTTCACAAACTTTTATTTGAAGGACATACTCATTTTTCATCATTTTACCATATATTTTTAAGAACAATTGTATTTATTCCTACTTTTTGTTCCTACCCATCCTCCTACCCATGTGAACTTGTGACAAGTGTCATATTTAATAAAATTAATAATATTTTAAAATACATGTCATAATTTAACATGGGTATGAAGATGAGTAGGAACAAAATGTAGGAATAAATACAATTTCTCTTTTTTTAATATAAATAAAATTAACATTTTCAAAAGCATGTTGTGTGCAAACTACAATGCTATTTTTTTTCGGAAATTACATTACAATGGTCAAAAGCATCTTTTTAGACATTGTACGTTTTAAACGACATGAAAACAATCTACATTAGAAAAAAAATGGTTTTTTTTCTAAAGTACATTGATGTAATACCTATTGTTTACAAACTACAATTAAAAAAGGAAAAAGAAAATCTGGAAATTGCATTACAATAGCCAAAGGCACCTTTTTAGGCATTGTACTTTGTAAACTACACATCAAAGTCTTACATTTTTGGTTATTTTTTGTTCCAAATCTGACCCAACTCGTTACCCAAACTCGTTTATCATCTTTGGTTATTTTCGGTTCCAGACCCAACGAAACCCCAAATGAACGGGTAACTGTACCGAGGACCGATTTCCCCATCGGTTCGGTTTTCGGTTCCTTATATTATTGTTATTCGATCTTTGGTTCTTTCGGGATCGGTTCCGGTCGATCCGGTTCTGAACACGTGCTCATTTCTAGTTGATAACCAATCAAAGTATAATCAAATTCATTTGTTATTGGGCTTTTATCGTGTAAGCTATTGTTCGACTACAAGTCTACAATATCTTGCATAAGATAATAACTTTTTTTTGGGATAGAAAAGTATTATCAGGTATATGCTTATACTAGTATGCTTAGAAAATTTGGATTACGTTTGATTAAACAAAATAAAAATATTGTGACATTTAAAATTTTTGTATGCTTCCCATTCATCGCACATATGAATAGCTAGCTAGCATACAACTTAAATCATGTTCGGACCTAGGGGGTGCCTGGGTGTGCCCGTACCCCCCCCCCCCCTCCTCTGAAATTTTACCCCGTAGAGTAAATTTTTTATATATATATATAGGTGTCCCTTGTCTAAAAAAAGGTGCTCCTCAGTACCCCCGGTGTCCATTTTTTCTGGATCCGCCACTGACTTAAATATTTATATTCATTCAAAGAAAAAACAAGTTTAACAAGAATATCTCTAAACTTCTTGTTCTTGCACCCCTTTTCTCAAAAATATTTACGGAAGAATGTGCCCCGACTATTTATAACGTAAAATAATGAAGGCATGGCTACTTGGCCATCTTGCAATTAATAAAACCAACTGTGGGCACACTTTCTTCGCCATCTCGCAATTCAACACCCGCAAACAGAGTTGTCATTTTAAGTCCATAAATACATTTCGTTTCCATAAATACATACCTACTGAGTGACTTGTCATTGTAGGTCCACAAAATACATTTCTTTTCCATAAATACATTCGTACTTCTAAGATCATATCTTTGCAGTGGCGGAACTACATAAGGCTAAGGAAGGCCATATCCCCCCTGGATTTTAGCATAATAAGTACTTAATATCGATACCGTTTTTGTGTTTGGTTTGCATAATGGACTTCTTAATCTAATTTTTGAAAATTTGATACTGTTTAACTTATTCTTGAAATCGGATGTATTATCTACTTATCTGACTATCTGTCCTGAAAAATTTGAGGTAAAACAAATGAAAAGAGCCTGTCTGTCATGAGAAGAAAACGGAGGAAAGGAGTTGTATATTGTAATATTGTAAGGGGGAATCACCAATAAAAAACCAAACTATTTCAGATTTTGATAGATGAAATAATTTATATAAACTTAAAAATCCGAGAAACGTCTCCTCTTTTTCCGGCTGCGCCTTCACCGTAAATTGGAAGGATCCTGGCCCATCGTCTGCCACCGCATCCTGCCCTGTTGCCGGAGTATCCCTCACAAGTCGCAACGCTTGTCATATTATCCTGTATCTTCGCTACTCTGTGGCGTTTCCTCAAAATTACTATCTCGATACTCGACCCCATCACACATTTTCTCTACTACACTACTAGGGTCATGTGAGCCTGAAAGGTGTGGATGTCATTGATACCACTCCACCTAGGCTCCACTTAAGCTTTCAATACCATGCCATTTTGATGTCTTTATTAGGACGTGGTTGCAATTTCTTTCCATTCAACTTTTGCATTTCAACGTTCACATTTCCTTTCCAACATTCACATTTCAGCTGCATGATCATGCGTATGCCGTTCAACCATGCCTCCAAGGCGGGGCGGTGTTTGCCACAGACATGGATGTCGACGACATCCTATGCCTCCACACCGTATAGCCCGAAGATATGTTTCTTTTTAATTGATATTATTATTTTGTATATATATATACCTATATTAAGCTAATGTTATTATTTTATTTTTTCGTGTATGATTTTGTTATTTTGTTTGGTAATTAAGTAAATATTAATTACTTAACTTTTATTTATATCATTGCTTATATAATAAATTGTTAGTTTGTTAATTAGGATTTATATTTGATATCATATCTCTTAGCAGTGTTTTAAAGTCTGGGTTGATCCGGTCGATTGGACCGCTTGGACTGTGATCCAGTGAAAATGGCGGATCAATTATGGTCGGGGTTTTACTAATTTATTACTCGAATTGAACCGACTGTGTTTCTTAGAAACCCAATTGGACCGGTGACTCGGAACTTGATTGACCCGACGATGAAACAAAAAAATTAAAATTTGGGGTTTAAAAACTAGGATAAAGAGTTCAATGTTCAAACTTCTAAAATTCGTCCACCGTTGATTCATTAAATTTAGTAGATTTTCTCTATAAATACTAGACAAACTAATTTTTTTGGTAGCAAAAAATGGAATTATGTTGTTTATATATGTGACAACTAGAAACTTTCTTGAGTTACACGAACTTAATTAAGTAGAATGCAAACCTTAATGTCAAATTAAATGAATATTATGTTATGATGAC